>PTEX01000025.1:4805439-5173719 GCA_003342815.1 Eudromia elegans | reverse complement strand
ACCGTGAGCTGTTTGGATGAGCAGTTGGCCTTTTGTGGTGTACAAATATGAAACAAAAGTAATATTTATTCCAGAAGTGAGTGTGTGCATGTTTGGTTTTTCCTTAGAAGTACCTTTAAGAGAAGGCAACAATAATAACGAGAGGGCTCTCAAGTATATTGGTGAAGTATGTTGCTGTGACTAGGGACTGCCCAGAGCCGTGCAGTATCTTCTTGGTATGAATAGCACCAGACTTTACTCTTCTTGTTATTTAATGTATTCGTGTTGCCCTCAGAGGGCTCAGCAAGATAAGGAGCTGTTGTGCTTGGCACTGTGCAAGCACTCACTCAGGACACCCGAGTCTACTCTGAACACATCTGCTTAAATCAGCAATGCAGAGAAAGTGTGCTCATACAGGCAGCTTGGAAATACCTGGCTAGTGGGGACTGAGGTGAGGTAATGGCAAGAATTTTTGGCACCTTTCCCTTCATCATCCTCTTCCTCATACCCTTTCCATCCACAGTTCTGCAGGCTTCTGTCCTGGCTGACTGATTAGCCTTCATCTGCCATCCCTGCTCCCTGGAGGGAGGACTTTTGTGTCCTTTGGGCTGAGACGTATTCAGTTGTTAGTCTCTGTACATCACCACTGAGAAGAGGTAAACAGTTCTCAAAGCCTCTAAAAAGCAGTTTGAAAGACCTAAGTTCCCCTACTTTTTTTTCTTTTTTTTTTTTTTTTTTTTTTTTTTTAATAGTGCATTTTTTTCTCTTGGAATTGCTTGTGCAATTCTGTACACTATGATACCCTTTCTTTGTGCAAGGCCACACCATGCCAGTTCTTGGGGCTGCAAATCCCATTTCATCGTGATAAACACGCTGGAGATCATCCATTGTAGAGACAACGACGTGGAGTTCACCTCAGTATCCATCTTTCATTCTGCCTTTATGCTTTATTCCCTCACAGTTTTACTTCTCCTCTTTGTGGAATGGCTTCTGGAGACCTAAAAAAAAGAAAATTCCCCTTGGTAGAGTCTGTACCCAGACCTATCTGTCTGCCAGTCATACTGTTTTCGATGCTGAATTGACAGCAAGAATGAATCGATACTGTGAGATTGAAAAGCAAGTTTATCATTTAGCTGTTTGGACCAGCAGATGGCAAATGTAGGGGAGATGAATCAATCTAAGAGGCAATGCAGGGAATATACACTAAATAAAGCCACCTGGCAAATATATGAGGGGAAAGAGGGAAACAAGACCAAGTTCTGCCTTAAATATCTGCTCACAGGTGGATTGAGGTTGCTGGGAATTCGTGTCAAAGGAGGGTAGAATCTGACCCTATAAGAGGTTCTTTGGCAGTACTGATAAAATAGAAGTGAGTTCCTAAATTGAGAGAAGACAAAAGCAGCAGTGTTTTGTCATTGGGAGGTGCCAGTGATGATCCATGTGGAATAGCTTAGCCTGCTCTGAGACTGAGAATACCATATCTAGGAATCTGTTTTGTAAAAAAAGGACCAAGAAGAGCAGGGCATAAACAGAGAAAGATGGTCTACCATATTCTAAATTATAGAAGGCATTGGTAAATCTGTTTTCATGCTAACACTATCACAATTTGTTGCTTTGCTCTGCTAATTTTATTCCTGGGAAAACATATGTGGTTTGGCGTTAAGCTTCTGAATAAAGTTTCTGAAGAGAAGGACAATTCATTGAAAAGGGAAGTGATATCTTATGCCAGTGCTCAGCCTTTCCCTTGGAAACTTGCTTTCAGAGAGTGTGTTTTCAGAGCCCAGAAGTCCAGCAGACACAGGCAGAGGTACAAGTCACTTCTTTTTTCCTTATTAGAGAGTTAGTATTAGAGAACTAGAGAAATGCACATAGCTGTTGGCCTATCCTTTACATTATGGAAAAAAACCTCAATTCTAGGAACTCATACACAAGTTTTATTTTTCATTTGGTGGTAAAATGCTGGAACACCTTGAAAACTCAGAGTCTCTAGTAAAATAGTTTTATTGACAGTCTGTGTCATCTCCTTATTCCCCTACAGAGCAAGAGTGGATTGTTTTACAGTGAGTTTTGATCTTGTCTTGATGTCCAGGACTGTGGCATTAAGTAGGACAGAAATCACTTCAGTTGAAATAAAATAAGATTCAGTGTCATAACCTTAGTCCTTAGTGCTTTAGTTGTGAATAAGGTTCATGCATAGGACATAATAATTATATTTCATGCTTTAAATAATAGCAATTTCAGACTCTGGCTCAGAAAATGGTTGCCAGCTCTCACGTAAGGAATTTTTCAAGTGTCCCCTTCGCTTCCATCTCCTCTGCGTTAGTCCTGATGAGTTGTTCTTGTCAGAAAGCTTGGAGAAAGTCTTTATTTTCTCTTAGAATCTAGCAAGCAGACTAACAAAAAGCCTGTATTTCCATCCCTCTGCTCAGATGAATAATTCATTACCCAGCAGGTTTTGTGCTGAGCATATTTGAACTACTTCTCCTGTAAAGACTCTTTGAGATGGCTGTGGACAAACAGATTTTTTTTTTCCCTGCCTTTGGGCACATCATTGTCTTTTCCCTGAGAGGTGGAAAACAATTAATTTCTGTTAAATTTGGGGTGGAGGTTTCTGGTATATCTAGTGTTAGAAGAGGGCACCCTTGAAGCGGAGCGCTTGGCGGCCTCTCAGCGCTAGGACTGGGAGCTGCCATCTCCTCTGCTGGGATTCACAACAGGCAAATCACTAAAGATAATAAAACAAGATCTAGAAGAAGAAAACTGCAAAAATTTAAAATGCTAAATATCTTGAATGTCATAGCACTGGGTACTGACTTGGTTCTTGACATCTGTGGAATGTCGTTTTAAAGATGGTTTTACAAGTGCGGGCAAAGTGAGGAACTGCTTTTTTCCTCGTAAGAGTTACTCGGTATCTGTGGCAAATCCAGGCTTGAATCAGCATTCCCAGCAGCAGTGCTCTTGTCCGTCACCTTTGCTCGCTCCTATTTACAACTGCTCTATATTCCGGCTAGTCTCGTGGTTTTATTACCTGCTTCCACTCTTTTCCATATACTATTCCTAGTCTTTTCCTGCCCGTGGAGAAAAGCTTTAAATTTCCTATGAGTCTTCACAGGATTTTGGTTATGCTTGAGATAACTAAAGAAAATTAAGGGTTGTGGCCCAATCGACGACTTTACCAGGAGCTTCCATGCTGGGTCACCCCCTGGGCTATTTGCTCACTCCTGACCAGGACGTTGCTGGGTCCTGGCACCTACCTGAAGCATTTCCTTCAACAGCAAACATCTCCCTTGCCTTTCTAGCTGCATAACAGTCCTGGTAAATGCCCTTCAGTCTGTGCAGAGAGTTCTTTTTTTCTTTTTAACATTCTGCTCAGTTAGCACCTAGTAGGCTTGCATTTTTTTCTTTTTTTTTACAGCCTTGCCACTGTTGTAATGTCTCTTTCATGCTTGAAATTCATGTCCCTTGAAAGAGCTTGCCCTCTCTCTTTAAGGCTCACTAGTTCGCCATTACCCGTGCCTTTAATTTTTTTTCTCTGCCTCTACTGGTACCCTCCTTATTGAGTGCTTGTATTTGCTGTACTTTTCTTTTTTTGCCAAGTCTTCCATTTTATTTAATTTCTGCTATTTATTATCAACTTGTTGCACTGCAGAACATTAAGACCATTTTGGAGAGTTTCTATGAAAAAAAATGCATTGAAGTGGTTTTCATTTGATTTCATTTGGGAAAAAAAAAAAAAAAAAAGAAAATCTGTAGTTAAAAAAAAAATCCAAACCCATCTGTGATACAGCTCTTTCTATGGGCAGATGCTCTGCATCATTCTGCCCACTGATTGTGGTATCTTTAGGATGGCCTTTCATATAAATCGTTGCAGAATACCTGTACTTCTGCTTAAAATACAGTTGCACTGCGCAGAGCAACTTTGCTTTAATAGAAGTAAGTATATGTTTAGCATTTTCAATGTTTGTGGTTTTCTTCTAAATGGTGCTTGGTTATCTATAGCGATTATTTTCTTTTGCAACCTGACTTAATTCAGTTCTGCTATTCCCTGAGTCATGATATCCATAGCATTTGGAAATTTATCCATAATGTTTGGAAATTCAAGTGCTGTTGGAGTAGGACTCAGCATTGAGTTCTTCCCGTTTCTACAAGAAGATGAGAGAAGGGGAGAACAGAAGAACTGTAATTTTCCTATTAACATCTCGGGGCTTTGGCTCTTCTTCAGAAATGTACTTTAAGCACTGTGAGGCATAGCTAATTTGGGGCTGCTTTAATTACTGCAGGGATAGATGGATTCCCTGGGCAAATACAGAAGTGTATGAGAAAGGGAGAGATTTCAATCATAATTAAGAGGTTGTTTTCTAACGGCATGCCTGTGCTGAGCACAGTTTTGCTGGACTGCTGCATGGGGCCATGTACAGAATCATCCCGGGAGCCGTTTTTGGAGAAAAGGACGAACCATCTTTTGCAGCGAGCACTGGGTGTGCCGTCGTTCTGACGCTTCTGCAAAGACGCTTGTGTACACACCTCTTCAACTGGAGTGTTTTTCTTACTTTTAATGCACAAAAAGCTATAGCAGGTTGTAGAATAATTCAATTTTAAGGCCATAAGTGGGCTTTTCTAGATGTGATCCACCAGGCAGTCTCCCTGTGCCCCAGTCCTCTCACTACCAGAGCTTCTGCCTGTGCTGCAGCTAGACCAGATATCTGCTCTGAGCCTCTTAAGAAGGATGATGGCTCCACAGAGGCAATGCAGGGACTGCAGCTGGGAAGAGCATTCTTAAGGATGCCCTTGGGTGTCTAACACGCAGCCCCACGAGTGCCTCAGCACTGGGGCCTGCCTGGAAGTCTTGAGGAACAGCGTACTCACATTCACCCTTCACTGATTCCCCCTTTTCCTAAAAGACTGGTGATGCATCGTGACGGAAGAGATCGGATTCCTTTCGTGCCTCTGTACATACCTACAGCGCTGGTCGCCTCAGGCTCCTTTCAGTGGGTGCAGAAAGCAAATAGCCTTTTTTTCCGGATAGAGTTCATCTGTTCTACACAGGACTTTCACATTTCACTACTGGATTGTGCCTGAGAAGTGATTATTTCTCTCCTTTTACTCTAATTTAGACTCGGTTGCAGCCCATGCAAGGGAGCTGGAGATTCTTGAGCTTTTCAGGTCTAGTTTGGCTCTTGTCTATCATCTTTTAGTAAATGTGTGCTGGGGAGGTTACAGGGTAAATACTAAGCTGTAGCAGTAACTTCAGATCTTAAAAATACAAACAGAAACAGAAAAGGCTGTGCATTATCATTAACTGGCATATTTGCTTCTGCTCAGTTTTCTGTTAAAAGTTTGGCTTTTTAGCATATGCAGAAGTGAGGAGTCTTAAGCAAACCTGTTTCATTGGGATAACTGTTTTTTCAATTTTTGCATATTTGATATTCTGTCATGGCATTTCTTAGTGCCCAGGCTGTGAAAAGTGGATGGTTTCTTCTGTGGCGTGTAATGACAAGTGATTAGTGCAGTACTGGAATCTTAACGTTCAAACTCTTGTAGCTTTTCTGGAAGCCGAGTAGGAAATCCACCCTGGGTTTTTTTGCCCAGTTTTGCTTATGGATTTTCATGCAGGATGCCTTTTTGCTATAAAAGTAGTTTGACCCTGGGTCCTGAGTGGCTCTTACAAACATCTCAGTTCAGAGCCATTCACTGTGTCCCTGTCTTTCCAAGAAGAGCTGGAGCTTCCCGAGCAGCATCGACTCTGGCTCAGAATTCAGGTCAGGGACTCCCTGCTTGTTCCCTAGCAACTCGGGGCTAGCGGTGCCTTCCCCTCGCCTGCCGCCTTGCGCGCTCCGTGGTGGATTCGCTCCGTGGCGGGATCAGGGCAATGCTGGCAGCTCGTGCTCTGAGGCACGGAGCTTGGGGGCTGGTGAAGTGTAGGGTGAGTTAGACCCAGCTGTGGCTTTACAGACATCTCCGTGCAAACTTGGCAGTGCGTCTCCTGTGTTTTGTTACTGCTCCAATGTTCAGCAAGGTGAGATGCCTGTTGAGCTGCCAGTAGCCTTTTTGTGTTGTATCGAAGCTCTCAAAGCAGCAGTGTACGCAGGTAAGCAGCTGAAGAAGGTTTGTGTCTGATTGCTTTAAAGGTTAGTTTCCTACAGCTGTAGTGGGTTTCTTGGTTACACAGATGCACAGCACTGGGCTGTGCAAGTGTTGACCCGTCTTTGTACTTATTAAAGTTTCATTGGAGGGAAAGTTAAGTGGAAAGATGAACTGTCTTCCCTTGTTCCTTGTTGCTTCTGCTTGTAAAGTGCTGTAAACAGCCTCTGAACTTCTCTAGTTAATTCACTGTAGAACTGGCTACTGCAAAATCTACAGGTGACTAAGAGCTCTTGGCAGTCATGTGCTCCTTGCAGTAGGCTCCTTGCAGCAAGCTTGCAGGGTGTAAAGCAGCAAGCTCTGCTTGACAAGGATCCTTTGCAGAGGTGGGCGGTCGTTGCCTTTGTAGCACAGAAGGGTTGGTACTGCTTTTGGTTTTGCTGTGGCAGGTTGCAAATGGAAAGCCTTTGACAACTGCAAAAATTAAAGCACCAGGCTGTTCTAAAAAAAGGACAGTGCGATAGCCTGCTTGCTTTATTCACCAACCCCGGAGCTCATGGCGTGCACAGCAGGGCGCGTTCGTATGCGTGTTCGCATGCTTGGCAGTTTCTAAAGGATCATTTCCCACAGAAAGGAGTTCCCATGTTTTCAAGAATGTGGAAATTAATGTCTCCAGGTGCGTGCGAGCTACTTAACCAGCTTTTGAGCAGAAATGGGTACACAGTATGTGCCAGCTCCTCAGCAGTGTGGCTTGGCACCACTGTAGCTAACTTCAGCCAAGGAGCTGGCTGCGGATCTCTAGGGCAGATGCACTGCAAGAGTATTTGTAGTTTTGGGTTTTGTGTGTGTGGGGGAAGTTTGCAGAAGTGAGTTCTGAACAGAGATGTAAAAGAGCAAATTTTTTTAAGCTGTATTTTTAAATTATTCGTAATATGAAGCTACTTAATTTGAGTCCTGACTTGAAGGCGTTCAGGACCCAATTTCTTTGGAGCGACTGAGAAAGTGCAGTTTCAGTTGATATTTTCCACCCCCAGTATATAGAAAAACAATTCCCGGGGTCTCGAATTGCCTCCCTGGTACAGTGGCCGCTTTTCAGAGCGGTGCTGTGTAATTTGGGATCCCAAGCTTTTTGTCGGTATAATACATAAGGGAAAACTCAAGCAGGTGCTCTGAGGACCCACAGCACATGTGGCCATTTAAGAAGAAAGAAAAAAGCTTTTGTCAAAAAAAGATCTTTGTGCTGGCAGGATATTCTTTATTGCAGAAGGATATCCTAGGCACGTAACTTCACACTGCTGAGCATTTGTCTGACGTAGGACAGAAGAGGAGGAACAGCCGAGGAGGTGCCTCACGTTTCACTTAATTGATCCTCTTCAAGGACAACAGCTTTCAGGAGGCAGTCCCAGTGGAGCCTCTTTGATCTACCTGAGTCTGGGCGAAGCAAAACCCCCCCCCGAGCCCTGGGCCCAGAGATCAGGTTGTCCGTCTCTCCGGGCCTTTCCCAACTCAGAAAGTCCAGTGTCTCCTCAGCGACTGTTTCTGTCACGGCTTGGGGCTCTGCTGCACCTCTCACTCCCTGCGCACTGACCTGGCTTGGGAATGCGGTTTAAAATGTGTGAAAAAACATTGCATGGAAGAAGACCCGTAAGCACAAGGAATCGGATGTTTCTAAAGGCTGAGCCAGCTGCGTGTGAAATGTTGAATATTCTGCCTTTTCACCTCTGTTGGAGGCATCCTGCAGATCGCCAGACGCTGCAGCCGTGGGAGCGTGTCTTGGCCCTTGGGGTTTAAAAGGAATTGGAATGGGCATTACAGCCTGATGTCAGCAGCCAACATCAGAAATCTCGTGTTTGGATGTATGAAAGACACAAATTTAGGGAGGTTTTTGGAACGTGGACCTTGCAAGGCACAGTATTTCCTAATAGCAAACAGTCCCCTTCAGAAATGCCCTTGGACTCCAAAGTACAGAACAGACTAGAGGCTGAAGGTGGATGCTTTACCCTCTGGTAGTTGCCTGCTACCAACCTTTGCAAGCCTAACCCGGAGTCAAAGAGCTTGAAACCCCAAGTGAAACCAAGGCATCATGTAGCTATAAAGGCCACCTGGGATTCAGTGGACAGGTCTGGGCATCTGTCTCCCAGAAGGGGTGAGCTCCAGCTGGGGCAGCGTGGAGAAGTGGGGCAGCCAGGGATGCATCTGGCAGTGAGGAGTCCTGCAAAATCCCAGAGCTGCAGTGCCCTGGTGGGTGACACAGCTTGCGACTAAGTCATGTGAGGCACAGGGTAGGGAAAAGGGAGCAAAGGCTGGCCTCCTGCTGCCCTCACCTTCATGACTGTGGTTTTGGACATGTGAAAGTGACCAAGAAAAGCTAGGAAATGCTGCGATCCTTCAGAGAGGCCACAAGGCCAGTCAGGTTGGGAAGGGGCTTTTATTTGTTGCTGTGACTGGGTTTGTACCTGCCAATTTCTCCCCTACCACTCCAGGAGCACAAGCCAGGCCCAGCAACAGCGCTTGGCGAGTTCCCCAGGCAGGAGCAACCAGGGCAGCGGATGCGGCAGCCCTGGAGCGCTGCATGGGGAGATGTGGGCTGACCTTGAGCAATGTGCTCTGCTCTCTGGGCTGTTATTAGACCTGCTGCTCTGCCGCCCCCTCACCAAGGGTGTTCCCTTCCCGCTTCGCAGGGAAGCTGCGCACCTCGCAGCTCCTGGGCCTCGATGAGGGGAAACCCCAGAGTCTGGCATTCTGCTCTGGAAAACCCATGTCCTTCAGCAAGCCGTGTGCTGCTGTAAGCCAGGTGGAGCCCAGGATTTGCAGAGGTGGTGGCAAATGAGAGCTCTTTGTGCCGTGCTGGATTTCTGCAGCTCGCATACATGATATCTCCCAAATTGGAAGCAGAAAAGTTTTGAACTTGTGACAAACGCTTCCCAGCAGTAGTTAGTTAAGTGCCTACACATGTTAAATTAACCATAATAATCTTCTTGTAGCCATCAATTAACAACCTACTTCTCATGGGCCTTTGACTTTTGGAGTAAAACACTTGTCAAGTGTTCAAAGGAGGGAGCTCGGTGGCACCCAGCATAGGTTTCCCAGCCAGATCTTTCCCTTTCTGCCTCATGCGAACATGGCCCGCAGGTCTGTGTGTAGCCTGTGGGGCTTGCTGAGCTTCGGGAGTGAGAGCAAAGTGTCCTCGTTCCTCCATTGCCCGACGAGGCAACCAAGAACCAGCGTTGCCCAGAGCCCCTGGGAGCCTTGGACAGGAGTCTGGGGGGTTGTTTCCCAGGCCCCCCCTTTCTGCAGCACTTGCAGCAGGAAGAAAAGGGGCCGTTCTGAACCGGGCTTCGCTTCTGGTCCACACTCGCTGCGGCCTCAGCACCGGGACGCGCTTATTGGTGGACCTCAGGGAAAGCTTCCGATCTGCACTTGCTTTTGCACCCATCTTTTACACATAAACAGCAATAATTCCTTTCCTCCTTTGCCCGAACAATCTTTTAAAGTTGTCAGCTGATTATGATCCCCACATTGCATATGTACTGGCTGGTCCAGCATCAACTCAACACTGTAGGTTCCATAGGAACATGGATGGAAACAATTTAACTTGAAACACAAGGATGTTCTCTAGCGAAGCCCCACATTACTCAGGGACTCCTCCGAATTTCAGTTCTTGGAGAAAACACAATTTGGGGCGATGCTGGGTCCATTGAGGTGTTCCCAGGAGCAGGGCAGAGGGGAGCATCGCTCCAAAACCACCTCCAAGATGCACCTCGGACTGCAGCAAACCAGGAGGCCCATGGGGCTCGGCGGGACGAGAACTTGGAATGTGTTTACAGGAGAGAGGCTACCGATGAACTATGCAAGCTCTGTTGCCTGGGGGGGATTTCAGGGGGCTGAGGTTGCATTGATGCTGGCTGTGCTTCCTGGACAGCCTGTGCCCATGTCGGGGAAGATCCCGGAGATCAAAGGAGGGAGAGCAACAGGGGAGGATGTTCCCCTTTCCCACCACTTCCCAGTGCCCTCTGGATGGGATCTCTCTCCATTCTTGCTGTTCTTGCCTAGGATGACCCAGGAGAGCGGCTATTCCTTGGCCCAGAGACATGGCTGCCTTTTGCCGGTGCATCCGGGCTGACTCCAGGTTAGCGTGTGGCAGCAGCCGGCTCCACAGAGCAGCGTGGGCTGGGACAGAGCCGAACGGAGGCGGTGATGGGGGCTCTAACGAGCGGCTCCTGGAAAATGGGTGCTGTGGAGTCGCAGGTGGGAGGCTGGTGTCTCTGCCCAGAAGGGCACAGGCTTCTCTGAGAGTCTTGAATTCCGTGTCTTCACATTCCCTACTTTCCTTCTCTGCTTTAGATGTTCAATATTGGAGTTTTTGGGGGCATAGATGATCACAGTGATTACTTTGTCTTTCTGATATAGGAATTTCTGAGGAACTGTGAGAAGAATGCCCTTTTATTTTGTGCACTTCTCCCTCTTATTTTATGTTTGGCGTAACAGACTCTGTTCTTCAGTACATTCTTGGCAAAATATTTGCAAATAGCCATGGGATATAGCTGTATTCTGTGTTTGGATAAATGAGAAGTTTAAAACGATTTATCACTGACCTTTTAAATAAGCTTAATACTGTTGACTATGTCATGCCTGAGGTAGCTGAGAGTAAGTCCTTAATGCATGATAGATGGGTTCAGAGTGGATCAAAACTGGTCCAGATTCAACTGCGACATAAGTAGTTGTAGTTTACTTCAGAGTGTGGTTAACTTGGCCCACTAAGCTTTGTTTTGAATAGCAGATAAACCTAAATGAGGCTCTCGGTCAGAGTAGTGCTGGGCACTTTCTGCAAAATGCCAAGCACCTTAAACTCCCATTGAACGCAGCACTTTCCCGGATACGCTTGCTTAAGTGATAGGGCAGTGTGTGTGCAGCTCATCAGGGCTTGCTGTGGTTACAGGTGAGTCTTAATTTCTTTTTTTTTTTCACCCAAAGGAAGGGGGGTCTGTGTTTGTTTATGGACATTTTACTCTATTCGTGGTTCCGAAAAGCAAGGAAGGGTCAGTGAAAGCCCTGTTATGTTTCCTTGAATTTAAAGCCACTGAGGCCACATAGCAACATTGATTCTTCTGCTCATTCTGAATACACAAGGAACTGGTGTGAGTTTTTTCATGCAAGAGCTTCAGGAATGTTCTCAGTGATGAGTTCAAGGTGCGCGGACCGACACACATAGCCCAAGTGCTCTCTACGCACGCTTGAAATATGCGGTTCTTTATAGGCTCAGATTTCAAATCTTTTGTGGGGCTGCTTTGTTTGCTTTTGTGTCTTGTTTAGAGAAAGGCTTTTCCCTCGAACTGAGTGTGTCGAGAGGCTCGTTACTGAGTGCAGCAGTGTATGTGTGTGTACGTTTCCAGGAGGAATTCCCTGCTTACCTTCCCACATAGCCTGTTGCCTGCACCATGTGGGAGATGAGACTGGGCGATGGCAGCGGCTCTCCTGCCTCTGTGTGTTTTGTTTGTGGGGCAGCAGACCCCTGCTCCTCGCAAGCTGCTCGGGAGCAAAGCCGAGTTTCATGGAGTGTTTCTCCCCTTTGCACTTGCTATCCCGCAGAAAGATTGCGGGAAAGAGGGTCCATCAATTCTTGGAAAAACCCCGGCAGAGACAGCAGGGTGTTTTGCCATCCCTGGAAACGTGCGGTGTCTGCAATAGGGATAGGAATGTGCCGCTGGCTGCAGGCACAGCAGGGGCTTTGCTGGGGACCCTGCACAGGAGCCTGCACATGACTTGGAAATAAATAGCGACAAGTGCACTGGAGCCGAGCCAGGCTGCCCAGAGGGAGGAAAATCCACCCTGCTAGGGAGAAGTGGAGGGTTTGGTATTCCCAGACAGACTTTGCAGAGAGATTCCTGCCCCACAGTGACAGGGCAGCACCGCACGCGTGACTGTACGCAGCAGGTGACTGCAAGGGTGAGCAGCAGCGATAGGGAAGCGCTGAGCAACACGAGGGTGTCACTGCTTACACAGGGCTGCTCCTCATGCCAGGGTTTCTTGATGTTCCACCTCCAGCATGGGAAGAGAGGAAGTGTTGGTGCAAGAGGAAGAAAAAAAAAAAAAAAAAGAAAAAATATGGGGAAGGTTTGCCAGGGTCAGTGTGAGACAGATGAGGAGGAAGGTAAGCTGTGGTGGTTTAGACGGAAGACACTAGTGCAAATATCAAGGAAGATGCCTATCCCCATGGACAGGAAAACATTCAGCACCGACAACCCGTCTTTAAATTGTAAAGATTTACAATTTTCCGTGGAGAAGTGAAGTCAGGGACTTTCCAAAGTAATGTTCCAAAATAATCCAAAATATTGTAGCAAACAGAAGGCTTTGGTCATCTGTCCAACTTTGGCAAAAGAAGGCAAAATTTTATATTAAAAGTATCCAGGTGTCTTTTTTTTAGGTTGGCATAAAGCTTATCTTTGATATTTTATATTATCCTGGTGGAGGAAACAGTGTAATTTCCCAAGGCAAGACTCCTTTTGATGAAGTATTTCTCATACCCATTTCAAAGGAGTGGGAATACAGCTCAGACGAGCAGACATTCACCGAAAGGCAGCAGGACCGACGTGAGGCTGGGTGGCCCCACCGTCCTGTTGGGACCATCGGGCTCCTGATGAAACTCCTGAGATGACAGTATGTTCCAGCATGCACACATGTGCACGTGTTCCTCTGGCTTTGGAATTAGAGGTTGAATACAAAAGAAAAAAAAAAGAGATTTTTACCTCTTTGGCATAAGCAGAGATTTGGAGCAGATGCATGGCTTTGGAAACAGTGGTGAAGTTGCGATCGTACCCCTTCAGGACGAGCACTTTGGATGTGTTTATATGAGCACATTTAGCTGCCTGAGATCTGTACTCCACTCCTGCCCCTGTTCCTTTCAATAGCCGTCCCGTTTGAGCCCTTTACTCTGCTCTGCGGCCTTCCTCGGGCAGAAGCAGGGCCTAGGGGAGAGCTTTGGAGATGAGAAACAGGGGGTTGTCTTGATAATATGTGCTCGAGGTGATGGACAACTTTGAGAAAGGTTTTTGTAATGGGTTATGTTTTGAGAGGTTTGGGTTTGAATAGTGGAGGCTGAATAGGAAAAGTGAGATTTCTACCTTTTCCTGAATCCACAAGGCTGTGTGATATAGACAGATGTTCATGCCATAAGGTTTGAGAGAGCAAAGGACAGGATTCCCTCTCACCTGGATTGGTTGTTTTAGTTTCAGATATGGAAAAACCACTTTAATTGCTTGCTTCTTTGTTTACTGGGAATAGCATGCTCTGATACAACTCGGAAATAAAAAAGTGTGAATTGCCATCATTCAGTACAGCTGTGATTTTTGTATATCCATGTCTGGATGTGCTGGCATTTGGGAGAGGTAACAAAGGGAAGAAACACCCAGTGTTTGGCTGTAATTGTTCTGCTTCCTCTTTGCTTGTGCATTCCCAGCTGTGTTCCTTGCATCTTAGCTCATTTAGAAAGGGCACTTGAAGGAAAGAGGAGAGGGGAAAACCATTCTCCACTGGGAAAAGTCCAATACAGGAAAAATAGCATTATAACCTTGCAGGGTATTTAGTAATTTATCAGGAGACATTCTGTGCTTATAAAATCTCATAATAAATTGATAAACCAGCCCCCTCCAGCACTCCGCTGTGGAAAGAAACGAACATAAAATGTAAAAAGAGAGAAAAGAAACAAGAGGAAGAGAGCGGAGCCGCCAGGAGGGCGGTAAATCTGCCCCTTGCTAAGGGGAGAAGCAGCAGCGCAGGCTGCTCCTGGAGGACTCGCCTCCTGCCCAGGCTTAGGTTGAGGTTTGGCCTCCAGGCCCAAACCCAAGTGCACACTGAATACCACAGGTGCACGCGGGGGAGGATTTTAAGCCGCTAGATGTATTTTATTTTCTGTAGTCAGTGATTTGAGAAGCGTTTTGCTGCATGCTTATTATGCTGGTAGCCTGTTGTTGGTTTGAAGAAAAGCTATGAGGAAGCGAAGTTTTGCTCTGAAGTAAACAGTCAAATCTCTGTGTCAAGGAAGCAACAACCAGTCATAATCATACCTAGATTATACTTCAGCCTCTCTCTCTCTCTCTCTCTTTTTCTTTTTTTAATTCCTCTTAAATATCTTTGACTAATTGAACCTTTCATATGATGGGTCTGTTAATACCGGAGGCACTGAGGAAGAAGCTTGAAAGCTTGAAAATCTGTCTCAAGAAGTTGTCAAAATAGCTTATGCAAAAAGGAAAAGATGACACAGAGATAAAACAGGTTTTTTGCATTCATGTATTTGGGAAAGAAAACAGATTTCTCTGATGTCAGGTGCTAAAGGGGGGAAAACAGCACTTATCTGATGCTGTTTTAGCATTCAGAGTTTGGAAGGAAAAACAACTTTCCTCTCTGGCAATTAAAACATCACTGTCAATTTTGAGGTAGAAATGACTGTAATCATCTGAAGTTAGGCTCCGTGGCACACTGAATGGACAGTCCTCCCTTTGCAGAAAAGCTCCACGGATCCCCAAGAGCCACAGAGCGCCAAGCGGAGGTCGGTGATTCCTGTCGCGCTCCCGGGGAGTTGGTGCAGCGGGAACTTGTGCTCAAGATAACACTGGAGCTGGTAACTGACTCTCAGCTTAGCGCGACGTATTTCAGTATTGGCTTTGGAGTCAAGTGTGCTGAGAGGCTGTGCTGGCTCCTGAGAGTGCGGTCACGGTGAGCTGTTCATGCTGCTGGCCACGCAGGAGCTGCCTCCGTGCTGCCGTGGAGCTCCGCTCGCTGCCCTGTCCTGCCACTCGCCAGGTGTTTCGCAGTCCCTTCCTTCTCAGCTGCGGCACCGTGTGGACGGGTGAGGAGGAGCAGAGCGTGCCCGCTCATCCGGCTGCACATGCAGAATTTTCTGTGGTCGTAGCACCATGAACCTCCTCCCCGCCTGTTTGACGCTCACTTGTCACCGGGCAGCCCCACCTCGTTGTGCTGGGCACAGCATGTGTTTTCCTAACATAGTGACAGCCCCGAGAGCTACTGCCTCCTGCCCCGCTGTGTCCTGCCCTATCGATGGACATGGGCCTGGCAGGATTAAATCCAAAGGCTGGCTCTGGATTCAGGCTGCAATCTGGCATCTTGAAACTCGGGCAAAGCCTGAGATCTGTCCCAGGGTGTGAGAGTTGAAAGACTGAAGCAGACCAATGTTCACTCTGACTGTATGCCAAGCGTGGATACCTTTGGGGCACAGCGTGGAAACACCCCTGATGCCCTCAGGTAGCACAGGTTGTTTATTCCCTGATGTCTCCCTAGTTTCATTAGGAAGAAGCGAACTTTTATTTTTTAACTTTTGGAAAGCTGACTGCTAAGGAGGTGAGATTGGATAACAGCATATTTCTAGATTGTTGGAAATGCATTATATTCATTAAATTTGCCAAAGAGAATATGTTTACAGTTATGTGTTTGAAACAAATGCTTCCATGTCTTGTGCAGATATTTCTCACGCTCTGGTCCTGCTTTTTAGAATTATGTAGCATGTAAGCACTTGAATTAAAGAAACAAATCAACAGACAGAAAACCCGGATGCTTCTCTGCCTGAATGCATTGGAGGTTTTCCAGTTTTCCAGTGCTGGGGATCTGAGCATCTATAATCTACAGGGAGACCATGGGGTCCCCTTTCTGGATGTGTATTGCTTGTAGGCGCTGCAGTGTGTGCCTATAGCTGCTGGAGCCTACAGAAGCTGGGATTTGCACACCAGTCCTTGCTGTTATAGCATAACCAAGTGAGCACAAGACACCCAGAGCTTGTTAATAAGTGACTGGATACACACGTTTATCCATCGTTCACCGCTGAACGGTTGTGTTTTGGATATCTGTGTAATCCAAGCCTGTTGTGACGCAGTTGCGACCTGCAACGCAGTCCAGCCTGGCCAGCGCCTGCGCAGGGCAGGGGACCCATGCGACCTAGAAAACGTGCCTTAGGTTACAGATATCATCCTCGAGCTTGAGATGTGTTCAGTTTTGGAAATACTTTTAGGAACCTTAATGGGCAAAGCAATATCTTGCTTCTGTTTTTAAAAGCAGAAGAGGAGAGCAAGAGAAATAAACTTCCTTAAATTCATTCCTTCAGAAGCACTGGATAATCTCATCAAATGTCATTTTGAGTCAGCAGAGGTTACTAGCAGTGCCCTGGTTAACTTAACTGTAACATACCATTCTTTTAATAAATTCCGTAGAATATTTCTATTTATCCCATAGCCTTCCTAGACTGCATGTACTGTAGTCTAAGGAACTTTGTCCTGTGGGAAATTCTTTTTTTTTTATGTATAAGTACATATTTGAATTGAAATACAGTGCATATGTTTATATAAAATAATTTTACACGCATAATGTTCATCTATTCGTGTGTTTTAGTACCTTGCTTATATCATATATAGTTAAGTACTATTGCTTCTTTGATATGACTGATGCTTTTTCCACTTCCCATAGTGATTGTCACACAAGCTCCACAAGGAAAATGGACCCAAAGGTGCGAGAGAGTGAAGGATTTGGAGAGGACAATTCAGGTAAAATTGCTGGTTTCCCCAGTGAATGAAGCATTATGACTTTTTGAGCTTCAGTATCTTAGCTTAATAACAGAAATGACTGCTTTTTTTTTTTTAGAAAATGTGTCTTCCGTTTCTATTTTTCTGTTGTCAAGGCCCTTCTATCTCTCACCGTGTCAGAGGCTTAATATAAGATTCTTGTAGTGTCTTGTGGCAAAGTTAACTTTTTTAACGGAACAATATGATCCAGCAATGTCTGACATGCTGGCAGGGGTGTCCCGCAGTGCTGTCATGGGCACTTATTTGGGCCATACACACGTTATGGGGAGGCTTTGTCCAAAAGTACTGTTTTTATTTTAAATACTTTTCTTCTTGAGTTGTGGAGCTGTTCCTAATTCAAGTCCTTCCTCAGTGAAGAGACCTGCATTGCCTTTCAGGATTATTGTCTCATTGCTGTTTTAATACTTTGTGATCCATTAAGTCTCATAATTACCATTCAAAATATTCTGGGATGTACAATAAAGCTGATATTATAAAAGCATTAGCCTCCTGACACTGCGCATTCCACCTAAGTAAGCCATTTCTACATTTAAATTGGTTTTGGTGACAACATTGCCCTTATCTTCACTATTTAGCTTACTGAACAAAGGCAGTATTTCCAAGTTGTAATTTCTTCGATATATGCCAGGCAGTCAATACCAGAGTTTTGTGGTTTTCTTTTCTTTTTTTTTTTTTTTTTTTTGGTAATCTAATTATCTCAAGAGGCATGTAGAAACCCTATTAGAAAAAAACTATTAGAAAATATCCTACCTTGTAGATTACTTCTTATGTGTCATAAACTTTGCAATCCATTCTCTGAGATAACAGTAATTTCATGGTAACTGTGTAGACCTGGCAGACTTAATGTGAGAGTGGCGTGTGTTGCCTCACCCAGAAAAAAAATCCACTCATGAGTTTATTTAAGTTTCATTATTGTTCCTAAAGCCTGCAAATGCTGCCAGTAACATCATCTTTGTGTTTTGTTGCTTAGGAAAGAAAAAATCAAAGTTCAAATCTTTCAAAAAGTTTTTTGGTAAAAAAAAAAGGAAAGAGACATTTTCACCTACTGAGAACAGCAGCCTGAAGCTCTTCCAGTCCACAAGCGATGTCGCGGCCTCACAAGGGACTCGTGTTGGTTACGATTCTGAAGATGAACTTGAGTAAGTCATTGAAGTGCTGCTGCTAAACAAATGAGGGTGTTTATGGATTTAGGAGACCTCTAAATTTCCTCCTCTTTTTACTCACATTGCCACATTCCTGAACAGTTGTCTACTTAAGGAAAGTACAAATTAAAATGCCTGATGTGAGACAAATTGTAGGTGTTGCGGATGGCTTACAGCAAGAAATAATAATTTAAAAAGCTTTCATTTAAGCATAGATAAACCGTGAGTTATCATTTCAAGAGAACGTTATGCCCCTCTTCAAATGGATTACATACTCAGTTTATGTCTTATCAGAACAGTGTTGTGCCTCTAAAATGCATCTCTAAAGACGGTTACAGAAATTTAGAGGTGTGATGTTTTACATATGCTTTCAAAAGCAAGGAGGAGATAACAGAAAGAACGCCACCGAAATCAGCACAAACCAGAGCTTGTGTGATCTTTATTTTCTGTATCTGACCAAAGGGTAATTGTCCATCTGAGTTAGTTACCACAGCTGTCTTTTATAGTCAGCGGAGGGAAATCCGCATTGCTAAGATATGACTCATGTCATTCCTGCGTAGATATCCAAGGTAGGTCAGATGAACTATGCCCTGAAAGTGCCCATTTCTCACCGCTGACTGCAAAGACGAGCCTGGGGTGACGATGTCTGCTGTGGATACCCATGTTGCAATGTCTGAAGTTAGGTGATCTGGTACCTGAACACCTCTGAAAAATCTCAGGCACCTCCAAAATTCTTATCTGTTACTTTTCATCTGAAATGTTAATGTGAGAAACATGATAAAAGGCTCAAATGTTTTATTGGATGGACAGATGGATAGAAGAGTCTGTCAGTTGCCTAAAAAGAAAGTGTTTGCATTAATGGATGCTGGGTCTCTCGAGTACTGTAATCAGTTTTCTCAGGTACTAGCCACTACTAAAGAGATGCTTTTTTGGGTAGGCACTGGAAAAGGAGCCATCCAGTCCCTTAAAAAAGACATTTTGCGGTATGCCCACTAGGCAGCGCCAAACAACTGAAAGAAATCCATCAACAAATCTCTCTCTCTCTCTCTCTCTCTGTGTGTGTGTGTGTGTGTGTGTCTTTAGCAGTAATGGCAACAGTGATATTAGTGCACCTTGATCATCGCTGCTACCTGGGAGTCTCCAGACTGGTAGCACCGGGTCTCAGGGCAGGCTGTAGCATTTTTCTGCAACAGCACCTTTTTGAGAGCTGCGTGGTGAGGTTAGCTCTTCCCCACAGACTGCCTGACAAGGTCGTGTCCGGCTGGGTGCAGTCCCTGCCTCTCCTGGCCATGTTCCTGATCTGTATTGGCAGCGTTATTACATTATTGTTTCTTCATAACTGTTTAAACAGGCAAAAGCCAGGAAATCCTTTGAAATAAAGGAAGATGACTTAAAGCACTGGTGATTGGAGGAGACATCCAGGGTAGCTCCCATGAGGCTCTGGGACGTGTGTCTCATAGAAGGACAGCAGTGGCGGTGGGGAGGGCTGCTGGGGAGGGCTGCGATACGGGGGCACGTGCAGCAGTGCTAATCTGCCTACTGTTTCTGTCTGGGCAGAATGGTGCATCGAGCAGCCATGGCAGCCCTGATTGGCACTTAGCAAATTGCTATAGATCCCTGTGACCTTGGATGCATTCCCGAGATCACATTTTCGCTTAGATAAATTGTTCTTCTAACGTCTCTGATGTATTAAACCAAAGCACCAGGCATTCCTTCCTTCTGCAGCAAGAATACAGATCAACTTTTTCATCCTTTTCTTTTATTAAGCATATTTAAAGCAGCTGTTACAAGGAAAATGTTACTTTCTGCCATGTTTGTTTATGGTTCTGAATGTACCTATGACAGCACTACCTCAGATCCAAAAATAGTTTTGCGCTCTCTTTTTTTTTTTTTCCCTAAATAATCTCTTCAATTAATTTGATAGTTGCTTAAGTCCAAACAATTTGGTATCTGGATTTGTGATTTCGTAGCCGTCTTGTGTAAAAAATTTAAATGAGGGGCATTCTGGAAGAAATGCCATGTGCCTGCATTTCTGGTCTCTGCTCAGTTGGGCTCTGAGCTAAGTGGAGAGATGAGCACCACTGGTCTCCTAGCACCTAGGTGAGTGCCCCTGGATCTCCCCCGGAGAAACCAGGTGTTAATCCCTCAGAGATGACCTTTTCAAGAGTTACACGACACATGTGTCAGAAGTAGGACAGGGACTGCGAAAGTTGCTGCCCACAAAGCACTCTCTTACTTCCCTTCTCTAGACCACAAAGAATGTCCGTGGAAAAAAAATGTCTTCCACAAGCCCGTTAGGGGAAAGCCGCATGGTCTTGATGCAAGAGGAACTGGGAAGTATGATGTAAATGCTTCTGTCAGATAACTTCATCCTCCTGCGTCGTTTTTGTTAGTGACCAGTATTGCAGGGACGTATCAAACCCTTTCCCACCCTTAGACAAGAGAAGGATTAACCTTTTTAGGGAATGTTCAGTCATTTGCCTCAGTCATTTCATAGGGAATATTCTAGCCAAGTAGCAGCAGCTTTCCGTGAAGCAGAGCTCAGCTGCTGGCACCAAACCTTCTCCAATTGTGATTTAGTTTGTTCACCCCACAGGTGCAATTTTGCAGTTGTTTGCTTAGCTTTTGTGGCACTACGTAGCCTGGCCAGAATGCCTGTGTCGTATTCAGTGAGGGGCTTGGAATCTCAGGTGTGATGTTGGGGGGGTGGATGCACATTCATCTTCCACCCCATTTTCAAAAGCCCGTCCAAGTTAAGGTGACAAGAGGACTGACAAAACGTGCTTATTTACTTTCACTATTTGTTGTGTTGTTCTAGGACCCACAAAGGCATTATGGGGAGCAGAGCTTTGTCACACGACAGCATTTTCATCCCAGAGACTGGGCAAGAGCCCAGCAGGCCAGTAAGAGTGTTTTCTCAGGAGAACGTTTCTGATCGGATTAGAGCTTTACAGGTAATTGACACCACATACCTCTTTCCATTGCAAGAGATGGGTTGTCTCCACAGACTTGATTTTTTTTCTTTTTTTCATAGCCTTTGTAGTTGAACATTTGATTGCTAAGTATCACTCGCAGATTACTTTAAATGTTGAATTTGTTAACTAACAAACCATACTATATGTTGGTTCTGCTCGAACAATAATTATTAATAGATGGGTTGCTTGTCCGCCTAAGAAAACCCCTAAAGAGAGTTTGCCTATGCACGGCATTATTCAATTGTAAAATTAAAATAAAGATAACTTACTGTCATGAACCAAAACAACGCAGTGGGAACATTTCCATCACTTTCACATGCTAATATATTTTATGCCATATTGTAGTTGAAATTACAACACAACATGAAATTGGGGCCTCCGCCTCCACGTGGGCTTTATGCAAAGCGCTCAGAAGATGCTGGCACCAGCTCTGAAGACGACGGATTACCCAGGAGTCCCCCAGAAACGTCTTTGCTCCATGAAATCCTAAATTCAGGCACGACAAGAGTGAGTAGTTCTGGTATTGATAAAAGTCAGTGTTTAATTGCTTATCTCAGCCGTGTCTGGAAGGCAGAGAAAAGTATTTGGCTTGCTAGACATGTTACGTGTTCATCTCTGAGCCATTCAGATATACCTTCCTCAAAGTGGGAAAGTGGTGTCTCTGTGCAAGCAGCTACTAAAAATCTCTCTTCCTGTTGGAATATGAGGATCATGCCAGAATATGCAGAAATAGGGAAGAGAGGATGTGTTCTTGTGCCGAGGTTTGGGGGTATGTGGGTGTTCAGGGACTACAGAGAGCTGCTAGGCATAAAAAAGGCTAAAAAATATATAGTCTCCTTCAAACATGATGATTAGAGTGTCTTCCTTAGTATTTTTCTCTGCTGCTGTGGTAAAAAGAAATATATAAGATTCTGAAAATTTTTCTTATAAATGATTGTTTTATTACAGATTATTTCATACTTTATCTGTATGTCTTTATACTTTGTTTGCAATGTCCTTGCTAATCCTTAAGACTATAGAGAAAAACAACTTACATTTGTCGGTATTGTGTGCACTTGTGTAGATGGTTTCTGCTGATACATCCGTCTCATTTGTCATCTTTACTGAATCTCTTCCTCATTCCACCCCACAGTTCTCTGACTCTCACAAGCACCTTAGCTCTTTGAGTTTAGCTGGAACAGGCAGTGAAGAAGAAGAACAGGTAACTTCTGCCAAATGTATTAAGGGCCAAGCAATTATGTATATTAATCTTTTAAAGGAATGTAAGGTATAAATATTATTTCATTGTCTGTCAGCTGCAAAAATAACCCTCTGTGTGTGTAATTGCATGCCTATCTGTTTTGCTGTTTCAATGACTGTCTTTCCAACATTAAAGAGATTGATTGTTTATCAGCTTAATTCTCCAACACCAAATAATCTCCTGTTAATAGTAATTGAAACTTCTAGTATATCCCATGTCCTACAGAAAACTTGACAGATGTGATTTAGTCTTTAAAACCAACCAGATTCAGGCACAGACAGAAGTGGTATCCTTTGTTTAAAATGAGAAACTACCATAAAGGTTAAGATATGCACACAGCATGAAGGAGGAAGTTTGCTAAGAAGGCATGAACGAAATGTAGATCTTCTGGTATCACCCCAGACCCTTAATTTAAATACAATATTACCTTGCACTGATACAGAAATACTTTTTTCCTGATAACAGAGACTGATATTCCTGCTCAGGATACTGGGATTCAGTCTTTAGTCACATTTTGGCCACGTGGGCCAGCATGAGCTGTGAATTCTGCTGCAGTGATGTTTTCAGGACTCAGGAACAACCAGATAGATGGTTTTCTTCAGTCAGCAGCCCCGTGTTGTGGCTGATTGAAGAGTGTTTTTGAAGGGCTCTGAAGAGTCTCTTTCAGCTGTCCACAGCTGGAGTCGTAGTGGAAACAACACGGGGTATAATGAAAAACGTTTTCTGGAAATAGGAAAAGGGATAGAGGAAAATTGCAGAAGAGAAATAAAGAAGCTGGTCCCAGGCTGACCGTTTCTTGGTAATTATGTAAAAGGCATTTTAACGCCAGCTGCAGCAGGGCTCAGCAAAGATATCTGGCCCCACTTGTTAGACTTATTTGAAGGTATTTGAAAAACTGCTTTATACAGTGAAGTGTTTATATATCTTAAGGAAAAAATGGAACATATGAAGAAACCATTTATTGAAAATCAGCATAGGCTTACAGTAAAAATATTTGTCCAGTCCAGCTGTATAGTCACTAAAGGAGCATTTATACCTCCCCGTAGCTCCATTAGCTTCTCTCTGACTGCAGAGACACTGTGGTGACTTTGATTGCGCTGCTTTTCCACATCCTCCCACGAGGTAGTTCAGAGCTCCAGGCATCCCCAGTCCCATCTGGGCATAATCCAGACAGTGGCGCCACAAGAGCACGGTCCTGCCCAAATGCGGAGCCCTGCAGGCACTTTGGAGGGAGCAGACCTGCTGCTAGAGTCAGGAGGAGACATGGTGGCCAGTCAGTAGGCGCCTGAAGGGAAATACACATATCACAGCTCTGAGGTGGCAACAAGACCTTGCAGTGTCTTGGAAGCTTTTTTAGTTGGAAGAGAGAAGGGAGGATTGGTGACCATCCCCATCCTCGCTCTGGGAATGGGGTTTCCTCTTGGCCCCATACCTGGTCATACCCAGCTGAAGCAGAAGGGAGCCATGTGAGCATGAGTTCTGGGGAGAGGGCCCTGCTGGCTGTCCCTCCTCCACCAGGCTTAGCTGAAGCCAGATTTTACAAGTCAGGCAGTCTCTGCAGCCAGCACAGACCTGGCAATCGCTTGACCTGCTGAAATTTAACTGGAGTAGCCAACTACTCCTGCTTTTCCAACGTAATGATCAACACAGCATTGACAATGAGAAGGGCAAGTTCGTAAGGTAAAAATGAAGCCAGGAAAAGAGAGAGAGAGAGAGAGAGAGGGAAAAAAAAAAGACAGGCAAAAAATAATAGCTTTGAAAGAGAACATGGGTTGTATCTTCACCAGGGAGCTGAAATGTCAATGTATTCACTGCTAGGCACTAATGTATAATGCAGCCATGTATCGTTGTTGTACATTAGTCATGTTTGAGTACTACATTGCAGAGAGCGTAGAGAAAACCTACTGCAAATTAGTGAGAGCATCCATTATTCAGCACGGCTGAGCGAGGCACTTTTTGTTGCTGTTGTATGTTTTTCTTAAGAGAGAAAACGTGATCAGAAGTTGTGGATCCAGCCTCTGCTGAAATCAGTGGGACTTCTTCCTCAAATGTGGAGGAAGTAGTAGCAGGCCCTAACTATATTCCAGCCTGACTTCTGACTGCAATGCATATGCAGAACTCTGCATGCAGAAAATGCTGATGCTTTTTTTAGCCTAAATAGAATAAACACTCCACAGCTCTTGCCTTCCCCCAGCCATTTCCCTCAATAAAATATGACTTCCAGAAGTCTTCTGTCCAGCTAGATGGGGCATGACAAAGAAGGAAAACTTCTGTAATGAGAAGCACTGGAATTCCAAGCCTTCAGAGGACTGTTATCAAGTGTTGGCAGAGGTCATTTTAATATTGTGACAGATATCTCGAAATACCATTTTACCTACTTGCAAAAACTGAATCAAAGAGAAAAGAAAACTTATTTTTAAAGAATCATTTTCACAAGGTTCAATCTTTTTGCATCAGACCCAGGCTTGGTGGCTTTTGCTGAGACACTCAGGAAAGATGAATTTCAGCTTCACAAAAGTACAGCATCCTTTGGGGACACCCAGAAGTTATTTCTGGGTGGGTTACTGGTCAAGTTGGAAGTTCCAGACCACTAGGAGGAATTACCCACCATTTCCTTCACTTAAAATAGTCTATGCATAAAATATGCTTCAGCGTAAACTCTCTACTTATTTTGCAAATGCAAATAAATGAAGAAAAAAAGGAAAGTGACTGGACTGTTAATGCCATTGATCTTTTTTTCTTTAAGAGGATGTTGTAGAGTTGGCAGGGAACTGATAAAATGTAGAAAGTTAGAGATGCTCTGGACCAGTGCAACTGTGGGTAGGAGTCTAGGCAGATGCTGTAGGAGAGACCCGGAAAGGAAATTTACCCATTAGGACTGGTACTTGAGTACTCTTCAAAACTGCATTTCCTAAGGACGTGCTGATTGTGTAGTTCTGTGCTCTAGATCTTTTAGTTAAATGCGACTTGTCCTCTCCCACTGAACTATATAGCCTGATATTCTTGCTGCTGAAAATGCAAAATTGCTAACACTAGTATTCTATGTGCAACACTGGGAAAAGCAGTATATTTTAAAAAGAAGTCAGAAAGAAATCAAGGCAAGTACGAAATGCCACAAAATAAAACTAACCAAAACCCACAAAATAAATACACTTCCTTCCCTGTAGATTTGTTGTTTTCATGACTTGGTTTATTTGTCTGATTCTGCATTTGGGGAATTTCTATTTTTGTTTTAGGTCACGCTGGGTCCATCTAGACCTCAGTCTGCAGCCGGCCAGCGGTTCCCTAGGCAAGGAACTGCTAAAACTGGAGGTCCCCGGACATCTGACAGCAGCATCTCGCCCACAGCCGATTTTGATGCTCCACCTGAGCTCTCCTCTTGCTTGGATAATTCTGCTGCTAAACATAAACTTTTAATAAAACCCCGGAATCAGAGATCCAGTAAAATGAGAAGATTTTCTCAGGTAATTATAAAAACAAACAAACAAACAAAAACCCCACACACATATCCCCTAAACAGTCTCATAACTAAAACAAAATCTGCAATTTCTTGCTGGATTTCATTTGCAAATTTAGTTTGGTTAAGAAAAGTAAGATGGGTGCATGGATATTTGGTTCAGTTTTAATAGCTTTATTTAGTATGTTTCTGGAGTAGTCAGTAAGCACAGAATAAATATTATGTGATTTTACCTTTTCAAAAAATTGTGATCAACTTTATCCTGTTAAATCTTGACTCTTTGAGATAGTTGATATTTTGTTTATTTGTTTTTAACTTATCTAACATCATTGGGATTATAGTTTCAAAAATTACCGAAATAGGTTATGACCTGCTATTTGGAACCAAATAGTGGTCATGAGGACTCTTCTGCATTCAGCCTTCTTTCCAAGCTTGTCCCTTTATGCTCGCTACAGAAAATTAAAATATGTCTTCAAGGAGAAAAAAGGTGTGTAACTGAAACTGTTAGTTTTTGAACAGTCATTCAAAACAGTTTATATGGTTCTTTTTTTTTTTGCAAATCTGGAAATTATATGAGTCCTAATAGTGTTTTCAGAGTGCAGGCCTTGTATTCTTAGAATTAGGGCCCACACCCAAAACACATATTTACCGAACAAACTACAGTGACTCAGTAAGGCAATAATACAGGCACCATATGAAAATGCATATTCAACAACTTCATAACATGCCTTGGAATAATCCTGTGTATTTAGCCAGTCCTAAGTACATATTTATAGAAGCTTACCTGAAGGTCAGTCACAAAGAATGCACAGATGACTGTACATGTATTTTAAACTTTCACCAGATAGTCTAACTTTTGAAAGAAAGAGAAAAGGCTTGACACAAGGGAGACATTATTTTAATGCTGCGTCAATGTGATCAGACAATTGCCATACGGGGATGGATACTCAGCTGGGATAGTGTGCCAAAACTTCAAGAACAGATTCAGGAGGTTTTTTTCCTCTCTTTTTGTGTACACTCGCTTCTTCAAGGTTATATCTGGGAAAGAATGGGTAGTTTTATTTTTAATCCTGTTATGGAGTAGCAAAATACAAAGGGACAGATTTTTCTCTTTCAAGTGCTGCTTTTTGCCCAAGAGCAACACAACATTTCCAGTATGTCCTGGGGAACCAAGTGCCAAGGACAGTCCAGTGGCCAATATTTTGATGAACTTCCTATCTATAGAGGCATGAAAGCACCAGTTGTGCAGAATGAAGTGCCATTTTGTGTTGGTTAGATGCATTATACCATGATCAGCTCAGACAAATAAGCATCCAGGATGTAGGTTATGAAAACAGTATGCTACTCACTGAAGGCAAGTATTGCCTTTCTAAGATCTCAGCTGTAAATACAATAAAAAAAAGGAAGGAAGAAGGGAATCTGCATATGGTGATGAGGTTTTCTGAATTTCTTTGTTTCAGAGGACCCAGTCTGAATCCCTGACTGACTTGAGCTGCACACCAGAGGAAGAGGAGGAGGATGACAAAGAGATGCAGATAGATTTGCCAGATGCTTTTCTGAAAACCAGTGAGCAGCAAGAGCTGCCGTGCAGCACAGCTGCAGCGCAGGATGTGGCTTCCTGGCAGAAGGCCAGGATGCCCGAGGACCTTCCCCCTGGTCTGAGACCAGCAGTGACTCATCCCGCTCCTGGGTCTGCTGTTGTGCAGGAAACCCTGCTACCAGAGAATAACCCAGAGTGCTGCCAACCAACACAGGAAACTGGGTGTACAAAGCCTGCTTCTTCATTGCTGCTGGAAGGTGAAGACCACGCAATTTCTCTCTACTCTAGTCTAGACAGAGAAATACAAAAGCGAAGAGATTCCTCGGAAAGACTGGCTCTGTTGTCTGAGGATAAGTGTGATGTGTCACTTGATGCTTTAGATCAAGAACATAAGGAGCTTCCGACTGTATCTTCAGTATGCAAAACAGCATCTGAAGAAGATATTTCACTTAATAAACATAGTCCTGTTTGCTTGGACATTTCAGAAGAAAGTAAACAGGAAGATCAGACACATGTGGAAATGCCCTTTAATAATGTGGAAACACCCTATAATAAAGAAGCAAAGAAAGAGGTTGCTGTGCTGTCAGAATCTACCCAGCAATTTCCCATAGGTTCTTCACAGCACATGGACTCATTTGCTGTCCCTTCTCATATTCCCCATCCTACTGCTTCAACAGAGGTAGGATCACCTGCTTCCTGGGATCTAGAGAAAACAAAGAATACACAAAAGGCAGTTCCTTCTGAAAGGAACTGTCAGTTATCGGCCCACAAGGAGGATATTCAGGGGAAGAAAGCAGAAAAAGCCGTCAATGAACTCAATGCCCTGAGAAAGTTTTCTGTGTCCTCTGCACGAGAAAGGCCGAGGACCAGAAGCCTGCACTTCCCAGAAAGCTCAGCAGGTGAAAATCCATTGAATACCAGATTCTTCCTGTCCAAAGCAAATACATTCTTGAGAAATGAGACGTGGAAAGAAGATTTGCAGGTAGCATCAGATCCAGAGGAGAGGAAAAGTAGCAGTAGAAATCAGCCTTTGCTGCCAGAGAGCAGCGGTGAGAACACAGGCCAGTCTGCGGAAGCGTTGGCTGGCTGTGTCTCTCGGGTTACTGATGCAGGTCCAGTCTCAAGTGATTCTTCTGTAGTATCACAGAGTCAGCCTGACTGTGAAGATAAAAGTCCTTTTCAAGTAAAACTTAGATCCACCTCCCTCTCCTTGAAATTTGGAGACAATTCTTCACACGAATCAAAAGGAATTAAAAGATACAGTGGAGAGTTTTATTTAGAAAATGAAGGATTGAGTTTGTTTCCAAAAGGTGAAAAGGCACAGATCAAAAAGACAGATGATACGAATGTTGGTGGTTCTTTCAATGATAACATCAAATCCAAAGCAAAGTCCTCTGATCAGGTCAGTGGTAAACCTCCGTTGCCAAAGAAGCCTGTCTTGCAAAATATAACTGTTCCAAACACCAGCACAAGCATGGAGAAACAAAACAAAGGCACTGACCCTCCTGAATCCAGAAACGAAGACAGAGACTTGGAGAAAAAGTCAAGTCCCGGTAAAGTGCCTGGTAAGACTCCTGGTGCTTTATAAAGCTCTCAGCTCTTAAGGAATGGCCCCACTCATGCGCGAGTGTGAGGCAGACTGTTCGGTCCAACACAGAGGTGGGGAGTGTGAGCTGACAGCTCTGCCTCCCGTGATGCTGCTGCCTGACTCTCCCTTGTTGAAAAGACCTGTCAAAACAGCAGCAGGAAAGAAGCAGCAGGCAGAATAAGATATTTTAATTGTTTTTTTTTTAATGTTTCAGGGCATTGTTCAAATAATGTTCAAAGCGACACTTTAGTTAACAAAGTGCATTAGCTAATATTGTAAAACAAACTCACCAAGCTGCTAAATGTCCCATTAAGAGCTGCTGTATGGCAATCCCGGAGCCAGGAGCACACATTAAGTGTAGTGCTCTGTGGGGGTGGGTGACTTGGGCCTCTAGACCTTCTTCACCATAATAGGGAGGCAGAAGTACTACAAATTGCCCAGCAAGCTCAGCACACTGTTTATTTATCAACTCCTGTGTGCTTTGCTTACTCATTTATCTGTCTTTGTCATTACTCACTCCCTGTTAAAAAACAGAAGTAAGCCACCCTGTGGCTTCATGGAGTTTCAAGCCAGAAGAGACCATAAGCTCGTTTTTACTGCAGATTGTTAAATGTCACCCCATTGTCCACATTATAAGCCAAAATATAACTGAGTTAGGGCAAAAAATCCAGTGCCCTGGAGACAAGCTTTGTGTGCCACAGGCAGGAAACAGACTGAAAGGGGCACCAGGGTCTGAGATGTCTGTGGTGTTGGGAAGCAAGTTAGGTAGAACACGCTCAAACGGTTCCAACAGGGGAGCTCTGCTCTTCACTTCAGAGAAAGGCCAAAAGGCAAAGAAGCTCTTCAGGTCTCCTGAGCTGTGGGAGAGGTTTCTTTCCTGCTCTGAGTCCATGTGGTCACGACGTTGCTGCTAAGCGCATGAGATAAAGATGGCAGCCAAGCAAGCAGAGAGGCTGAGCTGCATCCTGGTGACCGTCCTCGGGTGGGGATCTGGTTCTGAGCGGGGCATGGAGAGACCTCGGTGTGCAGCAAGGCAGGTGTCCCAAGCGTGGCATGGAGAGACCTCGGTGTGCAGCAAGGCGGATGTCCTGCAGGGATGCCAAAGCCTCTTCCTGGCTCCACAGGCAACTTGGTGAGGCCTCGCATGAAAGTTGCTGGTGGCTTTGCAGATGTCTGTACAGGACTCCCGTTTCCAAATTCCTGTCCTCCTGGCAGTTGAAGAAGGAGATTCCTCAGCTGCCTGATGGGACTCCATGGCCACCCAGGCAGCCTCCCCACAGGAGAGGAAGTCTCCCTTCACACAATCCCTGCACTGCCTTAAACACGTTCTCCGTGCTGCCCTGCCTTAAGGGCAGCTGGTTATTTACCCTCAGATCTTCCCTAATTGACGAAGACAGGCTGTGGTCAGGGCTCTTTCATGTGTTTTTTAGGAGTGTCACATTGAGAACAGGAGGAGGAGACCCAACGCTATAGGGTTGGGCCTGCTAGGAGATGGAGGGATGGGAACAGGCGACACGGAGGCACTGGCATTACAAGCGTTCCCATGTAGTCTGATGTCCCATTTGTCCTGCTGAGTCCTGGGTGCCTGGAGCCAGTCTCGGTGCAGGAGGAGCAGAGGAAAAAGCAGGAACCAGAAGATGGGGAAGGTGAAGAAATGGAGCCAGGAGGCTCGTTTCTCTTGTGGCTTTTTCCCTGCTTGTGCAGCCCTGGAACTGAGGGTCCTGTCCCCATGTTCAGGGATGTCCTGTGCAAAATAGTGCCTGACAGCAAGAGCTTGTCCTGGGCCACTTGGCAGGGCTGTACAGGCCTGGAGCTTGATGTGGGGCTGCTTGGTGAGAGCTCAGCTTTGAATGTGCCTCTCTCCATCTGACATAATTAAAAGGAATTTGCATTCGTTTGGCCTGTGATTGCAGTTCAGGATGGCCTGTAGTGGTGGTTCTTCTTCTTCCTCATTTACTGCCCCACTGTTGTTACTCTAACACCTGAAGCAAAGCTGCTAGTTTTCTACTTATTCCAGCCCGGAATAGCTTTGTAATGGATTCTGATGTTCTGGAGTACCGAGCCTAGAAAGGTTTGGTTTAAAAAATGAAGCAGACTGCTCCAGGTTGGCTCAAGTTCCTCTTTACCTCACTCCAGACCTTTCTCCTCTGATGTCTGATCAAATACCTCGTTGTGCTAAGTTATTGCGTGAGCCCAGGCTGGCTGCCCTCCAGTTGCAGGGCATTGGGTGCCCTGGCACAGTTGGCAGGAGTTTAGATACAGCCCCACGGGAGGAGAACCACCCTGGGGCCTTGGAGGAGCTCAGCAGCAGTGCACAAGCACCCACGCGATACAATGAGGGGAATGATCTTCACCCTTGCAAAACGTCCCTTCGAGCTCCACAAAGCCTTTGCGCCAGGCCTGTGGCTCAAAGCAAAGAGGAGCATGCGGTGCTCAGTGGGGCTGCTGCACCTCTGCATGTGCCCCTGGGGGAGCAGAGCCAAATGACACGAGCCAACGGGTTGCCACAGGAGCAGACCTGCCAGCAGCACCCGTGTGAGCGCGCGTGTCGGGACATAAAATGCTCGGAGGAGCTGCAGCGGGGGACGCTCTCCTGAAGCAGAAAGGAGCTCGGGGAGGGATGGCGAGTGCTAACGATGAGCGGGGTTGGTGTGTACTGTCTAGCAAATCTCGTCTTTGAAACAACAAGAAAAATGTTTTTCTTCACGTAAAAACCTTTGCTTTAATGCTGTCCTGGGTATAGCTCAAAGGCAGGCTCTCTCTTTTCCAGAAGAACTTTTTTTTTAGGCTGTGTCCGGCTGTTTTGCAACATGGTTGTTTTCCAGCAGTAACATGGCAATTTCTTGTGTTAAAAAGGCTCTGCGCATCAGTGTTGTAGATCCAAGTGAAAGTCACATCCCTTCTGGGTCAGTCTAGAGGACAAGGAAACATTGGAGATACTTTGCCAAATTTTTTAGTGAGCAAGGATGCAACAATGTGGAGTGAAATATGCGTGAAAAACTAGTGTTACAAAATGGTGACACTGCTGTATATAGAGAGTTTTATCTCCCAGTGTAAAGTTGTTTGGATTAGTTCAGAATATGTTTGCTTTTAAAATATGCAGGGAACACAGAAGTCAGCTTTGCTTGCCGCTAAAGGCATGACTTTCTAAAGGCCCTAATGTTCTGCTTGTGACCGTTTGCCTGCACAGCTGTACGGAAAGAGTAACCGCTCATTGCAGCCCTTGTAGGTGGTAAGATGTTCGTTTTCAGATACCAGAAGATTTAAATATTATAAAATGCCTCCACTATATTTTGTACACAAACAGACTCTCTGATTTAGAGGAAATGGGTATGATATCTGACATCCTGTCTAAAAAATCATCCCTAAAGCTCAGGGTAAGGTTTAAGATGCATTGGCCGTGGCTGTCTGTGTATGCTACACATATATACAGACATACATATATACCCCTGCTCACCTTCTGACACACACTGGAATATACTGGCTGTATCTGTCTCTCAGTAGACAGTTACAAATGGATTTCTCTTTCTGTGCATGTATGTATAAACCAATATACAATAATAAGTTAACCTTATGTCTCCTTTTGCACATAAAAGTTAATGTTGTATGTTATTGTCCATGCAACTAGTCAGAAACCCATTAAAACATAATATCCCAACATCATCTGTGCACGCACATTTCCATGGCCAGTGGGCAGGAAAAAGTCCACCTGAAAAATCAGGTCTCTAGTGTTTAAGAAAAAACAAATTTAACTTTAATTAGATTTTGGAGGAAACAGGTATGTGCATTTAATGGGACTGCTATGGGATGATTTTCCCCTTAAAGATCAATAAGCTTGTGGCCAAGGAGCCCGCCTGTTGTCAGGTCCAGCAGAGAAGGTGGAATGGAGCTTGTGTTACTTGAGGGATGTCTGTGGTGGCTGGTCCGGAGGCCACAGGAAGCGAGGAAGAACCTGCCTTGAAAGAGCTAGGAGAGCTTTGAAGCTCTTGTGCTGGCTGAGCAGTGAGAGAAGCTACAGGGAGGGCTTCGGGAGCCTTTGGGGGTGGTTTCAAGTGGCAGCAGAAGACTTTAAATAGGCTTGAAATGTTATTTTTAATAAGTGGTGACATGATGCGTGGAGCAGTTTGGCAAGTTGTGACCTGGTGTTTTCCTGCGTTTTGGTGATTTATCGCTGTGCTTCATTCCAAGGGGAAGAAGGGAATCTTCTCTCCAAACACCTCAGGCCAAATAAGTTTCAAGGATATGAGAGATGCAATCACGAGATTAAAGTATGAGTGAATGAGAAATAAACTGCCAACAATAATCTTTATTGTTTTAAGTAGTTACAGAATAATGAGTTGAATAACGTATTGTTTAAAAAGTTGTAATAAGAGCTAGAGTACACGGCTCAGAATTCAGTTTTAACCAGAAAAATCTCAAGACTGTAACAAGCAGGAATGAGAACTGAAATATAGAGCACTGGCAGGGTTCATGGCAGGCACAACTTGGATACCACCTGACCGAGCTGGCCTGGGCCTTGCCTTTTGCACCGTGTTGCCCGCCCCAACGTGGGCTGCCCCGGCCGGGAGCGTTGGGCTCCCTGCTCCATGTGTGACTCGCACGCAGACGCTGGCGTTGGGTCCACCCTGCGTGGGCTTTGCCACGCGCTGACTCACGAGAGCACCCAGTGCCTCCTCGCAGCAGGGGAGATAAGGTGGGAAGGGCTCCTTGAAGGCGACCCGGCTCGCTGAGCAGGAACAGTGACTTCCCAGGGAAGGTTTCTGGCTCCTGCAGGGCTCTGGAGTCCACGGGAGTCGTGGATAGCCTTCAGCCGCTGGTGTGTTTCACCTTGCTAGCACCTGTGTTACTTCACCATCGCTCATCTTGTGCACATCCTGCAACAGTCTCTCGTGTCCGTTCCCAAGCCACCTTCTCTTTTAGGGGATACACCTCCCCTCCTCTTACACTGTCCCGGCCGACCGCCGAGGTGGTACGTGCTGCACAGATGCTGGTTGCTTTGTGCCGAAGAAAACACATTTCTTCCCTCGTGTGGGCCCAGCTCACTTTCTGTAGCCAAGACTTTTGCAGAGCAAGCGTACAACCCAATGACTTAGAGAACAGGGAGGCCTCTCCATGAGGTAAGCAGGGCAGCCCATGCTCCTCGTTCGGGGTTAGCACTCTGCTGGCCTGGGTCAGGCCCATGTGGATGTAAACAAACTCCTTAAAGATGATTACAAAGAGGTTTTGCTTTCAGACACATTCTGGAGCCATCTCTTAGGGGCTGATACATGGCTCTAATTTAGCTACCTTTAAATTTGCGTGGCTAGTAAATCTAGTTTCTCCGTGGGGAGAACCAAACCTCTCATGTCTTCCTTTATGATATCTGCCTTATGACAAGAGTTGTTGTAAAGCGGCCTCCAGTCATGGCACTGTGAGCCCGGGAACCCCGTTGTGCCAGGAAACACACATCAAAGTAACAGGAAGATGAATCCTGGATACACACGGAGAACGGATAAATAAGAGCAGAGGTGAGCAATAAGCCTGAGCGTAGCAGTGGTTTTGTCAGAGTTGCCTTGTGGGAGCTGAGCAGGAGCAACGTGTGGTTCAATTCACTTTTGTAAAGAGCTCCCAGGGTGGTGATGGGGGAAATGGGAGAAAACAGAGAAGGTGGTTTCGAATCACAAAGACTAGAAAGCAGCAGGACTGGCAGAGTCGAGGCAGAAGACAGGTTCCCAATAGCGTGGAAAATTGGGTGGATTGAAAATTGGGTGGATTGAACGGGGCAACGGCTCTTGTTGGCAAGCGCAAAGGTACCGGAGGCAGTAAGGAAGGTGAAAACGTGGTGGTGGGTGAGGAGAAAGCTCTGTGCAGCCCCACGGGGGCTCCAACAGCCGAGGCTTGGCGCTGGGCACTTTGTGTGAGGACGTGGCTGAATGCAGCGTGTGCTCGTTACCTTTGCAGACGTTAGCGAGCTGGGAGGGTGCAGGCACACTGGAGGACGAGATTAGAAATCAGCTCTCTGGAGCAATTGGAAATGCAGGCTGAAAAGGGGCAGTTTCATTACAATACCAAGTACCGGTATATGTGGAAAAAAGAATCAGATTCACAGACAGAAATGGGGACTAGGAGAGGGGAAAAAGCAAGAGCTGAAGCTCATAAAAAAATACAAACCAACAATAACATAGTCCTGAAAAAAACCAAAGAAGTCATCCTGCTGAGTGATGTGTAGAGGATACCACCTCCAAGACATGCAGGGTGATCCATCTGCCTCACCTGATACTGGCAGCATTTCCTCTTGAATACTGTGTCCCAGCTTTGAGCACCAGCCTTTGAAGAAGTTCTGGGCCAAATCAGGAGCAAAAGTGATTTAGAGAATGCAGCTATTCAGAAAAGGTTAAAGAGAGGGGAAGGACAGGGTGTAGGTCTTCAAATGCATTAAAGGCTCCTGAAAAAATAAAAGGCAGGAGGGGATGTGGGCAATTTGTTCAGGTCCATAATGGACTTATTGAAGGAGTTATGGATTTAAATTGAAGCCAAGAAAATTTAGCTTAGCCGGTACGGAAGATTAGTGGGAAAGGACAGTCAGGCCCTAGGATAGATGGCCTGGGGAGGCCAAAATCTCTGTCTCATCTTCCGAGGCTTTTAAGAGCAGATCAGACACCCATTTGTCAGGGAACAGTTTACCAGGAAGTGCCTTGCAGCTGATATTGCCATGGGGCTGAAGGATGGCCTGGATGACATCTTGAGATCTTTCCCAGCCTTATTCTCTGTCATGCTGTAAAATGAGACCAAAATGAAGCCAGACAGTGTATGGGAGAAGAGAAGATTGTGAGAGACTTTCTGGCTTGTTCCTCTCGGAGGTTTACCTGCAAGATCCCATGAAAGGAAACACATGAGCTAGCAAAGCATCTTGCTCTGCTGCCTTGCTGTTCTTGCCTCTCGCCGTGCCTGCTTGCGTCTTGCTCTGCGCTCTTGGCTAACGCGAGGAGGTTGTTGTTGTTGGTTTTAGATGACTTAGTCTTTACAGAGTCTTCATGCTCAGATAACGAGTCTCTTTGTGGCGAGGTGCAGTAGTGGTGCAGGAAGACATGGAGCAAAGAAAGCCCTGCAGAAACACCCGTCACCCCGGGAGATGCTCTCCACCAGCCTGTTCCAGGAGCGACACGTTAGAAATGGGATCTTTCAATGTCATGGGTCCTTCCTGGTTGAGCCCCTCTCATTCCCGCTCCTTGCATAGGCTGCTGACTGCATGACACCACTTGTAGAGGCAGACCTGGGTGCTTCACTTCTGCTCTAAAATGGTTTCCCGTTGGCCTGGGAACATGAGCGACCAAAAGTGGCTGGGAAAGCTTAAGTCACCTTCCCCTAGGACCACTTCATTGCTCCGACCACATTGTTTGGTATTGCTCCCGCTCCTCTTTTAAGACATGCAGGCTCCAGCTCAGTTGGAAGACTGAATTTTGGGTGCAGTGTAACGCAGTGCAAGCCAGCGAAAAAGTCGGGAATGTGGGGCTGGAGCGAGTAGGGGAGCTGAGGCTGCTGCCTGGGATTGCTGTGGTGTTTGTGTGTCCGGACGACTTGGGGAGTTGTGTGTTGGGGGGGCTGCTTGTACAGCCGCCGTCCCCGTGTGTCCGGGGTTGGACCAGCTCCTGCCGGTCTCTAAGGAAGAGACCATGAAGCAGATGGGAGGAAGGGGCAGAAGTGGAGACCAAGGAGAATGGAAGTTTAGTGAAGCTTGGTGGATGCTTTTGCACTTCCCTCATGTGGTGCTAGCTAAAATATAAATAAATAAATAAATAAAATGAGAAATGTTATTGACCAGTAAAACGGCAACTTACAGTAGCAGAAACAGGAAGCTTGCTTCCTGGAGACCAAACAAAAATTCCTATTAATCCTGGCTTACCACACTTCTTCAAATCACAGCATTGAGCAAGCGAGAGCCAAAGTTAATTGCAACTCTTTCAACTAACGATGTATACAAATGATCTGCCAGCAGAGCGAAGCCTGCCCTGCCCGGGGACTGCCGGAGACTCCGGACGAGAACCCGACATTCCTGCAGAGCCGGCCTGGGTTTCCATCGCCAGGCAAAAGCAGAGGGGCCTGCACCAGGAGCACGAGCTTAACAGAGAAAAACTGGCGCCTCCAGATGTTAAGTCAGATACAGAGAAACACAATAAGGAGAAGGAAAGGACAGAGGTACTTGCAGTGTGAGTGTGTGGTGCTTCCGTGTCACATCCCTGCAGTATTCTTTGGATCCACTGCTATTGTCCCAGTTAGATGCTGTTGTGAACAGACATGCTTGACAAGCATAAACATAAGTAACAAAGACACTGCTCTTGCAAATGTGGCCCCTGATTATTCAGATAAGTAAGTTCATATCTTGGAGAAATCCTGGAACTATTCCAGATGTGTAAAGTTTCTTGGGTGTCCAATAAATGCTTACCATATCCAATATAAATGTGGATACTGAAATAAGCAAAATGGGGTGCTAAACTGTACGATCTCAGGTCCCTCTCAGTACAGAAGGATACAGTCTCTTTGATTCCTTTAAGCGCATGTTTCACTGTGTCTCCCATTCCTTCTGATTGATATAAGACTGAATGAACAGCTTGGTCCCAGAAGCTCCTAGGTAACAATTTTTAGAGCCTTGAGAAGTGAAATAGGATAAAAATAACTCCTTGCACTTGCAGACACTGCCAAGATATAAATTCTGGTTCTTTATATACAGATAACTCAGACACACATGTGCTGGCAGGGAAGAGGAGCTGGTTGGAAGCTCCCTTGCCCAAGAAGGCTGGGGCAGGTGGTCCTCCCAGGTGACAGCGCGGTGCGAGCAGCGCTGACCCGCTGGGCACGACCACGTGGGGCTGCCCGGGCTGCCCCATTCCCAGCCTTGCTCGGGCGGCGAGCAGCCTGTGCCGGCTGCTGCAGGGCTCAGCGCAGGAAAATCCCTGTGCCAGCGCAGGAACGTGCGTGTCCTCCAGCAGCACGGCTTTGCCAGGGCAAACAGCCTGTTTTCTTACTGAGCGTGGTTCTGCTAGAAAGCCAAAGTGCTCTCTTACATTTTTGAATGTAAAATGATCTCTAGATGGTGAAACTGTGAAGGTGACAGAGCCCTGGAACAGGCTGCCCAGAGAGGCTGTGGAGTCTCCTTCTCTGGAGATCTTCCAAACCTGCCTGGATGTCATCCTGTGCCCTGTGCTCTAGGGGTCCCTGCTGGAGCAGGAGAGTGGACTAGATGATCTCTGGAGGTCCCTTCCAACCTCAACCCTTCTGTGATTAAGAAAACCAGCAGCAGTCAGACTAACAAGCAGCTATACCTAATGAAATGCCTGGGCAAGCTTGTAAGCCACAGCAGTGCTGAGCGTTGCCACAGCACGTAAAACACCAGGCGTTTAAGCGATCCCAAAATACAATTTCTGTGTTGGAGTAGGAAATTCCAGATTCTGTCTGGCAGTGTTTCCTGAGCCTCATGCCATGCGTTTCATGTCGCTGGTAGCTAAGGGATCGTATGCCGAGAGGCTCCTGCCTGCAGTGCGTGTGCCTGGGCACCACCGCCAGCTCCCGCCTCCTCCCGCCAGCCACCAGCCACTTCCCAGCAGGTTTTGCAGGTGGCAAGAGAGCTCCTTTTCATAATGTGCTAAATTTCCCTTTGTTTTTTAAATGGAAATCACTTTACCATTGACCCTACCAAGCTGCAGTGCTCTAAAACACAAACTCTGGGAGGTGGAAGGAAAGGTATGAGGCTCTTTCCAAATGCCACCTACGTTAACAGAAGAGCAAGAAGGGCCTGGTAGGCACTTTGCATTGAAGACAACAATCTACTCACAGATGCCATTAGGAATAAGACAAGATATGGAGGGGTAGTTTTAACCTGTCAAGTTCAGCATTGTGGATGCTAATGTGACTCATGTGGGGCTTTCAGAACAAGTCAGGGGCCCAGGTGAGCAGAGAGGAAGTGATGGGCACGCTCAGGTTTTGGGTGGCAACAGGTACCACGTCCCTTTTGCTCACGTTTTTCCACCCTGGGTTCCTTCTGTCTGCATTACTTGCATTTCCTCCCTGTCTGTGCATAGGGGCCGGTGAAGCAGCACTGGAACAAACCTTCACACGTGGCACCTAAAACCTTTTCTGAAGAACTAAGGAAAGAGACAAAGTCTGAAGTGAAAGAGCTGCTGCCGAGAACCAACTCGTTGTCTCATTCTGTCCCTGGTAGGAGAGAAAATGCTTTAAATTCCAATGTAGACTCTTATCTTGCAGCCTTGTCAGAAGACATCGTGCTTGGCTGTGCTGGAAAAGGAGAAGCGCCTAGATCCTAATCTTCTCCCTCATTCAAAACCAACAAGGGCAAATTGTTTTCTCAGCCCTCATGTCTGGGATTTTGTTTGGTGGAATATTCCTTTTACCACCTTGATTTAAGTAAAAGTCCTGTTATATAAATGTGAATCAAGAATGCAAGGAAATTTCACGGGACTGGGTCCCAAATGTCCTGGTGTGAAAAGCAGAATGAATGCAAAATTAGCTTCAGTAGCATTCCATTTGAAAGTGGATTCCTAAGCAAGCAAGAATGATGTGATGTGGAGTGGCTGCCTATTAGTCCTCCGAGATATCCTTGAAGCTACTGGGTACATTCAAATCTGAAAGAGGGGCACGAGTCTGAAAGGGGATCAAATGCCCCCAGGTTGAAGGCTGGGTAGGGGAGGAAGTCTCACACAGGTGCCCTTTGCTGACAAAAAGACTCTTTTTGGGCCTGCATGTTACATGGGCAAGGGCAAGAAATGGAGATTACCAGGTGTTTTGTAGTAAGTTTAAGGGACCAAAACTATTAATTAGAACAGCAGCGTATGTTCTGTGGTGCGCAGAAGGGCTGATTCCTCAATAATGTGCTGCTAAGGAGACTCCTGTGTGAACGGCAGAGATTTACACTGTAGAGCAAGGCCTGGGTGTTCTCAGTGAAAGGGCTCATGTGAACGTCAGGCTGACATCGCGCCCCCCTGTATTTCATTTGCAGCAGTGCCGGTGGAGAAGGAGGAAATGGGCCTCGAGAGGAAAGCCAGCGCTGGCGCAGCGCAGCCGTCGTGGATGGAGCTCGCCAAGAAGAAGTCGCAGGCGTGGAGCGATATGCCGCGGATCATCAAATAGGGGGCCCGGGTGGAGTGCGTCTCCCTAGCTGGGTCAGCTGCTCGGCTGGGACTTCTGCAGAGCAACTAATCCCAATGAGGAGTCTGTGAGCGGGCGAAGGGCTTTATCACGCAGCTGTGGAGAGAGTGTGCAATAGGGGCGGTCAAAAAGTTTACCTTAAACTGCGTAGCAATCAGGATTGCCATGGCAACGCATTGCTTAAATTATGCTAAGGACATAGACTTTGCAAAATAAAAATTCTGCTGTCTGTATTTCATGTGTTTTTTGCTTTTAATGACATTTGCGTCAAAACAATAGCTTTGCGGAGCTCTCGTTGCTGCTTCCCTTCGTTATTTTCTTCCTCTGTTTATAAACCAGGCCTCTGTTAATTGCCTGACACTCCTTTCAGCAAAGTTGCTTGGACTAGAGCGGTGCTCTGCGACAGCCCCCAGCGAGGCCTCCACTAACATGGGTGCTTGAGGCGAGCGCTTGTCTAGCCGGGTCGAGCTGTCCCAGCTTCTGGGTCCAGGTTACATTTCATGGGGCGCAAACACGCACATTTATGCATGGGCGTGGATCAATTCAAAGTTTATTTCTGTGAGCAAACCTGGTTCCACGATGTTTGCAAGAGGAGGAAATGCAATGAGGAAACAGAAGGGAAATAGGAACCTCACTCATGCAGCTGCTGTTACTTTTCTCCAAAAAGTTCTCTGGGCACTGCTGTTTTTCCTGTGTGTGAGATCATCGTTCTCATTTAGGAGCATAATATTAGTAGCAATAGACCATCTATGAATTCGGTTAAAAATAAGGACGGGAAAGCCAAACTGAAATGTTGGAAAACTGTGAATTTCACCCTTAGGGTGTCAACTGCAAACATCACCCCCTACACAATCTTAGTTATTCTCATTTTAAAAATAATCCCTGTACTTCGCTACATTTATGTAACACTCTCCTGCCCATGAGACTGAGTCCAGGACCAGTTTGGGACTCCTGCTTTTCTAGGCTTTTCACCTTCACTTCCTCAGCACCACTGGCAAGAGGAATAATTGCTGTTGATTGACCCAAATCACTCTGGATTTTGGCCAAAATCGCCTCCCAGCAAGCTACACAATTGCAATTAGAGAAGGCAGTATCAAACCCCGCTAGGGAATTGCCTTTAAACTAATGCCCCACTGCTAAGACAAACTTGTCGCTGTGCGTGTGTGTGAAGTATTAGCTTAACGCCCTAGGGTCCCTAGGGTTCCTCATGTACTCAGCTGTGATTTTGCGCCCATGTCAGGTGAAGGCAGCGCCTGCGGAGACAATGTCTGCCCCCCTCATCGCTTCAGCTGCCCATGGCCGGGGCTCCGGCTGCCTCCTGCCAGCTGGTCCAGGTGTCTCGTTTCATTTTTAATTCAGATCTGTAGGGTCTGCAGTAGAAATGGGCATATTTTTGAGGTACAATAAAAATGATCCTTAGTCCCGCTCTCTCCAAAAATAAATAATTCATTAGCATAAAGTGTCATTTAAAATATGCTATTATGAGCTGTAGCAATTAAAAAAGTGGTTTATATATTAAAGGGATGCACTCTCTCTATATATACACACACATACATACTACTAAGGGGGGTTTTTCTTTTCTTGCGGCACCGCTTGGATTTCCTCATTTCCAGGGCAGGGAGGGCACTGCCAGCGCCGGGCAGAGCGCAGCTGCAGGGCCAGCGTCTCTTCCCTTGGTCGGATGGCTGGTTTGTGGCCACGGCAAGATGCAGATGCAAGAGACCGTCCTCTGCGATGGGCGGTGGTGTATGCTTCCCATTCTATAGCCCTTCGCAGCCTTTCTGCTCGGCTCATCTTTCCTAGGGATGCCATTGCGCTCTCCCAGCTGAGTGATAGCAGCAGCTCGTGCGGATCTGTTTTGCTCAGGCAGGTGGGTACACCACATAGGTAGGTACAGAGCACCTCGTGCTGGAGTGAAATGCAAGAATCTCGTCTTTGTTCATGACTCACGCGCATAAACTAACGGAGTTGGAGTTACAGTCAAGGAGCAACAGGAGAACAGGTCTGAACGACAGAGCAGTTCTCCCCGGAGAGGAGCCGCAAGCTTCGTCTCTGCCTCCCTGCTTAACGAGGAAGGTGACATTTTGGAAGCAGTTCCCCTTCCTTGCAGTGCAAGGGCAGTATGTGGCATATGCCTTTCGGTGCAAAAAAGCCTAGATTTTGTTTACTAGTTTGATTAATCAAACCAGCCACCTCCTAATGTTTAGTAACTATATGACAGATTACAATGAAATGATGTTTGGTGCTGTAGAGTGAAGAGCAATCAATTTTTCAGGCCAAAACCTCCCTCTGGCCTTTACTTTCATATGATGTCTTGCACTGTAATGCCTCTGACAGTAAGATGTTTACTAAATTTATTGCATTTTTAAAAAAAAAAAAGATTAAGAGGAATATAAAATCGTGTTGTCAGTGAAAATATCCACGAGCAGTTTAGCAAGCAGCCTGCTCTAATTTTGCAGCGCCATTAACACCCTCTCAGTCTGGAGGAGAGCAATAGACTTGCCAGGCTGTTTGCCGTGTGTCCGCGAGGAGGAGGGCCCTTCCGCGGGCAGCGCGGGTTTACTCGCAGGACCCCGTGCGTGCGGCGGGAGGACAACGCCGTGCTGCTGCCGAGTCCGGAGGAACCGCGGTCACCGGGCAAGGCTCAGGAAATCCCGGAAACCCAAAGGAGAAACGCAACCCCGCTGCTGCCCAGGAGTCACTCCTGCAAGAGGAGGCACGTCAGGCTGAACGGGGCCTCACTCAGGGCTGTCCCTGCACCCATGAGTGAGCTTCACTTTGGCTTGAGGAGCCCCAACGTTGCCCCCGCCCTTTGGAAGTTCACGGGAACCCGTGAGGTTTGACAGCGTGAGGCTTTCCTCATCTGACATCCCAAAGTAAGCACTATTTGATGAATTTTGTGGATTATTCCTCTCAGATAAGTGCTGACTCCTGTCACTCACTGAGGCTGGAGATGGTGTTGTCATCCCGTCTATTTAGCTCTTCTTCCTCCAAGGTCCTTTTCCGCCTTGGCTTTGCCCACACAGTCCAAGTCTCTGTGTTCTCTGGCTGTATACCCGGCCGAAGACGCTCCTAGCTTGCCTAAAGCGGCTTAAATAGAGGCAATGCCAGAAAATGTTGAACTATCCCCTCTCTCTGGGATCCCGAACGTCCCTCTTAAGAACTGTTATGAATGCATGTATTTGCAGGAGGCAACAAAGAGATCCTCATAACCATTTTCCATTTCCCATCTCACACACCTTTGCATTCTGTACTTTCAGGGTTGATTTGAACATCAAAACAGAATTTTATTCCTGATTTTGCAATACTCATATTTTGTAAGGCTTATCATTTATTGTTTTGAAATAAAACAGCACGTGTGCCTGGTTAACCATCCCCTTGAATCGTATTCTGTTCTCTTCAAAACTTTGGGGCCAGGTAGCTGGTATCTGAATGCCTCGTAATTCACTCTAGCAAGCAGGGCTCATTCCTCCTCAGAGATGCTCTTATCTCTGAGGGTTAGATTTGGCGTGTATTATTAGGAAGTAAACTCTGCCTGCGACAGATCCCAGTGAAAGGAAAAGTTGTGTCATGGCCACATCCTCACTGGTGCAGTGACCACCCCAAGGAGTTCAACACCGTGTCATGACCTGGAAGTCGCTGAGATGGAGATTCAAGTTTGGCCCAACCCATCGTGTCTTCCAAAGAAATACCTCCCCGCTTTCTTTTTCTTCCCTCTGTTCAATGAGACTGTCTGTAAATGCCTCAAAAACATCACCTGCATCAAAGAACCCTCTGGAAAAGGCAGAGGAAAACACTCAGCCTTATGACAAGAGGAGAACTCGGTTACCAGCAGCTGTGGCCAACAAAAGCCGAATTTACCAGCAAGAGGAACAGAAATTCCTAATAAGCTGCTGGCTCTTCCTCTCCATGCTCGGCACAGCAGGTAATTTTTATGGGCACATTGCCTGTAAGCAAAGCACAAGGATCAGAATCACCCTGATTGTGTCCGGACACAAAAGGCACTTCCCCAGGTTGGCCACTCCTTTAAGAACGGGTTGACCTTTTAGCCGTTTTGTACCGCATTTCCCTGCGTTCCCCAGGGCAACCGCTCCTCACCTCACGAAGCCCTTTCTTGGCTGCCACGCTGCTGCCCCGCGAGCCGCTCCCCACGCCACAGTGCTGGCCACCGCTAGCCCCGCCAGGGCTCCGGGCCGCAGCACGCGGGGCTCCCCGCAGCGCCCCGAGACGCTCCGGGCGAGCAGAGCTGCACGAGGGCTGGAGCGTGAGGCACCGACCCACACGCAGCCGCAGGCCGCCGCGCGCTCCGCGTCTGCGCCGCCTCCTCTTGCGGCCTCCTCGAGCGGCCGCCGCGTCTTTGGGGTCAGACTCAGCTGCAGCTTCTCCGCGCTGGGGAGAGCGGGACATCGGGCGCCCGGGGCAGCGAGCGCCCGCGGCAGCGGTTGTGGGTAACCTTTGATGGTGGATGGTGCTGTCAGCTGATCTGCAGAGAGACACGGAGCTTTTGAACTCCCCTTTCACGCCACATTTTCCCTTTGGACGCCTCGATTAATGGCAGGATATAACTTATCTTACCCCGTGATCGTGGGCTGGAGGTCACGGTGGGCAGGTTTGACCATGAGCTACTTCACCAAGGGTGGGTCTTGTTTTGGCACAGGGAAAGGGCAGCGCTCCCCATCCCAGTCCTTTACTGGGCTGACCTTGTGCTGTGACGGAAAGCAGGTGGTGGCTGCCTGGATGGGTCACTCGGGCCGCTTCCCCATCCACTTCTCCCCATTGCACAGGCAGGTCCCAAATCGGCTTCCCCGACCAGCTCCTGTTTGACACGACCGCTGGCTGGCGGCTGCAAAGCTCAGACTGACGCGCCAGCAAAGGGAGCCGGAGAGGCGGTTCCTTGGCTGCTGTTACGTGGATTGACGGGCAAAGAGGGCCTCTCAACCACAGGCGTGTCTCAGGGACTGGCTTGAGGAAGGGGTAAGTTCTGAAGAGGGTGGAAGGACACAAGGCTGATCTCCTGCATAACTGCTGAAGTACAGCTGGAGTATAAAACTGCATCAGAGAGGCTGTCCTGCCTCAATAAAATAACCTTCAAACAACCTTTACGCTTCCCTTATATGTGGGCTAAAAAGTTCAGCTCATGCAAATTTTAGAGTGGAGATTTTGCTTGCAGCACCCAAGACAAGCTGCCTCCTAAATCAGTCACTGGTTGCTCGTTGGAAAGCTGGCAATTTCTGGCCCCGTGCATAGGCCCCCAGGGAGCTGCCCCTCGAGGAACTTAGTAAAACGTGGAGCTTCTGCACAAAAAGGTAATTTGCCCCAATCTGAGTATGTTATTTAACAACTAGTGTCCTCCTCTCCCTCTGCAGTGGCTAGGTTTTACCTGAAGCCTCTAAGCCCTGAGTACCGTCTCCTTGAGCTCTCCAAGAAACAGTAGCTAAAGTCTTGCATGTGTTTGAATCTCCTTTGCTCAGTTGCCTGTAGGAGTTTATGCTGGTATCCACCACGCTCAGGGAGCTACTTCAGAGCAGCATATTCCCATTACTAGAGCGAGCTGTAGTTACTTGTTTGCTTCTGACTAATGTATTTTATGAACCTTCCCTGTTAATAAATGAAGTGGTGTTTAATTATTGAGATGTTTCATAAAAATGCTTTTGAGCAGAAGACAAATTTTTATGTTCTGACTAAATAATTAAGCATTAGGCAAACGTGAACAACCCCAGCACTCTGGTTGTGTGAAACAATACTTGGACCATGACCCTGTTTGCGCACAGAATTAGTATTGTTGGCTGTAATTAGCAGCAGAGAGAAGTATTATCCCAATTTGAAAATAGAAGCTGGTTTGGGTAAACCAGGGAGCGCAGGGGAGCGGAGCACGGGCTAGGGGACGCGTAGGGTGCAGGGACATTTCCTTGGAGGACCCTCTTCCCATGACCGTCCCCATGGTGCCGGGCGGGTGAGGCCGGCGCTGGGCTCAGCCTCCTGCGGCCTGCACCCAAAACGGGCTGCCCAGGGAAGTGGTGGAGCCACCGTGCCCGGCAGCGTCCAAGAAACGGGTACGTGGGGCGCTAGGGGACACGGTTTAACAGGCAGGGTGGTCATGGGTGTACGGTCGGACTTGATGATCTTGAGGGTCTTTTCCAACCACAGTAACAATCCTAAGACCCTGTTGTACCCTGTCCCGAATGCACCGCAGGAGAGGCGGCGATCACTTCCCCTGCTCACCCGCGCCCAGGGTGATGCTCTTCACTGGGTCCTTGTGTTTTGCCCCACTCCCCCACTGGCACTCGGGGATGAGATCGGGCAGTTTGAAGGTTTAATTATCCATAGGCATGCTCGTCTCGGGATGCGTCGTCCCGAGGCCTGGCTTTGAACATGTTAGCGCACATAGGCTGTAATACTGTAACCGAGGGTTGAGATGTAATCGCCCTAAAAACAAAGGGCTCTGCACATGTCAGCATCGTAATTTGTTACAGCTTTGTTCCTCGCAGGAAAGCAGTAACAGCGTGCTTGACACGAAACGTATCCGTGCTGCAGCTACCGCAGTTATCACCCTTGTCATCTCTGGCGCATCACCAGCTCCGGGGACGGTTTATGGATTGCACAGGGAGCGCTGGCTGCCAGCAACACTCGCAGCTCTGGCTGGCGCCCCAGCCCGGGTACTCACCCGTGTGTTCCATGGGTGGGATTCGCGTTTGCCCACACGGGTGTACAACATGCGGGAGTCGTCGTTCCCCACAGTGACCTTCTCGCTACAAAACACGGTGTCAACACACGGCTCTTCAGCTGCTCCTTTGCATGCTAACTGAGCAATTGGCACGGTATTGAGAGCAAACGGAACACGCCGGTTGCACGTGGAGGTGGGAAGCTGGAGTTCCTCCCCAGTCTGTGGAGAAAGGAACATAACACTGTTCAAAAATACATCTCCCAAGCCCTGCACAGGGGACGGAGACGGAGCTGCTGGAGAGTTAAGTTATGGTTGTCGTTGTTGCCTGCTGCTGCTGCAGTAGTGCCTAGCTCATCACTGCTTTCATGCTGTTCTGTATCTACAGACATACAGAGGGAGTTCCTGTTTGACTGAGGTTCTTTTGTCTTTCTCCTAAAACCTTGGTCTAGAGAGCCCTGAAAGGCAGGCAATAGCACTCATTATTTTTGAGGCTATGAAGGATACTCCTGTCTGGTCGGTGTTTTCCTAGCCATCTACCACCCTCCCACAGCCGCTTGGATAACTGCAGGTTTGCTTCGCAGGGAAGAGACAAGAACCTAAACTGGAAGAAAGATTGTCTCAAATGAAAGAGATATCACTAAAGCTCTTAAGGGCAGGAAGAACGACTTAATATAGCCTGAATTTCTGCGGTGATGGGGCAAAGAATGAGATCTTTTCCTCAGGGCAGAGTGAGAGCTCTGCTGCTTTAATTGGAGAGCGGCTCTGTTGGTTGTCTTCAGTGCTCTGGAGCTCACAGGTGCCTTGTGCTCATCCTTCCAAGCTGATTTTGGCTACTTGGGATTTACATCAGGCTGTCCCTGGCCCTGCTGCGGAGCTGAGGGAAAGGCACCGGGAGGTCCTTGCTGCGGGTCATGTCCACAAGGAGACGGTTCCTGTGGAGAGGAGCAGGGCAGAGCCATGAGTGCAGAGCGCTGCACCACCAGTGTGTGGAAGGAGAGGCAGCCCTGGCCACCCTTGGGAGAGTCCCCGTCTCGCAGCACCCCCGGCCTACCACCCCCACCTCGCACCTCCCACTGAGCGAAGGTGCAGGAACACCCCGGGAGCTTCCCGTGCCCGGCTCCTCCACCTGCAGATCCGGCGCTGCCGCGCGGCCTCACACACTCCTGCTTCCGCGGTGAGCGGGGCACAGGAACAAGGCAGCGATGCTCTATGGCAGCTCAGGCTGCACGGGGACACCCAGAGCCAAGCTTTGCTAGCCAGGGAGCTAAGAGTGGAGCTCTGTGGAGTCCCCGTCCTTGGCAGTGTGCAGGAAACGTGTAGGTGAGGCGCGAGGGACATGGCTCAGCAGGCACAGTGGTGAAGGGCTTATGGTTAGACTCGACCATCTGGAAGGCCCTTTCCAACCACAGCGGTTCTGTGATTGTAAGAGCAGGCCGGGGCAGGCGCCGGGCAGAGCACGTCTCCTTGGCCGTGGGGTGTGTGCAGGAAGGAGCTGGCTGCCTCAGAGGCGGGTTTAGCCAGCAGCCCGGCGGGGGGGTTCAGCTCCGGCAGCGCCGGCCTGCACAGCCCTGCCTTGCTGCAGGGAGGAGGCTGCAGAGCAGGGCCGGGCTCCGCGAGGGGAGCAGCGAGGCAGAGCCAGCCCCTCCGGCACGGGCACCCACACAGGAGCCCCGAGCCGGCAGCTCCAGCCTGCGCCTCTCGGCAGGCCCAGGGTTAGATCTGCACCGTCTCTGTGGCTTCGGCGAATCTGTGGGGAGTACAACAGGGTCTTAGCTGGGCGTGACTTAAGTGCGTATGTGGGCATCTGCAGTGGGTAGAGCTAGAAAATGTTTATAGATTCTGTTTTTTCTGCACAAAGTTAGCTAAGAGTTACACAGCACCTCTCGGCGCTTGAGCTACCTGTGTGGTAACATTGCAGATTTTGAGAAACCCTTTCAAACCAGCTTATTTTCACCTTTGTAAGTTGATTTAGACTCTTTCCAGTGCTATATGGAATTCTGTTTATTTTCACTAGAAAAAAGTACCAGAATTTCTTTCTACCCTAAGAAGCCTACACTCACTGAGGGCCCCATTCAGACCTCCCTTTATCTGCTGGTTCCTTAATTCAGCCCATCAAGCAGCCACTCACACCAAGGTCAGTGAATGGGAACTTCCTCAGGGTGTTTTGCTGAGGATGAGGTGCAACGCGCTAAGCACCCTCCTCAAAGTTTCCCTCAACTGCACTCTCTGAGATTACAAATTGGGACAGAGAGCAGCATGATACCGGCACGTGGCAGAAGAGCTGGCAACAAGAACCCTTTATTCTTACCATGGTTTCCTTTCATTTGAACTATCAGAAATGTCTGTTCAATAGAAAACATCTCTGACGGTTCTTACTCCAGGGATTGGACCTCAGCTGCTGTCAGTAGCTGGAACAAAACAAGTGCCACATCTTCCAGGCTTACGTTTATTTGACAGCAGGAACACATTTAAAAGCATCTTACTTTGGAAGATGGATAATGCACATGCCCATTGCCCTGATCACAGGGCAGAGGGATTTATGACCCACAGCATTACCTCAATCACAAGTTAAACGGGGGGGCTGGAGCAAAGCAACAAGAGTTTGCAGATCAAGTTGTATCCCCATCTCCCCAGGAGGCTTCTTGGACAAGTTATTTCATCTCTGCCATCTCGGCTCTATTTTTAAAGTGTGCTGATAATTTGCCTACCGGAAAGGAATCCTGCAGTTTCCTCATGGCACCATCCCACCTGGCTTGTGAGTGAGAGGCAGAAACAGAATGGAGTGGGGAGAAGCAGAATGACAGCATGTAACAAGATTATTTTGTAACGCGTTCCCAGAAAGGCCGGAATAAATATGGTTTAAATGTGGCAACTTCCCAGGTGCTAAAACTTTGTAGCTACAGTGATATTAATGCAATTTTCTACATGCTTTTTTTTTGTTGTTGTCGAGTATTAGCACTGCAATAAGTGATACCCAAGCCACACATTAATACATAATTGTACAACTAGCAGCTTCACGGATAACAAGTTTACAGCATTACAAAAAGAAATATTTTTGCAAAATAGTTCTGTTACTGAAGTACCCATTTGTTTCGGTTTGTGCCTATAAAAACAAGATCTGAATTTGAGTGCGCATCAGGCTTGCCTGTGAGGTACAGGCATCAGTTCACCTAACCATCTCAAGGGAATTTTATAGCTTAGCTTCCCTTCCCTTCCCCATCAGCTCTGTTCACCTAGCTCGGTGCTAGGTTTGCCCAGTTGAATTAGGTTAGTGTCAGGCTGGGAACGAACCTGCTGAGACCGGCAGCAGTTGCCAGTCAGCAGACAGAAAAATTTCAGGTCGATGTTTTTCATTGTGTGACCGTCAAGATTTCCACTGCCCACTGTCAAGGTCCTCAACCTTTTTTTTTTTTTTTTTTTTTTTTTTTTCCATCTTCCTTAACATTCAGTAAAACCAGAAGAGAGTTAGCACGGTGAAATGACAACAATGATAATGTCACTCTTCTAAAGAAACCATCAGAAGTGTTTGGATAAAAGAAAAGGCTCCATATCCAATAAATGGAGACAGTCTTGCAGCTTTGTAGCAGCAGACTGACCAGGTGTGCCAGGAGGAGTCACTGCAACACATGTGACAGTATCACAGCGTCTTCCACTGCTTTGTCCTCATGCTGACATTTAGGTAATACCCTAGTGCAAAAAATAAGAACAGAAACAAAACAAGGAAAAATCACAGCATGCAATCTTCCCATGCCAAAGTATAATCATACACTACAATTAGACACTGTCGGTACCAAACAGAAGTTCTTCGGGCTTCTTTTCAGCAGGACAAACACTTGGGGTTTAAACTTCTCAGTTTCAGAACAGCTTCTTCCCAAATCCTTCCACCTTGCCTGTTAGAGCATTCACATCTTAACAGTTGCATTCAAACATGAAGCGTTTGGAATTAAACCTCTCCAATTTGATCAGCTTGATACTCCCATGGATTCAGAGGGAAAGGACAGTCCGTGGAGATGGGCTGGCACCCAGCACTGTCCAGGCCCAAAGGTGGGCTGCCATCCCCACCAGCAAACAAGTAATGTTTAAATGCCTCAGCTGAACTGCCCCTGCTCCTCTGGCAAGGGCAATTTCCCTTCTCCATGCAATTTTTCTATACATCCAACAGTGAAACCTGCTGTGAGACACTTGATTCTTGTTGGAGATGGGCAAGGGTAATGGATTTTTTTTTCTATCCTGAACTTTGCCTTCCTTCCCATGAAGCTAATTTCAGAGGAAGAAGTCAGAGAAGCTGAGAAATAACCAGAGAAGTATCACCTTATTTTTTGTCAAAGTTAATAGTTAATGGGATACTGTCAAGGTCCACTTGGTAAACATTCCTAATGCAAATTTTTAATCCCTGAAAGAAACAGGAAGGATACAATAGTCATTTTGAAATAACTGCCATTAAATTCATCTCAGCATATTCATTTCTTTGGAGTAATCTCTCCTGACAAAAACACTTTCAGGCAAAAATATCTGTTTTTTTCCTCCAAAATAAAAATTCAAAACAAAAAAATATCCCACAGCAACACTAATTTATTGAAAGCAAACAACAGCTCTGCTGCTCCTAGCTTCTTGGGATCCTTACAGAAGCTCTGTAGAAGATGAATGCATGCATATCTGCCTACACCAATTGCACTTGATTTTCAAAAAAAAATCCACTTCACAAAAAGAATTGAAGCACACACTTGCACGATAAATTCTCCCCATTTATTTAACAAAAAAATATAGAATAATCTGGGTGCCAAGAACTTGCAAATTCTGAGCCCATTTTCAAGTGTTCAGTGTGAGTTGCCACAAACTCTTCTTCTCAAGCTTTGACAAAGCCTGCAAAATCACCGAGGGCGGCCTGGCAGTTGTCTGAACATGCAAAAATATTATAAAAATGTTTTTGTTGAAGAAATGGAAACTTCCTAAATGTCACTATTTAAATATAAAGATTCAACAACTCCATATGAAGTTCTGGTGGGGAACTATCCTACCAAACCCAAGGTAGGAACCTTAACCTAGAGCAAAAATTTCTGCAACAGACTTTGCCTAAATCACATGGAAGACGGTGAAGAAAAGAGCAGGTGGGAAAGGACTGAACGTGGCTGATCAATCAGCACAAAAAGAACACAGTTTTCAGGAGAGCATCTTGCCCTAACCTGGAGGTGCTTCTTGACCTCAGTGGGAGCTTGCAGATCCTGCAAACACACTGCTTGGACCCACTCCTGGGACACCTGGGCCAGTCAATGAGACTTCCTGGGTACCACACACATCACATCAACAGGAACACCCTTCCCACATCCAGATCAGCCAGTGGCACCAAGGACAGATGGACCACTTGGCTGCAGTGAAGCAACAAGCCAATTCAAGCAGTTTGCTCTGGGGGACACTAGCACCCATGGGTGGGATTCATGAGCCCTACAGACGCACAGCTGCCTGCTTGTCACAGCAGGAAGTCACGGGCTGAGCTCAACTTCCCCTCAACAGCATGAAGCTCCCTTGCACTCTCTGTCATCTCCATCAGAGCCCAGCCCAGGGGCAACCACCATGTCTCCCTCAGGAATGCTGCACCATAAGCAAGTGCCAGGCTGCTGAGCCCTTCTGGGGGCTCCTCCAGGCGGAGGAACCCCAAACGGCCGTCTCACGAGCACAGACAGGCTGAATAAAATAAAAGACAACTGGAAACGAAACTGCGCAGCCACCGCACCACCTAACCACCGCAACGACTGAGAGAGACCTCGCGAGATTGAGCCCTTTTATAGCCGCCTCCGGCGAGAGCGACGCGCGGCTCTCCCAATGAGCGCCGCAGAGCTGCGCACCGCCCCCACTCCCATTGGCCGCCGGCGGTCCGGCGGGGGAGGGGGCGTGTCTCGCGCGGCTCGGCGGAGCGGGGCGCGGGGGGCGGTCGCGCGCCGCTGACGAGGCGGCGGGCGGCGGGGAGCGGAGCGGAGCCGCCACGGTCGCTCTCGGGCTGCCGCCGCCGCCCGCGGCTCCCCCTGCCGGAGCGCCGCGCAGCGCGCAGGTGAGTTGGGCAGCGCCGCTTCTCGCGTCCCGCTCCCCCGGCGCTCGCCGAGTCCTTGGCTGCGGGCTCGGCTCGCCTGGGAGCCGGCGAGCGGCACCCGCGGCGGGCGCTCCCGCCCTGTGTCACCCTCCCTCCCCGGGCTTTTCGGGAGCGCACGCCGGGGTGGCCGCGGTGGGGAGGCAGGCGCGGGGCCGTCCCGCTTCCCCGCGCTCCCTTCCGCGCCCACCCGCACCCGCGCGCCGCGTCGCGCGGGCTCGCGGCTCCTCGCAGCACCCGCTGCCGCCCGCAGGGTGGCCGCGGCCCGCGGCGGGGCGCGCTGCAGGGCGCCGCGGGTGCGGAGCGGCGCCAGGATGCTCGTCCGCCTTCCCTTCCTCCCTCCGGGCCGGCCGGGGCGCTGGCACCGCTCCCCTTCGCTCCCTCGCCATTCCCCCCTGCTGCGCTGCGAGCCCTGAGGGGGTTATTTTTATTTTAGCAGAGTTTGCAGCTTTCCCTTCCCTCTTCCTCTTCCTCCCTTCCTCCCGCACCTTCACCCTGCTTCCCAAGATCTCTTCCCAGGCGCCTCTTAGGTTCCCGGCGGCGGCGGTGGCGCGACCCGGGCAGCGCAGGTCGCCGCCAGCTGGAGACGCGCCGCGTCTCCTCCGCGTCCCCCGCGCCGCCGCCCCGGCCGGGCTGGGCTGCGCGCGGCGCGGCCGTTGGGGCGCGTAACGGCCGTTAACGGTCGGCGGCGGCGCGCGCCGCGCGGCTGGGGGGGATCCGCTCTCACCCGAGCGGTGCTCTGTACGTGTCGCGGCAGAGTCTGGGGACGCGCGGAAACTTCATGGTTTATTTAAGGCGTGATTCAGTAGGGCGCTGCCTGCGAGGTGCCAAGTGCCCTCAGTTGCGGTGACCTAGCCTGGCCGTTCCTGATGGCAGCGGCGACGCTGAAGCGCTATCTGTGCTGGGGATTCTTCACGGGCTTCGTGTGTCTAGTTATGCTCTGCTATAGCACAGGCTTAAAGTGGATTACCCCTCGGCTAAATTAGCCTAGTTTATGGAGTAAATTATTGAGCAAATCTAAAGTGACCACCTGGGGGTTAAATAATTTATGTGCATCTGCATGTGGGTTTTTGCTGGCTTAGCTAGATCAATTTTTAAAAGCTGAAATGCTTCTAGTACATGTTGAAATGCTTCTAGTACCTGTATGGCCTTAATGTATGCAGTTTGATGTAGTGAAATACCTGAATAATCATCTAAGTGCCGTTAAACTGTAGCTGTGCTGTTTATGCCTCTGTTAAGAGGAGTAGGTGAAGGGTGCAGCATCAGAAGAGTCCTGACGTTGCCTAAAGTATACAGAGAATAAGAATAAAAGCATAACCAGCCCACTTAAAACCATGATAATTCTTGATTTGACACAGTTTTGTGCATGCTTGCTGGTAACTTATTCTACTACCGGTTTCTTCCTCTTGCTTTTCTTTTTTTCTTTTTTTAATTTCCCTACAGGTGGTGTTTTCCTGTAGCTTTAGATAGCCACAGTGAGAAGCCCTGATAACAACCTCTAGATTTTTGCAGCAGCAAATGTAAAAATGACACACAGAGTTTCTGGGAAGGCAGGAAGTTCACTTTCCTTGCATTATCAGATGGTATTTTTACTTTCCTGGCTGCCCTGCCTGGCTGCGTGTTCCACCAGCTGTATGTTTCCCCTGCTGGTATAATCCACCTGGCTTGTATCCTCCTCCTTTGTGTACACTTGAGTTGCTCTGGAGGGATGCGACTGCAGCTAGAATAAAGAGCAGCTTAGGCAGGCTAGAGATGAGGTATCCCTGCTTCGGAGTAGCTGCTAAACTGTCAGTGTCACTGGCATTTTAATGTCCTAGTCACTTATTCCAGTAGTCTGTGAATGACCTGAGTTGTTCATGCAGCCAGGCTCTTATGAAGCTTTGGGGCTTTGAGATTCTTTCCTATCGTTGCTATTAAAGTGCATCCAGACTTTTGTCTTCTGACATATTTACTGTTGCCTGCCCCTCTGACTTTTATAGTGTCCAGCTCCTATTCAAAGTGCTTGTGCTGCTGATATTTTCTGACATGCTGTGCTCTCTATGTAAGTTTTCTTTATATCTCTCAGCTGTCTTTATCTTTCATTGTACTGAATTCAGGTTTCCCATTTCATAAAGTCTTGCACAGTTCTTTCTGCTCCTGCTCGTTATTTTGTTTCTTACTGAATTTCATTATCTACTTTGTCCACTTCCGGCATACATGCATTTGTCCCATGCCTCACATATACTATGTGATTTCCAAGTTAATATTTAAAGTCCAAGTCCTGCCTGTGCATAAAATTTCTCAAAGACCAAAGCATGTTACTAGCACTGTGAAGTACGTGAGCAAATCATTATAGTCAGAAGGCAACCCCTTCCTGCAGCCTGGAAGGTGCAAGCAGAGTTTGAACACAAAAACATATAGTTCTGTAACTTTGTTGATGTCTGCTTTTCCTTTGTGAACCACGCCTATTGTTTATCCTGTCTTGTTTCCAGATTCTTTGGTAAAGGTTGTATGTGTTGCAGTAGTGACCAGAATCTCTAGGTATCAATGTAATAAAAAAAGAAACAAAAATGCTGTTGTCGCAAATGTGCCCAGGGGAAAAATTGAGATTATTTGTGATGGGAAAATTTAAGGCAAGTCTTTCTTTATTGATGGGTCACATACCTGTAAAAGAGGGGAACTTGGCATAGGGAAAACAGGCAGCACCCTGAAAGAATGTTAAATGACTTGGTTCTCTAAAAGCAGGGCATGAGTTAATTTACTCCCCTATTCTCTTTGTCTTTCTTGGTTAGGATAATAAGTTTAGATACTGGCTGCATTTGGACAATTGGGGATTCTCTAGTTGGGAAATGCAGCCTGCATTTGAGGCAAACCTGGGCTGCTGGATAACCTTACCGCTGTGCCCTTGCTCACGTGTCATGGGAGGCAGGAGTGATATGGTCGTAGCGGGGTGTTTTCATGCTTTTTGTGCATTGCTGCCAGCTCTTACAGACTGAAGAATCTCTGTATGTGTGACTGTAATCTGTGCTTCAGCTGAAGTTGAACTATGAATTTAGTCATTTAAACTGACTGTGAATGGGTCAAATACTTTTGGCACTGAGCAAAGAAAGATAAGTGATGTAGATTTAAACATGCTATTTAAAGCAGCAGTCTCTCAGTTCACTGTGGGTAGTTCCTGCGTTGCACTTGCACTAGGCCTCACTCATTTCTGAGGGGTTTTACCCAAGTGAGGATGTAAAAACTGGGCCCTCAAGTTGCTCACTTCCTGAGAGCCCTCTCATGTCTACCATTGTGGCAACTGATCTTGCCTTGAGGTTGTGATAGAATTGTAACGTAGGCCATGAATGTGTTTTGTCCTTTATCAACCGAACATATGTGAAATACAGTTCTTAAAGATGCAGGCAATTCTAGGGGAAAAGGACAAACTCATATAATAAGAGCTATTTCCTGAGCTGAGACTGAGGCAATGTGTGCAGGCTATAGTAATGAGTGTGTAGTAGGATTTCTCTGCCTTATTTTGGTATGTGAGGATCTCACGTAAATATTGTTTTGTCTTGAACTTTTAAAATTTCTATTTCCTTTAAACAGGACTAGAAGAATACAGAGAAGTATCAGATACAGAGAATCACCAAAAGTGATTTAAAAAAAAAAAAAAAAAAAAAAAGCTGAGAGCTGAGCAACAGTTTGGAATGGATTGATTTATGAGATGTTTGATATGTGAGAGCTACGGTTTGTGTTGCTGTGGGCCTGCTGCTGGTAGACTTCAGGTGACTTCATTACAGCAAGCCGAGCAGCTCCTCATCACTAGTAGAAAGTCAACAAGTGTGATGCTGAAATGAGATGAGGCTCCGCAATGGAACTGTGGCCACCGTGTTGGTATTCATCACTACTTTCCTCAGTTTGTCCTGGTATACTGCTTGGCAAAATGGGAAAGGTAAGTAAAAAAGGCTATGAAAACGAACTGTGAGGTTGTTTTCAAAAACCTCAAGCGAGTGCATGGCACAGGAATAAATGCTACAGCCTATGTGTTGATGCTGTGTGTTACTAATCTGTAAATTGTATGTTGACTATCTCTGCTCCGGGAGGTATTCCTTTAGTGAGGAAATACCCGCTAGTATTGAAAACTAACTCAGAGGGAATCCTTTTTTTTTTTTTTTTTTTTATATATATATATATATATATATGAAGAGAATCAAATCCTGCTGTTTGGCTTTGGATTGGTTCATACTGAATAGTTCTTTTATCTGGTTTATGGGTTTTGGAGAAACAGACTTTTCTGGGTGTTTTGTTTTGGTTTTCTTCCTAAATATATGGCCAATGAGCTTGGCTGGAGAGTGTGGTTTTTGATGCTGCTTTCTGTCTTCCCTAATGATTTGGTAATGACAAATGGCCAGTCAACATCATTGAGTGTTATTCTTACTTTCTGATATTTTTTCTATTTTTTTCTTCTGTCTTTGAAGGAAATGTACAATATTTCTTGTCTGAGTATGATTTAAGAAATGCAGTAACATGAACAAGTTGACCAAGTACTGGGAAATACATCTAATAATATGAGTGATCTCATGAAATAATTATTATATATGACAGTTTCTTCATTATTTCACTTTTATGTATGTTTATTAATCATATTACACTCCCAGCAAACCATCAGGTTTTCTGATGGTCAGCTGTTTGTGGTGAATGAGATGCTTTGGGCTTGTCTTTCAGGAAAGCAAATAAACCTGTTCAGTAATAGCTTCTAGAAGTAGGATATTTATTTTAGAAAGACCAGTCTCTTGAAAATAGTAGGCTATGTCCATCAAAGATGAAGTCATTTTAAGATCAATTCTGTTTTAAATGAGATTTTTGCATGGTTTGTTTTGCTGAGAACCTTATCCTCATTTGTGCTTTGGGTCCAATAAGAAGTGTGGGCTGTGAGTTTCCAGGAATACCGTCTGTCGTAGCAGAGCCAGCATGCAGCCTTTTTTCTAAGAATAAAAGAAGAATGAAAAAGATCCTTTGGGAAGAAGCAGATGAGGTCTGTGGTATATTGACTATTTTTTCGCTGGGCATTTGTAGGAGAAGCAGATGCTGTGTGGTCTAATCTCTGCTGTAGCAGTTGGTCAGTAGGCTAGGCTTGTGAATGCATGAATCCATACAAAGAGCAGGTTCTTGAGGTTATGGTAATGTATAGAGCTTTTAATTGGCAACAGGAGGGTAAAAGTGCCAAAGACTGACAATAAAGGTGTTCTTTTGTTTTGTTTTTCATTTTGGTTAATACCATACACATTCTCTAATTAAACTTCATGTTATTGATTCCTTTCTCACTTAAAAAAAGTCACTATTGAGAGAATATTGGTCTATATGGTACTTGGCAACATTCAGTGCATATTTAGGTTTCCGTTGGTCAGACAAGTCTGGCTTTGGTACTTTTTTTTTTTTCCCCCCATCTAACTGCTCAGAATAAATACTTCATTTATAGTAATGTAAAAGTTAGGCTTTTTATCTTCCCCTAGATCTTCCTGTTGAACAGTAAGATGGTAATTTGTTAAATAAAAGTCAATATAACAAGATGTCACTAATTTGTTAAGTAATCATGGATTGTAGTTGCATAACTGCAATTCATAAGCCATTTGCTCTTAAGGTATTCCTTCAAGTAAAAGACATATATACAAAAATATTTAATTCTATTTCATTTTTTTTGACGTAGACAATGTGTGAATTAATAAGATACTAAGTCTAAGACTAACATAGATTTGAGCTGTTTTCAGTACCATATTTTAAACTAGAGGCACTTCCACATCAGTGTAAAAAGCTTTGAAACTGGCTATTTATATGTGTGTGTGTATATATGCACATTAAGAATTCATTTTCTAAGCTTGAAATAATTTTATGTTTATTTAATAAGCCATATGGGATGGTCTTTTCTTTGATCATTCTTTCATTTCAGATTATTGATTGACTCAGTTATAAGCAAATAAGGCAGTTATTCCCACTCATGAGAGGCTCTGAGGTTTTGCTACTATGATTTTTTTAATACATTTGTACGGCATGTGCGGGACTCCTCTAGGCATTTGTCAGACTAGGATAGAAAAATATATCTACATTTAAAAAACACCAAAAAGAAAATACTCTTAGAATTTTAAAAACAGAAAGCAATCCTCCATATTTATAGTTTCTAAGTGGTAACCAAGCAAACTTTGCTTTTTTTAAACCAGAAGCATAGGACCTTGCTCCAATAACCTTACACCCTTCTTCAGGTGATTCATTTTAACTCAAGAATTAAGAAAACTCTGCATAAAGACCTTGGATGACTGTCATTTAAAAAGCAGAACCATTTGTACAACAATAAGAAGTCTGGAATGATATGGTATGGTACTTCTGCAGATCATATCTTTCTGTAATAAATATATGTGGTCCTAAGTCTGTGGACATATATGTACAAAGCAGTGTTCAGTGTTCTTAAGATGATACAGACTTTGATACTAATTTAAAGAACAAAATTTATTTCTGGAAACCAGTGATCTACAGACTGTAAGGATATGCTGAAAAGTTGTTAGGAGTTGAAATAAATATTCTGGATCCTACCTTTGCTAGGAAGAACGTGACTCTAGGTTAGTCTGGTGGCCGAGTTTTATAAATAGCAGTGAATTGTCCTGTGAAGGGTTATTTGGAAGGGTTATTTGGAAGAAATGTGTGTTTGTGTTTAAAGTTAACTGTGTTTTAAGAAGGTTGACTGAGTTGGTTCTTATCTCTGAAGGTTATCTTCAAAATTAGGACAAGATCTTTGTCATTTCCTGAACCCCATGTGCTCTGTAGAAGTGCTGTAGCAGTAAGAAAGTAGTATAAACCCTGAATTCAGCTGAGAAAGACACCTGTCTGTGAAAAGGATTTGCAAGGCAGCTTGGCTGCTTTTTTGGTGTTAAAAATATGCTTGGACATGGTTAACTGATAAATTAAATGCAGAATTTGGAAATATAGTCTTATCAAAATGGAGATTACTTGGGAGCATATAAAAAAGCACCTTTAAAGATTCTGTGTCAGGGGTGCCATTTTTTGTCACTTTGTATTGAGAGCTGGTCAGTACAACTTAAGAGGTCCTTGAATACCTGCCTCCTAGGACTACTCTCTTCTGCAAATGGCAATTTTATGCTTAACATCATCTGTTGTGACCAGATCACACTTTCCAGTGTGACCTGCGCAGGGTTGCAGGACTTCACCTCATTTTTGAGCTACAGAATTATAGTCTTTATCCTAAAGATACTGCTCTTAAGAAGATCCAGCTAGTACAAGATATTTCTCTGTACCTATTATACACCAAAATCTCATCAAAGATATGATGTTCTGTACAGAGTGTGATCTTGATGCTTTGTCTTCAATGCAACTAGTAGCCTGAACTTGAATACAACGATCCAGAAGGATTCTGCGGGAGAATCTGCAGTATTCAGCTGAATTAGTGCTGATGACTTGCTTCCCACATGGAAGTTCTATCCTGAATCTATTGTCTTTGTTAAAAACTCAGGTTTTTGTTCAATATACGCACGCTTATTCTTGTTGAAAGACAGTAGTTGACAGTGCCTAATGCATGGCATCTCTCTGCTGGAAGTAATAAGAACTTGTAGAGAATATGTATCCAGAAACTCTGAGACAGCTCAAACCTTCAGGACTGGCTAAATGATGTGGTTTCTCAAGCAGTCTGGAACTGCTGTAATTTTTGCATGCACAAGAGCCTTTTCTCTCATGCAGCTCATGAGATAGGCAGCTTTCTAGGCTTGCTGAGTATTCACTCATGTTTAGACAATGAGTGGGAACTACCTTAGTAGCAACCATTGTAGCAAATTTTGGAGTTACTGTTGTCTTCTTGCTGTTAATGATGTCATTTTCTCTGCTGTGGAGAGGTTACTAAAAGGCTTGACCTGTAGAATAAAACTCTGCTGTCCTTCTGTTCTATTTTCATGAAATTAGAATAACTTTACTGTGATGCTCAGCTGTGGTAATTGTAAGTGCTGAATGATATCCAAACTTAATAAACTAAATTAATTTAGATGTGGGAAAACGTAACTTAAAGTAAAAGGCATCAGTTATGAGAATCAGTTACTTTGCAGTGACAACCAAGAATATTCCTTCTTGGAGAAGAAAAGCTCTACAGAACTGTAGAGGAAATGGGATAGAAAGGAGAGGAAATAATTATTTTTTTTGGCGATGATTATGTTTATTTTTCTTTAAAAATAGACTAATAATCTGAGAGATGCATCTAAATGCTTTGCAGTCTTAACTCATTATAATTTATACTTTGATCCTAAATGAAGTTATTGGAATAAATGCTGGTTACAGTCTTCTGGCTGCCCACTCTTTTGTCAGTGTTATGTGCCAGTTTCAAAATTGTGCGAGTTAAGATTAATCAGTCAAAATAGCTAAATGGGCAGTGGATTGAGGAAGAGTGGAGCTGGAGTAAAGGAAAAGGAAGGAATGGAACACTAAAATAGAAAATACATATAACAATTAACGTCAGTCAATTATTTTAATGTGATCAAAGCTCGTTTCTTTTTCATAGAGAGGAAATGTTCGTTTCCTTTAGAAATGCTCTTGCAGATCTTCTCAGAGCTGATTTTAAAGGAAATAGTTTCCTTTTTCAACATTAGCATTACTGAAATTTTAATCTAACATACACTTGAAGTTTGGTTTCTGAAGTTAGCAAATTTACTTGTGGCTTATTAATATTGGAAATATGAGTTGAGTTTCGTGATGGCCAGTCAGGAATCTAGCTTTGACATGGTATTGTTGAGTACCTTGCAGTGCAAGAAGCATGTGTATCAGCTGCTCAAGTGGACAGGCCGCAACTATCGCAGCACTTTTGTAGTACTGCCCCAACCCTTTGACCAGTATTTCAGTAAGAAGCTAGCTAGATTAGCACAGCTTTTTATGGGTTTCTAAAACTTGCTTGCTCCTACAGTATATAAAGTGTTAATCACCTTATATACTAACAGCTTGAGATGCTGTTCTTGATTGTGGGCCAGCCCTCAGGGTTGGGAAAGCTGCTGCTTCTGCTCTACATGGGCTCCTTTAATAGCTGTTTAGCATGAGTCTTTTATGCTTGCCTGACTTCTCCAAAACAGTCTGTTGTCCTCGTGCAGAGGATATCACATGAGTAACTTAGCTCAGCAAGACAGTTGCCCCTGACACAGCTGCTCACACTGGAACAATTCAGCTGCAAAAGCAAGGCTATTTGCCATGAATTGTAAGACAACATTTATCTTCTTTCTTTATCTCATACTCTCTTTCTGGAGTAGTTACCAATAGGTATACCCTTACGTTTTTAACAGTATGCAAGAGTGGCTTTGCTGTGATCTGTCCTGGGTTTTCTGCTTTCATCAGTAAACCTGGGTGTTGGAAAGCAGCAAGTATATATTAAATTTCAAGCCGCACCTTGCTTGTAAGAGCGGTAGTGTTTGGCTGAGAGGTCAACATCTACAAATGTTTCCTGCAAATTTGAGACTGTCAAGAATGGAGGTGAGTGAAGGACTGATAAAAATGCTGCTGAAGGCAGGTAAATGAGACAAGATGTTTCTAATGAGTTCAGTGACTTGCTGGAATATGGTGTTGTGAGCGTTGAGGAATTTCCTTTATAGGAATGTTTAAAATCAGATTAAAGTAGCAAAGTCAGTCACCGATACCATGCCTGGTACTGACAGAGGCCTGGGCTAACACAGAAAAAGAGAGCAGCACTGTTTTTTTTTTAAAGTCAGTTTGACCCCAGGAAGGTGGGGAATACCTACAACTGAGATAAACTATATAGCTTTGAAGACATAATTTTGAAGCTAGTTTTGAGCAGCAGGCTGGACTAGATGACCTTTGAGTATCTTTTCTAACCTAAATTATGCTCTATATTCTTGTCCTGGCCAGGTTTGTCTCTACTTATGGCAAGAGTGACATGCCAGTGCTTTTCATTAGTGACCAATATTGACATTTGAGGAAGATAATGCAAGAGTTGCCCCTTATTATGGTGACTACTTGGTCTCTTGTATTTTGGCACCTTAACCTACTATTGTTCATGTTCACAGACCTTTCTATGCATAAAAACTATTAAAATATAATTAGCATAATTTCAAGAAAGTTTCTTGTTTTTAAGTGTCATTTCCTCCCACGTCCTTTTAGAGTAGTATCCTATTCAATAAATCTAATTCTTCCTGTGTAATCTGAATTGTATTTGCCAACAAAAAACCCACAAATAAAAACAAAATAAAAAACAAAATAACAAAAAAGCTTTTTATTTTTTTGATACAATCCCTGACATTAGAATCCTGTAAGTTGTTTCTTGTTAGGGCAAAACTTTGGTACGCATGCAGTGTGATTTTGCGTATATAATGCACTGTTTTTTGTTTTCCAGAAAATGGCAGAAAGTGCTTAGAGGGTGGTTCCATGCTCACAGTGCAAGGCTTTCTTCCAGCCTTCCCTATCTAAAAAGTGATTAATGTAGACAGTCTTTTAGCTCTATGCTTCCAGCTCTTTTTTTGGGGATGTCTTCTTGGCTTTCATGTAGCTTTCTGTTATTTTCTGCTGATACTTCCTACAGAAGTGCTATCCGTCTATCAGACAACAGGAAACCTTCTTTTTGCTTGTGATGTTACACAGTTTTAGTATTTTATTATCACTTAACATTTTTTTTACTTGTCTCAAATTTTGCTATTGTGGCCTGCAGATTCTTTGTGGCCTTGTGTATCAACATGGTGAATATATAATTTTCCCTGACACCTCAGAGAAAGACTGAACTTGATCTTTTTTCCATTACAAGTTATGAGTAAAGTAATTTGTAAATAACCAGCCCTTATATTTTGGTGTGCAGCCCCTAGAGGCAAACTGTAAAGGTACTGGAGAGAGATTTGATTTTTAACAAATCTGATGGGCTCAGGGAAGGTTGTTGTTAATTCGCAACCATGCGAGAGCAGGATAGAACTTTGATTCTGAATTGTCTGCAAACTGAACAGATTGGAAGGAGTCTGTACTTGGAAGCTGAGCTTGTTCAACACACAGTCACCGAAGCACAAATCACCAAGGAACACTAACAACTCCTACCCACCAGGATATGCAGAATCAATAATCAAACTTTCATGGGACTTCAATTTGGTTCCAAAATCGTGAGAGGATCTAGAAGTTTCAGCTCTTAATATAATGCTGGTAATTGTGAGCTGGTAGTACATCTTCTGACCCCTATTATCTCTTGCTAAGCTAAATTTTCTTCTAATGTATTGGAGTATTAAACATGGGAACATTTGACCAAGACTCTGCCATTACTGATCTCATTTTTATTTAGGAAACACTTTTTTTCTTGTTGTAATACCTGCTTTTTACGTGTCTATTTTATTGGCTTCAGAGAGGAAGGAAGAGAATGGTTCAACTCCCAGAACAGAGTTATTGACAATTTTGTAGTAGAAGTAAATCACACTGAAGTTTTCAGGAGCTTTTTCAGGCTGTCAAAACAGAATGGTTGCTTTTTCATTCTGAGTCATGCTTTTTATTTCCCTGTGTATTGCTTCTTGTGCTACACTGATTTGTTGCTGAGCTAATATATCTGAGAACATGCAGCGTTTCAACTCTCAAAATTTGAACCATGAATATTCAAATAATATGTGAACCTAATAGTTCAAGATGGGTTGGGTGTACCATACATCTGGGTTTGCCTGGGCATAGTGTCTTTCTCTTCATGGAAATCTGGTCAGGGCAGAAATCTCTCACATGCAGAGTCTGAGTTAGCCCCACACGGACGGTGCCTCACAGACATCTCTTGCTGCCTAGATTACCTTACGACCAGAACCCCCAGGTTTGGTCACACAGTGTGTTTAGACCTTCATGATGGCACATTTGGGAAGCTTTATGTAAATGTGTGTTTAAGTAACTAGTTCCTGAGCAACTGATTGCACAGGAGTCCCCATGGTTTGGGAATGCCTCACAGGGTTCAACTGCAAACCTATCACCCAACAGGTTTCTGGAGAATGTGTAGATGTGCATGTCTTGTGGAGTATGACATTGAAATGCCTGTGCTATCAACTAATGAAATAGGACATATACCTTCACGGGCAGGAAGGATCTTTATTAGGTCAGAGCTCTTTTTCCCTGTTCTCCTTTGCATAGTTTTATTGAGGCAGTTGCATATGATAAATGTGCTTTTTTTATAGCATCCTGAGAAACTGGAAAAGAGATCAATGCTTTGCACTACATTTATTGACGTTACTTTAAGTCTAACTATACCTAACTTCGACATATTTTGACTAGGAATAAACTAAAAGAGAATCAAGAATTTTCTCTCTTGTATTTTGGAGAGCCGAACAGAGTTGCATCCAGTTTTGTGGTGTTTTAGCTATGTGTATGTTGCATTTGATGTAGTGAGAGTTTACTGTTGTGTAGGAAAATCAATTGAAACTAGAACTCTTATGAAGTGCCCTACATTCAGTGTTTTGTTATTAGTACCTATGACTTTTCCTTGTTCCCTACAATAGTCATAATGATAAAACTATTGACTTGAACACATACTGAAAGTAAGATGACTCTGGTTAACATTTCAAAACTTAAAATACCTTTGCAATTTCTTTCCGTTTTAAAGCCTACCTCTTCTACCTCTTTATTCTTTAATTTTTTTTCTTCCTTCTGTCACTCTATAATAATTTCTTTAATTCGTGATGCTCGCTTAGGTCCAAATGGTGTTCTCAGCAATGCCGTGTTCCTGTAGGTTTTGAGGAAATGAGGCATGAGCAAGAGGACAGCCCCTGCTCAGCCCACAGAGAGCAAAGGGAAGTAGGTAGAAATTGAACTGTCACAGGGAGGTGTGGAAGAAATAAACATCCGTGGAGAGAAGCAGGTTAGGCATGAGGGCTTGCATGGTGATGCAGAGGTGACAGTATGTGCTTAGAAGTGTAGGCAAACTGCTTATGAATGTGTTCATGAGTGTTTTTTGTGTTCACTCTCCTCTAGATCAGTGGAGAATAGCCTGCTGATTCTGACAAAAGTCTGCACATAAGCTGCTAGCTTTTATCTGCATCTAGTCTTGTTTGGTACCTAGGCATGGATTTCTTGTGGTTAAATGCACCATACAAGAGACAAGCCTGCACGGCTGCTTTGCAGTGTTATTTGTTGGGGGATTAATTTCCTTTTCTAAAAATGAAACTATAAATGTAGCAGCTGTTTGTTAAACTTTTTCAGATAAAAGTGGATATTGTTGTTTTTGTCGTAAACTGTATATAAGTGAAACTGTAGAGTTGGCTGATACAGTCTGCTGTTCATTCTCACTGATTAGGATATTGTACATATATTGCAATAATAGGTTAAAAGTAATGGGACACTTATAAATAGAAGCTCATGGTGCTATTGTTCACATCTTTCACACCCACTTTTTATTATAATGCAAAATAGGATTTTGAACAAAATTTTAACGAGAAAGCTTTTCCTAAAGAGGAAAAAAATATTTCGATTCATGATATTAAGATGCAATTTATAGGTACATAATACTTCTTGCATTACTACTTCCTTTGGAGTGGCTCCTATGCTGGATTAAGTCTTCCACAAGCTCTCAATATTGTCCTTAAGGAAAGGGACCAATGCTGAAGTTAGAATTCTGCTAGGAAGTCTTAGCCCTATTTCCAACACAAACTCATTTGAACTGCATTTCCATGTGGCGTTGTAGCATCACCAGCTAATGTTGAACAACATGAAGAATAGTGTAATGTAATGGGCAGTGGGAAGAAAACAACTAAACCCACATAATTAAAATGTTGATTTGGGAAAGTTAAAATGGCTGTTTTTTCGCACTGAGTATTTTAGAGGCTTTTCTAGTGGAAAGTACAATATAAAAATACATAAAAATGGACATAATTTTTAACCTTGTTCTAATGCTGTTGCTGATTTATATGAAAACTAAGTCTATGAAATGCTGACTAAACAAGTACAATGGATTGAGTCCTTTGAACACTGAGTTTAAAACTAGTTTCAGCTATGGGTCAGTTTTTGATTGTTCCAGTGCCACAGTTATAGGCCTGAGAATGATCGCTAGTGATCCTAACTGAGTATCAGCAGGATGATCCCTTCTAATCCTGACTACCTGCTTTTGCAGTTCTATTTGTATTTTAGTGACTCTCAGGAATATTGATGACAGAATGAACTCTAGTAATTGCTCAACACGGACGCTTTCTGGACAAATGGACTAGAAGTTGCACCTTAATCTCAAATTTTAAACAAGAATCTGTGATTTTTATCCTTTGAAATGAGGAGTCCATCAATACTAGGCATCTTAGAAGGCAATGGCTAGCCTTGATTCCAGTTGTATAACTAATGCTCTATAACATTAGCAACACAACAGTTTACCTGCATGTAATGATAACTGGAGAAGGGAAAGAAGTGAGCCGATTTCTTATCGGTTGGTTTCCTGAATTTTCTGGTGTATTGCTGTACGACTACTGGGAATAATCTGCGCCACCTTTGACTAAAACTTTACCTGTTTAATTTTAAAATCTAATTATAATTGTACCTGTCAGAGCAGGAAGTAGATGTGGGGCATCAGATATGCACACAGCTTGGGCTTTTTCAAGACGAAACTGACACAATTCGAGGAAGCTTGCATGATTACCAAATTGATTTGGAAAAATGGTTTGCTGTTTGTATACTCTGTATTTGGATAATAAACATTTTCAACAAAAAAAAAGTCTTGTTATGATGCTCTATGGACTTCTTTTTCTCTTCATCTCCCTTTTGCAATTTTAATTTACTTATTGAGTCTATAACAAGCAAAATCGAAGACCCAACTTTTACTTTCAAGTGTTTTTATAGCATAGAGGATGATTTTAGTAAATTGAATTAGAATTTTGTTAAAGATGTTTTATACAGAGAAATATTTCTTAAAACAACAGAAACAGGCATTTGAGATGACTGGACAACAGATATATTTTGTTTAGATATCTTAAGATGAGCGTGCATAGTTGTTTGTAGAAAGTAGCTGAAAATACAGTCCATTCAAGGTCTGAAGAGAAACACGAGATGTCACAGTTGGTTTCTTCTCCCCAGGCTGACTGCAAGGAGTTGAGTTGCCTGAAGGGTAATTACATTTGTTTATACTGTCAGCAAATCTTCTGTAGGTAATTCCAGATGAAAAAGATGTCTCTTGTTCTCTAACAGCAGATATGAAAGCACAGTGCTCTACCAGAGTTAGTTTTTTTATTATATTTAAGGTTAAAATTATGATAGCACACAGAGCTAGCTATTCATCACTGCAAAGCCAGGCTGCTAGGGTCTTGCATGATGTTTTTCATAGATTTTATTGGAAGTGAACCTAATTAGCTTTTATGTATAGTTTTCAGAAAATATTTTTGATTGCTGATAGCTATATATTTGTATATATATATGAACTAAAAGAAACAAAACTATAGTGAACGGAGCAAACATGGGTGCAACATGTATGCTTAATACATCTCTTGTGCAAATGTAGAATGGATTACTTGTTTCTTATATATTTAAAAAATGCAATATAGATACTTTCCAAAAGGTATGTATTTTAGCTTTTCAGTGTGAATAATAATACAGTCTAGATTTCAACTTAAACCATACCTTGAAAGCAAAGTGTGTGTCAATGCTGTGATTGTGGCTTTTACCTAACTGGAACTTCATGCTTGCTTAAGCAATAGCTCTGAATAGGATTCTTTCTTTTTTTTTTTTTTTTCTCTTCAGAGTTGTAGCACAGCTTTTTAACTGGTAGCTTGTTTAAAAACAATCACGACATAATCTTTGTAAAACATGTCACTGAGAATCATATTCCCATTTCTGAAGTAATATTACCTTGCTATTGAACATATCCTAGATTCTTTTGTGCTGTTGTACGTTGAATATTATGTGAGACAGAAATATTTAAGTGGAGGTTTTTTGTCAAAGGTTGTTTGGAGGTAGTGTTTTTGTAACACTGTAAGGAGTTAATATCCAAATCATACAAATTCAACAGATTGCCTGTTCTTCTAAGATCTTCTTTTATTATTTCCTGGATGGAACTATGTGCTATTTTTTCCTTTGGGGTGAACTACGTGGAAGATACTATAATTTTAAAGTAGCTGAAAATACCTCAAATATTGAGAAAAAAGCAGATAAATGTAAAGCTCCAAGTTCTTTGATTCATTACTAAACTGCAATGTAAAATACTGAGCTAGCCTGTTTCCAAAAAGTAGTTAATGGAAAAAAACCAAAATCCTCACCAATTTTATTCTAGAACTGTTGTTTGTAGCAGAGTGTATTTTATAAGCATTGCTTGTCTTGTCTTTGATCTCTTGGCTGTGTTTTAATAAAATGAAACGTTTCCTGAAAAGTGAAATCTTTATTTGTTCTAATGAACTGAATATAACTACTTTTAAGATATTAAAAAGCCCAGAAGATATAGAAAATTGTATGAGATACTGCAAATCTAGTATAATATCTGCTTCTTGTAGTATTCCGTGAGCTGACTTCACTTATGCATAGAGATTGTGATATTATCTTTATAAACACTATGCAGATGCATTGCAAGGGGGAAATCTGTATCTGAACTGCTTTTCTTGAAGTATTTGGGGTTTTGTGAATACAATGTATGAAGTTTGTGTTAATTCCCTGTTGTTTCTGTTCAGGATTGGAGATGTGTTAAAATGCTGATTGCTCATTGTGGGACTCATTTAGCATGTGATTCCAATGGCTTTTGTATATCACTTGCCCTTTAAAGAAGAATTGCAGTAACAGTCAGCAGTGCTTCTTGGAATGGAGGATAAAATAAAAACCAAGTAGCCGGCAACTAAAAGCCTTGAGGATTATATTAGTCTGCAGAGTCCTGGACAGTGTCATCTAATAAGCAAACAAGTAAAAACACTAGTTAGATTAACAGTCAGATCAAGCTAAAGACACTGCAAATGTGAGGCTTCTTATCTTTTCCTCCTCCATGTAGCTTGTTGGGTTTTGTTTTAAAAGAGCATAAGCTCAAATGCTGCCAAATAACTCTTCCCAAGCAAATTGTGGGTTTAATTATCCTTATTGTCTGAAGCCAATGCACAGACAGAACACCATATGTTTCTTCTGACTTGACCTCCTTAGTCGTGGGTGTCTGGCTTTCCTGATACATTATTCTTTGTATTCTTATTGTCCAAAGAAATGTTCAGAGTCTCTGTCAGCAATTATCGGTTGAGGTTTGAGAACAGTGGATTTTTTTATAGCATGATAGAAAACTTTCTAGATTGTGACCCTTCTGGATTGTACAACTTGTATAGAGAGGCAAAGGTGATCTGTTACAGGTGGAAGCATTTAAACTGTTCCTGTTCTATGCAGCTACCCAAATGCCTCTCAGGAAAATCATCCATCAGTATTTTACATACATTTAAGTTCAGTGATCTTTTCATGACCCACGTGTGTACTGAGAAAGTAGAAACTGTTACAGAAGGAGATGAGGATGACAACTTACTTTGCCTTGAAGCTTGTTGCAGTTTTGACTACCTGCGTGGACCCAGCCTATACAACTGTTTTCCTTTGGAGTTCAGCAGGATTTGTTGCTAAAGGCTGTTGTTTTGGGGTGACTCATGTAGCTGGTGAATGTAAATGTTCATGTCCATACTTAGGCCAATCAGCCATGATTTATGATTTGAGAAGATTGACTTTACAAGTTAAGGAGAATAATAAAATGAGCCCTTGTCCATCTTAAAGGGAAATATAGCAGAAATGTTGCAGAGCTGTTTATTGCCCCTATTTGGCAGCTGAATATAAACACTTCACCTTACAAACTCTCCTTGATTAAAAATGTATTTAAATTTTGTTGTGGGCTAATCTTCACATGGATTGGAAGTGAGTGTGCATGTGTTTATCAGAAAGGTGAATCCCCTACTGAGGAAATAGGAAGGATTGGAGCATCCTTTCTACTGCATCAAGGAATTGCTTAAAAATGAGGACAGAAGTGGAGCAAAGTCTGCATAGCCACTTGCACCCCTGTGCAAATCTTCTGCAAGTGCTGTGGGTGAGTCAGAGAGGACAAACTGCTCTTGTAATTAGTTGTTTGATGCAAATGCAGAAATGCATTTCTTCTGTCAGATTATTATTTTGCAAGTGATGTGAATCTAAGTCTTTGGTGTAAGGTGCAGTATCAGTGGAAAAAGTGAATCTACTGATGCCCTCTTGTATAACTTGAGATTCTTAGAAGAATAGTTTAAAATAGAAAAATAGAATAGAAGAATAGTTTGAAATTAATAGTTTAATAATCCAATATTATAAAGGAAGTCTATTTGCTTTTTTAGATTAAAATGGCCTTGGTTTTTATCATGAAGTCTTTTGAAAATTGGAGGAAGCTGCAAAACGATGAAAAAAAATTAAATTTAAACTTGTATGATTTCTGTGAGATTTTTCAAACTTGTATGCATATGATTTTATGGTGATAACTTTTTGTAGCCTTTGCATTTTGAATTAACAACTTCATTTACTGAAAAAAAAAAATTGTGCAAGGTATGAGCCTCTAATAACTTCATACTGTTGAAAGTATCTGAGGCTACTTGTTACCTTCCCATGCTGTATCTTTCAGTAATACATTGTTCACTACTTAAGCAAAGTTAGTATATTAAATTTTTTTAGTTCTCCAGGAAGATGCTTTATTCTGTAACAGTTATTATTGCTGAGTTATCTTTAGTGTATTTTTAATAAAGATAATATGGAAAATGGGGGAAAGTAGGTTGCAAGAATCTCATCTCTTTTGCTTTTTTAACAGCATGTTTGCAAGTAAATCAGTTCTGGAATTTACATTTCAAAATAGGAAAGTTTTAGCAGGAGATATTATAAAAAAATCATATTCAGATGCATTAACAGTTTTAGTGAAAACAACTCCAGCTCCCGCTGAAAAGGAATGTTTAAACAAAAATATCTGGATCTTGATTGGATGAGGCCCTAAAAATTTCAAAGCAAACACTTCAGACTTGTGCTGGTGTGTTAGAATCGTCGAGAGAACAAAAAACAATCTTTGTATATGCTGATTCGAAGTGCAAAATGTGAACAAGTTATAAGGAAAAAATTTCACTCAAAAAGAAGAGCTGTCCGTCATAGCAAAAGCTACTAGAAAAAAGCATTTATTTTGTAATACTTTAAAATCTAATAAACACATTTCTATGTGCAAGACAAAGGCAATTGTCAATATTCTGCCAGATTGAAATACCAGACTGGCAAAAATTCATGACAATTTAAATCTAAGAATTAAACTAAAATAATGATTTGCCTTCTTGCTTTCCTAAATACTTTTTATACTGCTTTGTGAAGCAAGAAAATTTGTGTGTGAGCAGGATGTGTTTTAGTTACGTAAATTATTTACCTTACTTTAATGCCTTTAATTCCATAGAATAGCAAATCTGCAAAACAGCAGTTATCTAATTCTTTCAAAATAATAAAATAATGACTTTATGAATAGCCATAGCTGCAAAGTTTGCAACTAAAAAGGCCAAAAGGATAAAGCGAAGGACTAGTTTTGACCTTGAGCAGTTCTTATATATAGCATGTCTGTTGTTAGCATTTACAGCATATTGCCTTATACTCTATTTGCATGGTTGATTACTTTTCCGCTTCAGATTTCATACCTCATCATAACTTGCTTATAAAAGAGCTTTATTTCACTAAGGAGCAAGGAGGCTAATTAGCTTGTGGAGAGTAGTCATCCACGTTAATGTATTGTAACCCTTCAAGGACAGTATAGAGCCACTTGTAGGCAGTTTCAAGACAGAACATCAGCCTCTGATTTGTAAGCACTGTTGAAGCTTATTTTGACTTTGCTGGGTAATGACTTGTGCCTGTGGACAGTAAGCTTGATGTCTGATAATGCTGCTTTTGCCATTCTTGTAAGTTGAAAATGTTTTAAGTGCTGTTATAGTAAAAAGAGTTTTGTTTGATTTACTAAAGGAATTCAGTCTCTTTTTCCTTTGATTGACACTGAAAAAGATTTAGTTCGCTATGTGTTAGCAGAGGAAGATTTTAATTAAGAAGAATATCTGGGCATAAGGCAGAAAGATAACTGCTAGGTCAGGTGGTATGACATGTCCTAGCTTGGAGGGCACCTGGATATTATAGGTCAAGCACTGTCTCAACAAATACATGTTTTGTACATCCCTGTGGCTGTGAAACATGGATCAGTGCAGGCACTGTCACTGCTTGGATACTACTCTACTTCCTAACATGAGCTGATGCATCACCTAAAGGATCTGAGCTCACTGTAGAGGCAATGCAGAACTTATTTTTACATCTTACATAAGAAAAATAAAGAAACCTTCTTGTAATAGAAGTGCCAGATTGAATTGACTGGCATGTTGACAACTTCCTAACTCACTGGGGAGTAACATGCTCTTCCCACACTTACTGACTCTGTATAGATCTCAGTGTGGATGCTCTCTGCCTGCTAAGCCCTCTAATTTCTATCAACTGGAAAAATAACTTTCTTGATGCAAGTAAAACTGGAATTAATCCCTGAAGCTTGCTAGTGTCTCTGACACATGGTATCAACGTCATCAGAGTAGGTCTTTTTATAATGGAAGTAAAAGGTTTCAAGCGACTGATCAGGTAAGCGACCAAATTAGTACTTAACTGTGCCATATTCACAGATGCAAATATTTATTTAATTTCATTTTAATAACTTTTTAAGAAGGTATATATAGAAATGAGCCATTTGCTGTACAAGCTTTAGTTTGTAGCACAAGTGAAACCTTTTATTTTGTTTCTGTTCTTCTGGTAGAAGGTGTGTGCCAGGTAGGTTTTTGGCAGGAGTAACCCCAGGGTTGGAAGAACAAGGTTGAATGGTTATCACCTGTGTTTCAAAAATGCCCTTTACTAAAGGCAGGAAGTACAAATCAGGGCTGTGACATGCCAAAACCCTGTGCATTCTCTGCTTGCCTTGTCCCATTCATGAGTGCCAGCTCAGTGGCTAGTCATCTGCCCTTCCTTTGTGGGGCAGATACATTGCTTTGAGTGCTTGGCCTATCTGCACTTTGAAGGAGGACTCGCCTGTCTGCTGTTGATATGGAAAGGTCATAAAGCCTTGTCTGATTTTCTTGTTTGATGCATCTGCCTTTGGAGACAGGCAGCCACAGAACCCTCAAGTAAATTACAGCCTGCTTTTTAAAATACCTTAGTTCCACATATCCTGCCTCCAGTTGTGGAAATGGCCCGTGATTTAATACATTTGTCAGCTTGCTTGACTGATGAGATGAATAATGTCTCGCCATGCTTTCATGCTACTTTTCATGTGGTAAGTAATGCTTCCCTTAGCAGCGAGTTAAGGCCTTTCCTGGAGGGAGAACAGCAGTGCTGAGTGATGAGAATGTCCTTGTCTTTCTGGGTGCTGAATCTCTTGAGCTGCTCTTCACTTTGTGAGGGAAAAATAACATGAACAAAAAGCCTAAGAGCTCTTGATGGTTTTAGCAACACTGAGTATACATAGAATGGAATAGGTTGTATTTTCAGAAAATGTTAGTCATTTTGTTGTTCAGAATACTTTCTATTTTGAATTATAATATACTGAGCTTTCTACCAGTACAGGCAATTAACCTGCAATTCAGACGCCTTTTGCTATAACAGTCAAGCTGAGATAATCCGCAAAATACTTTCATAAATGGAAACCACAGCACATTTTCTTGTTCCTTTGCTTCAGTGTCCCTTTTTTTTTTTCTTTTTCTTTTTTTTAACCCTAAGGGAAATCTCTCTTTGCTATTAAAATCATGGGTTGAAGTACACTGACAGGTTAGATATACAAAACTCAAAGCCTAGAAACCAGCTCTATACTTGCTAAGATGTTCAGAAACTCCTTGCTGTGTTTAGAAAAATGAGATCTGATATAAAACTGAGTTTATGAACTGTCTAATTTTGGAATAAAAATCAAATTACAGAGTCAAGAAAGTTTTTGGCTGAGAAGGGATTGAGTTTATGACTTAGGTTAATGTCTTTTTGTGGTGACTTCTTTTTACAGTAGTTTAATAGGAGAACTAGCTTCTTCCAGAGGAGGAGAAGTAGGCTACAAAAATGAAGTTCTTTCTCTGGTCAAAGACTTGCAAACCTTTACAGTCTGATTTGAATTTTTAATTCTCAAAATATGATGTCCGCTCTCAAGTGAGCTTGTTTAAATTCTAGACTCTGCATTTTTAGGAGAACAGCTTGCAACAAGAGGAAAAAAAAAGTTGAGAAAACAAAACTACTGAATGAGTTGACATAGTGTTAATTTTCCAAGAAGTGCAAAGCATCAAGCCATCTAAAATATTTAGGTATTAACTTCTGGGATTTTGCTGAATCCATTAAAGCTTGAATGGAAATGACAAACAATTAATGCTTTCAGTTCTCAAATAATTTCTTAACAAGAATGTTTTTAAATGAAGTATGAGGGTTAGTTATTTTTGTTTGATTATCTTAGCTTATAGAGTAAATTATGGAAATGAATCACCTTCTGACTTCAATATAAAGTAGTGTATCATTCTTAAATAGAAATATGGCTATGTGCTGGAACTATCAGTGACCAAATGCGGTTGACCTTTGTTACCACTCTTGCTAAAGAAGGATGTCAGAAGACATTTTATTTTATTTTATTTTATTTTATTTTATTTTATTTTATTTTATTTTATTTTATTTTATTTTATTTTATTTTATTTTATTTTATTTTATTTTNATTTTATTTTATTTTATTTTATTTTATTTTATTTTATTTTATTTTATTTTATTTTATTTTATTTTATTTTATTTTATTTTATTTTATTTTATTTTTCCATCAGTTATTTAAGGCCAATAATATGCTGTCTGAATTCCTTCCTCTGTTTTACTAAACCGTGCTAGGTTTCAGCATAAGAAAAAGCAGAGAGACTCATAATGCTTAAAGTATTATCAGTTATATTAGATTTTTTTTTATGCTAGAATTCACTGATCTCTGTGACTGTTTCACTCATGTTGTACTGATGAAAAAAATGTGGATTTTTAGAGAAACTTTGAACAATAAACCAGAGTAAAACATTAAATGGTTAAATATGTTTGAAAACTTTCGCTAAACCATTGACTTTTTTAATATATGAGATGTATTAGTGTTAGGTATATAATACAACTGTTTTGGAAAGACAGTTTTTGTTTTTGTTTCTCCTTTAGAAGTAGGTTTCCCTATGGGGCAAACTTTTCTGCTTTTGTTTTTTGGTATCTGAGTGGCTGATCAGTGCTTTGAAATGCTACCTATGTCAAACACATAACAGAAAGAAAGGAAGGAAGGAAAAAAGAACCCTGCTAAATATTGTCAGAAATATTTAACTATTTTCAAAGTACAGGCCATTATAAAGCTGGTGCTGAAAGATCAAAATGCATGTTACTCTCCACATACAGGAAAAGTGCTAGTTCTCCTTGTATTAGATGTAGATGTTTTTAAAGACTTCAGTTCTTACAAAGAATGATTTTTGCTTCCTTTTGCTTAAATAACTAGGAAAAAAACCCTATTAGGGCAGTGGATTTAAAATATGGTTATATCTTTACTTGTCTGAATAATATTTTGACATATTTTGACCTAGCAAAAAGTCAGCAGTGGGCTTTAAAGGATGGATTTCTGGAATTCAGATATCTTTTATAACTGTCTCCTTAACTGGAGTATGTCTGGTTGAATGAACTACGAGAAGCTGACTACTTTGGATCAACCAGCTAGTATTCCTTGAAGAGATTTGAGTTTTTTGAGCTCTCAAATAACATGAAGTTACTGTCAGTACCCATTCTCTGGAAGATGGAAAGCTGTGCTCCTTTCTAATACCTCTATCAGGAAGCAATTTCAGAGTGTCGCAAGTGGGATCATAGACTGTGAGTGGGTTTTGTTCAAGAGCTGCTATGATAAGTCATGGAAAAAAAAGTTTATTTCCATACATATTGATTTCCTTAAAAAAAAATTTAATGAGATCTCTTTTTCATTTTTGAGATATTAAGTTAATTGTAAATTAAAGATTTTGTAATGGTCACTTTCTCAGAAAGCATCATCTCCTCAGTAAGTGGCTTTTATTTAGTAATTCCTAACACAAAATTATAGTTGTCATTCATACACATTATTTCATACATTCACATTTCAGCTGGCCTCCATTTTTTTTAATGATTTTACAACTGAGACTTTTAAGTTGCTGTGGAATTTCTAGAGTCCTGTAAATTTCTATTTTCCTACTATCTGCCTGGATCAGGTAGAGAGAAAACCTTTAAACTATGCGTGTAAGCTGAGTTTAGTAAAATTATATTTGTGATTCTTTTCATTATAGAGTTTACTTGGTGGAAGTGGTGCGAATGAGTTGTACTTTTCCCATTTGACTTATTCCTAAGTAAATTGTTCCCTGCAGGGATCTGCTATTCCTTACCACAGCAGAATGATGCGGGCACTATGTGAGATATGTGTTTTGTAGTTTGAGTGTAGGAAGGGAAGCAAGCTCTGCAAGAATGAGAGTTTTGACTAGTGGCAGGAAGACCTGATTTCATCCTACCTGTGTGGTTTGAGTCCGAACTGTAGGCGCTGTGGGTTGGGTTCTCTCTGCATATCCTAGAGAAGTAGAGTCTGTGCCCTTGAGAATTAACTTTTGTGAGCAAGTAGGCAAGGTGGAGAGAAGTGCTAAGTCCCTATTCCCTCCCCTGCGGGGCTGGAGGGGAGGCCTGAGGCAGCAGCATGGCACTAAGGACACCCAATGCTAGGGAAGGTCTCTGTGAAACCTCGTTTGTGCTTGCACGGTTAGACTAACGTTACCAGAGGTCTCTGTAACCTGCCACCGTGCACTCACTTGCCAGCAGGAGAAGGAGAAGGTGCCTTTGGGAACAGCATGTGCATACCGGGAGGTGCAGCATCTACACTAACATGATTTCACATTCACATAGCTGTTATGAGGTTTTGTAGCTTTACTGTAACTGGTTTGCTTTCTTGGAGTTGCCATGGTCAATAAGAACGTCCTTCGTGCCAGAAACGCCAGAAATCTCTCCTGGCCATCTCGGTATTGCTGACAAAAGCAATGAGGCATACTTCAGGTCGCTGTCTGGCCTCAGAGCTCAGCATGCTGGGCCCAGCGTTGTAACATGGGGCCTGCATGTGTCTTCTGGCCTTGTTGGCACAAACACCCCAACCATTTGGTTGTAGTAAAATGTAGTGGAGAAGGCGGCTGGCAAGGGAAATGTTTCTGAGATGTAGCAAACTATGTTTTTATTTTTCTGTCTTCTAAACATGGGGTATTTTAGCTAATTATATGTTCAAAATATAATTAGAACAGTACATCCACACTAAAAAAAAAAAAAAAAATTGAAAGAACAAAGAGGAAATGCAGTCTGATCAACATAGGAAAACTGACTGACTGGCTGTGATCCCTTCTTTATTGTATGTGCTGCTGCACTGTATTTGCAACATCGTGAAGAGATACCAATTGCTTGTAGAAAAATCTCACTTAATGTTGCAGGGCTGCGAGATAAGGATGGAGAGGCGGCAAACACAAAAGCTCTGTCTGTGGATGTCACTGTGTGGTTGGGATATGGATGAAAAATGCTAGATCACTTAAGACAGTCCAGTCAATATCTGTATTGATTAAAAGAGCGGTGATGAGCAGATGATTTGGGGAAGTGATTGGTAGGAAGAAGGAAATATGCGCTGATTGGAGATGCTCAGTTTGCTGGATGGTGAGGGAATAGGAGGCCGGATGTGGACAAGGAGGTTTTAGTGTTTCTGCTGCCCTTCAGTCTCCTTTTGAAGAATGTGCAGGTCTGCACCTGCATAAACAGGATTTTGATCCAAATTTTTACCTTGCAAGCATTTAATCTAAAAGTTGGGCTTGAAATTTATGTGCTGATATATTGTCAACTTCTACTTTTTCTTAAAAGTATTTGGAGAGGTCTTTAAAAAGACATACTCTGTCCTTTTGTGATTTGCTGCTCCTTTCTTGCTCTCTAGAATAGAGGGCCGATGGGCATCTGTTTTGAGAAAGGACTCAAAATCATCTTGTGATCCTGCCCTTCATTAGATGGGGCTGTAGGTGTTTATCCTTGAAAAATAATCCAGATAATCTTTTTTCCCCTCTAGAAAAGTTGATTGCATATCAGCGGGAATTTCATGCTTTGAAGGAACGCCTTCGTATAGCCGAGCATCGGACGCTGCAACGCTCTTCTGAGCTGAATGCAATCTTGGAGCAGTTCAGGCGTGCAGTAGCAGAAACAAATGGGAGTAAGAATGCACTGAATAATTTTTCAGGTACATGATTGAGCTTTTTCTTATAACTTTGGACTAGAAAAAGGTAGCAAGAAAGCTGAATGATACTGTTCAGCAGTGCAAATAGCTCAGTTATGTAAAACATTAGATCTCTTTTACTCTTTTTTTATTTTTTCTTTTCATTTTCTATCCTAATGATCCACCCACTCTTCATTCTTATGTCTTTAGGGATTGAATACTTATTCTCTGCCTAGCTGCAAAAGTTTGGAACTTCTGGTTACTTATTTAACATACTGCAGATATTTTGACAGTAATTTACATTGCTTTTAAAATTAGCTTTGAGAAAGAAAATGAACAAGGAATGTTTAAGAAAGTGATGAACTTGAAGTAATTAAAACATGTTCAAAAATCTACTGGAACATAAATATAGGCTATCTAAAGCATAAGTTATGATTTGTAAAACGTGAAGTCAACATTTTGAATGACTAGTGACTAAACATTAAAATATTTTTAACCCATTTTTGAGGTTGAAACCTTAAGATTAGTAGAAACTATGTTTGGCAATATTAAAGAATGCCTTAGCACCACTCATTAAATTTTTGCAGTTACCATTTTAATTCAGTCGCATTATTTTAGTGATTTTGATTTACCTCAGTGTGTTGGTATAGTGAGAAAAATAGCTAAATTTTTTTTTAACTACCTTATTGGATTTTTTTTTTTAATCTGTTATCTGGATAGATTTGCACTGTGGATGTTTGGGGCATAGATATCTCATACAGCATATTTTTAATTTGATGGTTTGGAGATCAGATTCTCTGCTTCAGATGCTGTTTCAGAAATCTAGAATTCATTTAACTGAATTACTTTCATACTTGGAACCTATTATTAGGTAGATTTTACTATGCTCAATGTATTTAAATACACAGAAGACTATGTAGTATTTGCAATCTTCAAATCTGGAAGAAACCCAGGTTGTTTTGCATAAGTCATTATTCATTCATACAAGGAACTGTCACATTTTGAGAGGATTTTAATCTAACTGTTGTATTTGAAGCTGAAGGAAATGTTAGCAGAAAAAAGTAAAATTGCCTATGATGGAATCTATCAAAATTTGCATCTTTACTTTTGCATATATTTACAAAGTGTTTTTCTGAGATCAGAAGCAGTTGGGAACTTTGTTTCATCTGCAAACAGAGAGAAAAAAAGGAAGTCTTTCAAGAAGATATCTTCAGAATCTGCAATGAGACACATCTATGGAATTACTTTCCTCATTTCTGCGGAACTGAGGTTTTTCTTGGGAACTTTGAATCTACTTTTTGACCTAAACCTCATTCTGTTAGGCACATAAGTTCTCAAAGGTTCCTGTACTACAGTGTTTTTCATGTCTGAAAAAAAAGTGTTGTTTTGCACTTGATGAAAATTGATACATATATCAGGGGAATTTAAAAATTATTATTTGCAACTTTGAGAATCACCTGAACAGTACACTCTAAAAAGTAGCAAGGAATATTTTAAATATTCTAAATGGACTAAATTCACTTTATGCTAGTGCTTTTTTATGGGAGAAATACTCAAATTCTTAATGTATTGTATACTTAGTGATTTTTTTGTTTTGTATCTGCATTATATACATTCTAATATGTACTTATAGTTTCAAAGTTATTTATTTGGTATTTAAATTGCTAGTGATGAGCTCTCTAAGTGTAAATATACAATCATTTGGATAAATAAGCCTCCAATTTTTATCCATTGGAAAATAAGTAAATGGAATGTTCTTTACTTTTGTGATTACACAGGGAAAGTCGTATGTGATTAGGTAAATATTAACTGTATCCCCAACAAAGTTACTGGATAGAAGCAGTCTCAGCCATATTTTTTTAAAGTAAAACTGGAAAAAAATTGTTGTACACAAAACTTAATTGTCATTAAAATGTATCATTTGTTCTGTTTTGTGGTTTTTTTTTTTTTTTTTTTTTTTTTTTTTTTTTTAGTTAAAGATCAAGCTTGGTTTAGTGCATGAGTTACCACTCAATAAAACATAGCCTTTACATTTTTTATGTTACTGATTTCATATATGTTTGCAGATGAGACACTAAAATTGTTAAAAGAGCTAACAAGCCGAAAATCTCTCCAAGTGCCAAATATCTATTACCATTTGCCTCATTTGTTGAAAAATGAAGGAAGCCTTCAACCCTCTGTGCAGGTTGGCCTGGGAAGGACAGGAGGTATGCTGATATGGTGCTTATTTTGTGTTTCTTTCTTGAGGATTTTTAGTTGTTTTTTTGTGTTACTTGTTAGATCAAGGACATCTCATTTTATCTGTGTCGTATTGAAATCTCTTAAAATTCGCTGTCAATCCAAGATGAAAGGAGTTTGGCTTCAGTTTTGCTCTTTTCTGCAAAATCTTGATCACTTACCCTTGTGCACCTTGTCTTAAGGTGCACATTAAGAAGGTGAAATTCTGTAATTAAGTAAAGGAGAAAAAGGACAGAAATATTACAGATTCTGAAGTGAATATTGGACACATTCCATTGGCTTTACAGATATGTGAGGCAACCATGTACAGCTATATTTATGTTAAACTGGGTGTTTATGGTGTTTTGCACAATATATTTCGGTACATAAGAGTTGGGAGCACAAGGATAATGAGTCATAATTGCATTGATAAAATGAGGATGTTGGAGGAAAAAATGAAAAAAATCAGCACTGGGCTGCAGTACTATTGGTGCCTTTTCCTTTTGATCCTCACAAATTCTGAATTGTTGTCATTAGGGTAGCTTCACTGAACCCCGCTCTGGAGCTCTAGCAAAAAGACAGTGTAAAGCCCAGACAAGCTCATTTGCTTCAGAGCATGTGCCTGTGTGTATCTGTAGGCATGAAGGCTCCACCTGTGAATCCTTGTTTCTCTGTGTGCCCTTTGGTATGAACGGCTTGTGTTGTCATCTGGAGCTCCATTCTTTTTTCTTTTTTTCCTCTCTTTGCTTTTGAAAGACATATTAGTTATTCCTAGCTTGTATGTGTTTTCTTTACAGCAGTAAATTGGAGTGTTCCTTGCTTTAACATAAGGCATGCTTGTGGGTCAAACGTGGGCTTAAGCTGGAGGGCTCTCTTTCAGACTACCAACACTGTTTCTTTCAACATTGTTTATCAGGAAGGAAAAGGCTTATAGTGCTTTTATTTATTTACTTATTTAAATTCCTGCTGGGAATTTTTAACAGAAGCTTGAAATCACAAAATATAATTTGGAATCAGCTTAATTTAAATTAAGAAAGAAAAAGAAATTTGAGTTAAATTTGCTGCACTATCTTCTGCTTCCTGGTCTTTGTGCTTTTGGGGTGTGTATTTGTTTTAATAATTCAGAACTTATTGTGTGAAGCTTCTAGGTGAAGCAGGTTCTGTAGGGACTGCTCACCAAAACTGTTAATATTTGTGGCTTTGGTTTTGTCTCAGTATATATATTTATGATGTGGTAAATAATTTCACACAGATGAGGGGTGTCAGTCATGATAACAATGGTGCCAACTCCTGGTACTGCTTCATGCAGGCTGAGTTGTGGGGTAGCCAGCCCTATGTGCAGGGTGAGGTGCAAGGGAGGAGAGACTCAGAGGAAGTTAAGGAACATGAGAACCAAGTGGTCCTCAGAAAGACAGAGTTAGTAGTGCTCTATTGAAGATACTTTGCCCGGGATAAAAGCTTTCAGTGAGGGATTTTCAAGCTTTCCTGATAACCTCTGCTTCTGTGCATCCAGAAGAACTCAAATCACATGCAAGGGAAGTGAAAGAGGGTTTTTTTTTAGCCACGTCACTTTCAACTGCTTCTTCTGAGAATATAAAAATACACACTTGCATGAACAAGTGAGTCGTAGAGAGTGACTGTGCCTTTCTGAAAATAAAACTAAGGAAGAGAGGCTAACAAGTCTTAAGTATTGGTGCAACCTTTCCTGATTAATATCAGCATTGTGGATTATTACTTATACAATAGTCGACACATATAGGATTGCTGTTTTCTTTTTTTTTTCTGTTTGCTCTGAGCATTGGTGATGATTGTTAATCATGTTCCTGATGATGCTGGTATATTTTTAAGTTAATTTTAATTACTATATTATCTCAGTCTTTTAACACTTTGAGTTTCTGAAGCTATGCTATATTATGAGGCAAAACATTTTTTTTCTGTCTTGTCTATTAAGTTATTGGAATCGTGTTTCTGGTTTTGTTTGATTTCAGTTTCCATTGTAATGGGAATTCCTACAGTGAAAAGAAAAGTCAAGTCTTACCTTACAGAAACTCTGCACTCCCTTATTGATAAGCTGTCCCCTGAAGAGAAACTGGATTGTGTTATGGTTGTCTTTATAGGAGAGGTAAGCACTTTAATATGTTTACTTTGTTTCTAACCTGCTTATAATGAGAAGCACCATTTGTTTTGGGAACTCATTGGGTCATCTTTTTCTACACATACTAAAATTACTGTCTTTTCCTTCTACGACGAGGAGGCAGCATCGTAGTCTCATATTCTTGAGAGAGTGTCCTGAAGAGCCCAGCCCTTTCTATTTACTAGAGCGATAGTGGACACAAATTCAGTGGATTGGTTATTCTGCAAATCTTATACCTAGTGACCTAGAGATGTGCAGGTCAGCTTGTTCCTTCAAAACCAAAATGGTGCCTGAGGAACTGTGGTGCTGTGGGGATGAGTCTTCCTGCTCACTTCATACTCTCACTTAGTTCTAATGCATCAGATGATGCAGCTGGAGGTGCTAGGTTGCTGGGTTTTCTGTTTGTGTTTCTGAACAGTCTGGACATTTTGAAAGTCTGGACATTCTGTATCCTGAAGAATGTGGGACTGTTGAGAATTTTCTTTGGCATATCTCTGTTTGTTCTTAATGCAACAGTCTTTTCCTTTCTTTAAAATAGCTTTGACTGCTGGAGCTTCATAGCCTAAAATGTGTCAGATTATTCCTAACATTAACCTTAATGAAGGCTTAGTTAAAAATTTATATATATTCGAGTTCTGATCATCTATGCCTATATTTAAAATAGCAGCAAAATTTGCTAATAAAGGGTAATAAAAGTGCGAGGATATGAAATTTTAACAATAAACTTTAAACTATCATCTGCACTTTGTAGCCTGAACCAACAAAAAGAATAGCAGGAGTTACAAAAATATTTTTTACAAGGGAATTATATAGAAAGTGGTATTTTGAAAGCCTCATGCTAGTGTTTTCTTACTCAGTTTATTTGAGAAATCAAGATGACAGTGCTTTAGAAGCATTGCTAGGAGCTACAGTCACGGATTATAATCTTGTGTCCTAAGCATCCTACAAAACTTTTTTGAATTCTTTTTTATTTTTTTTTCCCCAAGAAGGTCAGTGCTACTCCTTTATTAAATTTGACTTTTTTATGGAAAAAGCTAATGACCTATGCCAACAGTATGAATAGTGTAAACATGAGCTAGTAAATACATTATAGCATTATGTATTGCATAACATATATATGCATTATAGTTGCTGAAGAGATTTGTATATTCATTTATGCTATGTATATTTCGCAAATGTCATTATGCACAGTTAATTTCCAAACTGGAATTTCAAGGAATTCTAAAATATCTGGATTGATGCAATACCTAATCACCAATTTAAATAATTAATAGATTTGCTTGACAGTAAACTGTGGCAAGTGTGCCAGTAACTGACATATGTCTGTTCTCCAATTTGTTAGAAATCATTTCATTGCCAAATAATTTGCAGGTACTCATTAGGATGACTAATAAATAGGCATGATTCATTATGCTGCTGTACTAAAATCTTTTTACTCCCTTTCTATGTAGATAGTTCACATGCTCATGAGAACTTGAGTCAACGGTTCAAATCTCACAAATCTTCTTTTTAGCTGATTTTCAGAATAACCTGTAAGCTATGGGTTTCGGTAACTATGAACCCCCCGTTAAAATGACTGCCTGGTAGGTTTATTTGATAGCGATTGTAATTAATTTGGGAAAAATGGTTTTGAAATACTTTACAGTGTCACAGCTGAACAATAGATATAATATAAAATGTAATGTTACTGAATATGACAGAAAGTACTTTCTGACATCTAAGCAAGATTTCTCCCCGTGAAGAGATCTTGGTTCCCATAAAGAAAATGGACTTATTCTAGAGAGATTTCTATCACAAATAATTGTCTGTTCACTTCATTAATCAGCAGCTGCTCTGAGCATAGTCTTTTATACAAGTAGTAATCAATGTATATTGAAAAACTATGTGCCCTTGATTTCACAAGAATATGAGAAAGGCAAATAATTTCAGAAAGAATCGTAAGATACTTCAGCTATACAAAATCATTTTGTTAATACCATGGGTTCCTGATTACATCTGATGGGCAATAATTGAACAACCTTTTGTTCTCAGAGTGCTGGCACTGGTGTTATACTTCCCCGCTTGTTGCTTATTCACATCTGTTGGTTCAGGTAGACTAAAAATCTGTGGGCCTTGAATGCCTTTTGCTCCTACCTTATCAGCTCTTTCCATAAATAGCAACTGCTTAATTAAAAGATGTTAATCTTTGATAATGTTTACTCTGTCCTTTGTGGAGAGCAGTTGTTTTCTTTATTACTTTGGAAATTTTCTGCATTTGTTGAGTCTGAGTGTGATTGAAGCAGCCAACATGGTCTCATCCTGTGCACTTGTATGAACAAAACATGAAAAAGTTACTCACTGAGTGCACATAAAACCCCGCTTAATCTGATTTGAAAATGTGACATGGATGGAAAATGACCCCAGCAAAATAAGCAAGCCTGGGTTTTTCACCTCTCCTTACTCTGGGCCTGAATTAGAGACCTGTTTGATTAGCAGAACTCTTGATAGAAAACAGAGAGGTATTTTACCTCTCTTGCTCTCCACCCAGATATCTTTATATCATTCTGGCAGCAGAGAACTTTCCATTCTCTTTGCTCTTCACCAAGGACTTGAGAGCTGCACCACTGGTGCCTGGCAAGAGTGTTCTTGATGGATGTCCCCAGATGACCTGAGTGTATGTTGTGAGTGGGAGAAGTACCCACAGATTGTAGCATGCTGTTTGTTTTAAATTGAAGCTAGAAATGCTGTTGTGGCAAACTCTGACATCTTCACCAGGTATTTTTAAAGGCCTACACAGGCCTTTGCTTTGGCCGTATTATTCAAAGGTGATCAAGATGAAAAAAACCCATAACTTCTAGAACATGGCTTCATACTGCCAGATTTTGCATCTGGAAGGCCAGTTTGGGCTGTCAGTGAGAATTTGAGGGTTTTATTTCAACTCCTTTTGGAATGCCAGCTTCTGTGTCACCCAAACTGAATGAAGAGTGCACATTGCTGTTCGTTGGCATCATCACAGGATTTTGCACTCATTTTTTCCTGGCAGTGGCTAGCAAAGTTTTAAATGGGGTTAATACCAGCAATACAGTCTCCTATGGATCTCACAGGAGGGTCTTGATGGGAGTTTGAAATTTGCCATGGGCCTGCAACAAAATTAATAAAAATATTATTATTATTAATAATAATAAAATATTATTAATAACATTATTATTTTATTATTAATAATAAAAAATATTAAGCAGAAGGATAAAGTTCAGATCCGTACCCTTGACTGAAGCCCTACGTTTTAATGACTAAGGTGTTTCTCTGTATAATTTTCCTTTTGAGATGCATCTGGGCAGTAAGATCTCATGTTTGTGGTGAGGAAACATTATGGATAATAAGCAGAATTGTGATTTGTCTCTCTGGTAACATCCAGAACATCTGTGAGATAGAAAGTAAAACTGATAACCTATTTCCAAAGCTTTGTAGCAGGCGAGTGTGTACCTAGATGCTTGATTGAATTTGCACTGTGTTAATCAGTGAGTTTTGTACAACATTATGAAAGATCTATCAGCCAAACCAACATCAAACATCTCTCTAATATCTCTAGAAAATTTTTCACAGGACAGGTAGGGTGGGAAATCAAAGGGTAGGAATCTCCCACTGTACAGCTGTCTGAACTTCAAGGCTATTTTTTTTCTTCTAGCATTACTATTGTTCCCTGACAGAATAACCATATAACTTGATGCAAGCTATTTGTGTACCTACTCCGCCTGCATGGCCAGCCACTGCCAGTCCTCTTTGGATCAACTATGGTGCTCTTTCCAATTTTACATTCGTGGACTTGACCTGATTGTCAGTTTGACATGATGACAAAGATGCAACCTAAATGACTCACTGTCTAAAATTCAGAAGCGAAATCTAAAACCAAGAAAATATTTTTTCACTAAGCACATCACTAAATTGTAGACCCTGTTGACACAGGATATTGTGGAATATAAGTGAGTGAATTGATTTTGAAAGGAATTGAGCAAATTCACTGTGAGCAGGCTCGGTAGGAGCTACTGAATGTAATGATATGGATATAGTTTGGGCCTACGGAATTGTGACCTGTTGATTACTGAGTACTGGGAGGTATACAAGGGAAAGGTTCATGCTATCCTGTTTGTTCCATCTTTTTTTCTGAGTATCAGTTGCTGGGGAAGACAGCAGATGAAATTTTGGTGTAGACAGTACTTTCAGTATAAATTGCATTATTTTTTTTTTCTTGCCTTTTGAGAAGCAGTCCATCTTCTGTCATTCGTGGAGGCATGAATAATATTTAACTGTATGAAAGAGATGTCATAAAACTAGAAATCATGGATTTGGCTTCCAGTTGTTCAACCATTAAATAAAACACCCTAACTTCTTGTTTTGCCTGCTGGAGAATATATTCCCTCCTACTTTGATATGTACACAGTCTGTCATAATCATCAATAAAAATGACTGGGGAGTTCATTATTGTGCTGCTGCTTTGTTCATTTGTTATAGATAACAATTTCTTCAGACAAACTGTAGAATAATTGTGGATTAGAAATTCCTATGTAAACTAGAGAAGGTTCTTTAGAGAATCCGTAGGGCAGCATTTTACAAAGATTGAAGGAAGCTAGAAACTTCATTAACACTCTGAAACTTTGGGTTATTCTGCAACATCTGAATCCCCATTTTCTCTAGAGTGATTCATAAAAGTGCTATGTGTCTGTCATCAAAACTGCTGAGGTAAGCAGTTAAGTCTTGGATGCCTTTTCCATGGGCAAACTCCATAGGTTTCATAAGCTAAAATGTCCTTTCCCACTGAAAGTTTGTGTGGGCTCCGAAGATTCTGGGGAAGTACATGGAAGAGGAGTCTAATGAGGCATGATATGCATAAAATCATGGCTGGCTTGGAAAATTTCCTCAGTTGAAGGTAGTTGGAGCATGGACAGCATGAGGGAGAAGTATATATTCATTCTGTTCTTACTCTTCCTCGTGTGTCCTTTCATGGTATCACTGTTGAAAAGAAGATATAGGGCTAGATGGATCTAGATGGCTGATCTGGTAGGAATGAAGAATGGAGGGCGTCTCGCTCCGAGCTTTGTGCTTACTTAGAGATCAATAATTTCATATGACTGGAAAGAAAGGTCAGGAAAGATTTAAGCTGCTAATATTGATGTAACCACCCTTGTTTATGCCTCTCATTTGCTTCCAGAGATCTACCTAACAGGATAGACTTGTTTGTGAAGCTCTAAGGGATTCCTCAATATGATGCTTCTCTGTGACTGTCATCATTAACTCTTTGCTTGTGGCTTATCACAACTCCTTATTTAATCACTTTAAAGGGATTGATTCTCTAGGTGTTCGGTTTTATTAGCCTTTCTCAGAGCCCCAAATCCTAGGGGTTCAACCATAAGAGTTTCTAGTAAAAAAATTCTTTGCTATTTTCTTCTGAATTGGCAGACAAAAACATTTGTTGCTGTCATCTTAAAGGTTGTGGTGCTTTGACTGGAGTCACTGTTTCCTTTTAAGAGATGCAAACAGCAAGCAAAATTCTGTCTGATAGCATCAGACAGAACTTAAATTCTTCACAGCTACTTCAAGGTCAACCTGCTGTTTACCATATCATCAGCTGAAGAGCAGTTACACATATTTTTTTGATAATCTGGGTTTATCCTGTCTTGTTTAAGGATCCTGAAGATGACAAGGATTTTTCTCCTTCATATTAGTTCATGCCTTTTTTTAGCAGCCCCATTCTGCAAGTGGATTAAAAAGGACCTCAGGTTTTATTTTAAGGCAGTGACATTTTGAGCACCTTCTTTCTGGAAAAAAGGACATTTTTGGTCAATAATAGATCTTTCATCTCTTTTTAGTTGTTAGCTGAATTTATTGACGCTGACTGAAAGAGCTTTAGGATAGAGCATTTACCTGGCTGTTCCCAGCTCCCTGCCCTTGTTCCCCTGCAAAGTCTCCTGTGTAGTTAGCTCTTCCCTGAGATGTGGTCACAGCTTGACAGAATTCACCGTATAGTCTCATACTTCATTATGCCAGGTTGTGTGAAATCAGTTATGGATGATGCCTTCTTGGGACATGTCCGCAGCTGAAGCTGAGGCAAAGATCCCTCTTAGTCTTAGGTTGGGTAGTGAAAGGAGTTTGTCACCTCTGGAAGTGGTGACAATGTGGAAAGACAACAGGCAGCCTGCCCTCCTGATTGGAAGGATTTGGTATTGAAATCCTAGCTCTGAATCTCAAGCATTACTTGCTGGCAGATAAAAGTAAAACTGTTTTGAAATAATACACTTTCTTTTGTGAAAAATATATATATATACATATATATATATTTTTTTTTTTTTTTTTTTTCCCCGTTTTGAAAGTAGCGCCTCCTCTTGCCTCATGCTGACACAGTGACTAAGTGTTGATTCAGAGGGAAGATTATCTACCGAACCAGCATTAGTCCTTTACCAACTGTGTAGCGTGGCCAGGCCAAACGATCTTGAATTGGTTTGACAGAAGACCAGATTTCAAGATGAGGTTATAAGTCTGTAGGCTGCAACTCTTTAACATAAAACTATCATGATAGCAGCTCTCCATGGGAAACTGCCGACCTTTTGCATGAGGGATACAAACAGATGGGGAGGAGTAATAGGTGGAGAATTACTATTGCAGAATTTCTTTTTTTTTCTGCCTGCAGTATCTTCTGTTTAAACATTTAGTTTTATATGCATTGTCAAGGCCTCGTGGTGTATTTGTAAAATAGGTCAAAATTATGGTCATTTCAAGGAAGGCTAAACTAAGACATGGGTTTGTGAGCCAAATATATGCTCTCATTTAAGATGAAACTAGGCATTTAGTTTAATCTCTTGAGACACTTCACAGGAGATTGATGTGTTTCTGGTGTATGTGATCTTTTCTCTTAGTTGTTCTATATGATCGAAAAGATAGTGTGTCTTATTTAGCATGTATTTTAGTTGTTAATATTAGACTAGTTATTCACAGTGCTTGGAATGTCAACAGGAAATTCAAATTTTTCTATGCCTACAAGACAGCAGTTTCTGTATTTTACAATGTTTCAAAGGAAATGATATGAAAGTAAATGTTTCAGTGCAAGGAGGATATACTAATGGTTTAACTATTCATAGAATCATAGAATCATATTCGTAGATAACTATTAGGTCATTGATTTGAAAGTATTGAAAATAGAAAAAAAATGTTGTGTCTTAGATTACATTCCCATGGTATGTGTATGCAGAAACTCTATGTATATTTGAAAACTTAGTGATGCATCAGGTTCACATCGGCTTGTGAGTTTGCTTGTGAGGAGCTCATTGTAGGATGAGTTTTAAGTTGCCAAGACTTTAACAGAGCAACTCCTTATTAGAATTTCTGTCCTGTAAAGCAATAGTAGTGCTTATTAAGAGAATATTTATGGGGAAAAAAAATATGGCAAATGTTTTATACTCACTTTTCCTTATATAATTTCAAAGATGCTTTTGGAGGAAAATTATTCTTGTCCTTTTTAAAGAAGCATATGTTACTGGCATCATGTTGGATTTTATAAAAAGAAATCTTTGAAAATAGAAATGGTGATTTTTAAGATCAAAGGGTAAGAACCTTTATCAAACAAGATTAGTAGTTCCATAGAAAAGCTAGGAAGGGATTTATTCTGTGTATATAATCCATTAATGATAATCTGCATTACAAATTCATCAGAAAAAAAAGTGTGAACTGTGCCTTTGTTTCCATCATTTCAAAGACAGCAGTTTCTATGAATCCTTGTGAGCCCCCAAATTATAGACCTTAAATAGTTTTCTTTTGAAAACTGACAAATAGTATGTCAAGTTGTTAGATTAGTCAGTATGACAAAAGGCTTTTTTGTTGTTGTTTTTAAACTCTTTTGTTTTGTTTTTAAACTCTTGATTTATGAATTAAGAAACTGATAGGCAGGTGAATGACCGAGTGAATGATTTGAATAACTGGCCAGTTCTGGCATATTAGGTGATCTGTATAGCCATCCAGAATGTCAATATTTATGTTTTATCCAGCAATTAATTATCAGAATCTACACAGTTTTAAGAACCAGGTAGCTGATCTGCCCTTTGCGTTTAGTATTTGATGAAGAAAAGCAAGCCTAGTCAGGAAAATATAAAAATAGCCTTGTTGTCTAAAGTGGGGCATCAACCTTGCTTATCAAATGTATTTCTGAAAGAAGAACATATGTATAAAGCCCTAATCTACAGATTTGTTTGTAATATTTTTGTATATATTTTGTATAATGTTAATTTCAACTTTTTCCTGTACAACTATTCAGTGATCATCTTATCATTAAGAGCAAGAAAATGCCAACAGTGGGATAAGAATTGTTTATTAAAAGCAGTTATAAGGCAAATATTTCATTCATGCATAAAAATTTTTCCTTTCCCCATTAGACCAAGGACATTGTTACATGAGTGATATGTTCGTATATTATTCAGATATTTTGCATGCTGTACATTTACTATTCAAATGTTTGTGTTATTCATTATTGAAAAGTGTTGCTCTGAAGATAGTATGTATTTTGTTTCTATTTTTTCTTCCCCAGACTGATCTTGATTATGTAAACAGTGTTGTAGCAAGTCTGGAAAAAGAGTAAGTTACAGCCAGCTTTTTTTTTTTTTTTTTTTTTTTTTTTTTTTTTTTTTTTTTGGGTTTTTTTTTTTTTTTTTTTTTTTTTTTTTGAATTAAGCTGTGATATGTAATAAAAGTTAATATAGGAAATTGAGGTTATGGGTTTTTTGTGTCCTGTGGGCTTGGGCTTTTGAAAAAATAAGTAAAAGTTGATAAATTAAGGGGAAGTGATTCCATAAAATTGTAAAACAGTTATTAATGTAACATTATGCTATTAATATAATTTAAGAATGTCGCTCTGTTAGAGGGAAATCCATTTTATTGTAAAAGTTAGGAGAATATTTTGTACAGGTAACCTAATCAATTGGAATATATGCATAACAAATGTGCATTATATCAGACAATAATGAGATCAGCAGTAAACAAGCAAGTGTGAAGTCTGTAGCACTCAAGATATTTCATGTGCCTTCTGGCGTGTTTCTTTTGGCAGATTTTCTACAGAGATCAATTCTGGCTTGGTAGAAGTGATAGCCCCTCCTGCAACTTACTATCCTGACTTGACAAACTTGAAAGAGACTTTTGGAGACTCGAAAGAAAGAGTCCGGTTAGTTTATTCCCCCAGATCATCCCTTGTCTTCTCCCACACCCATACTGTTCTTGTGTATGAAACAGCAAGTGGGATGTGAATTCTTGAAATGTTTTCTTACTGCAGTTGTTCAAAGTGTGGGGATGCAAAAAGAGCTCTGTGAATTAGTCTTGGTTCTATCTGCGTGCTGTTCTCTGCAGTATTGCAACCTAATGTTAATCTTGGCTGAATTCCTTTAGTGTTAAATTCTGGGAGGAGAATTGGGAATTCGTACAATTTTCCTTTTCCTTTCTTTTTTTTTTTTCTGTTGATGTTATTGTATGTAGATATATTTTTTTACTCTTTTTTCTTCTGAAATACGGTGTGAAATCCAGTAGTTTTCGTCGAATAGTTCTGTTACACTTAAAGTGCAAGTGTATTTTTAGTGAAATGTCAGATTGTTTTCGTGTGATCAGATTCAAATTGAACCACTTTTCTCTCTGTGTTAAAACATAAGGGGAAAGATTTGTTCCACTTTTTTTCAGACAGAGGATTTCCTGAGGGAGCAGTGCCAAAAGCAGTTCTCCTAACGTTTCAGTAATATGCGTCATCCTTCCTAGTGTGATGTCGGTGTGTGTTGAAACAACTTTTTTTTCCCTCTAATCCTTAAATTTTCATTTTAATTTCAGATGGAGAACAAAACAAAATTTGGATTACTGTTTTCTCATGATGTATGCCCAGAAAAAGGGTGTTTATTACATTCAGGTAAATTTATTTTCTTTATTCTGGGACAAGTTTTCAAGTGAGTCTCCAGAAGTTGTACTATTGGGCACATCACCAAGAGTCTATGTGGAACAGAGACAATGTGATTCGATAGTTGCAAGAGGGCTATAGCTGTGGTTGTGTTATATAAGAAGTAGAGATTTTGAAACCAATGATCTGAATGAGAAATGAGGTTGTCCTTTTTTGATTTATTTTATATGAAGATACTTACCAGAAAAAAAAAAGCAAGGGGAAGGAATGCAGACTGTTGAATTACGGGTGTTCCCTCATACCTTATTTAGAGTTGACTCTCATAGGCATAGAATTAGCAGCATAGTGAAAATCAAAATCTGTTTTTACTTTCTTTTGAAAACATTCTGCAATGCTGCTTTAATATGGCTCTGCATTCTGTATAACTATATTTTGAATACCTCAGTAGACTTTTTTCTTTTTTTAAAAAAAAAAAGAAAGAAAGAAAAAGGAAGAAAAGAAGAAAAAAATGTTGAGGAGACTTAAGTAATTAATTTTAAATTTAATTTAGCTCAGAATGGTTCCAAGAAACCAGAATCTTGGTTTCCTGCTTTGAAGTAGAAGCAATACCTAGAGGTATCTCGGATCTAGTGTATAAGTAGGTTTATGACCTTTATTTAGTTTGAGAGACTATATCCTTTGGATAGAAAGCTCCGTTCATCTCATTTCATGCAGTTTTTACAAAGACAGCTATGCTAATTGCTCCTTGGGAGCTGATGAAGACTCATCTCTCCCTGAAGCTGTTCATCAAGTGAGATATGAGAGTCTGTATCAAATAAGGAAGTGACGTAGGAGAAGCAGGATAAGTACAGGAGCAGCCTACGCTTACCTTGAGTTGCATGAATTGTACAACTACATATTTGGAAGTTCTGCCACCTGAACTGCAATTAATTAGGACTATGCAACTGGGGCTTTTTTTCTCTCCTTTTTTTTTGATCTTTGTTTCTGAAAGTTAGTCACATGAAAAGAAACTCTTCTCTGTAGAAAGTATATCTTTCAGTTTTTTGTCTCAAGGCAGAAATTAATTCCTTTAGTACTAGTAGGTAAATGAGTAAGCAGTCACATTTTGTCTTATAAATAACACAGAAATTCTATATATGTTTTCCATATAGGGCATTGATGGTGTCCAAAGTCTGACAAATTGTTTTGTGGATGATTCTTCTCTAAAAAGAGAAGCTGGAAAAGAAATGTGATCTTACTACCTAGTCCACAGCTCCGTGTTCTCAAGTAATTTGTTGAGATTTAATTTTAGTTTTTTGCTATTAAAAGATTTTGGGTTAGTTTTCTGCAAATAGACAGTGATACTGGCTTCTATACTAGCTATTTTTTATTTACACTAATCTAAATTTTATAGCAGTGCTTATATTATGAACATAGGGGATGTATTAGCAGTATATGATAAATTAGTTTTTCCTAGCTGTACCTTCCCTATTGCTTTGCTTGTTTTGATTTATATTGATATCACTGCTACCTTCCTCTAGCTTGAAGATGACATTGTTGTCAAGCAGAATTATTTCAGCACAATAAAAAATTTCGCACTTCAGCTTGCTTCTGAAGATTGGATGATTCTGGAATTTTCTCAGCTGGGTTTCATTGGTAAGAAAATGCACATTTTAGCACTTAAAAAATGCATTTATCCTCAGAATCTGTGTTTAATAGTGATCTGACCTTAGAGCTATCTTCTTTCTACTGGAAATAGATCAAGGAAAACAAATTCAATGGTTCTTTGAGGGGCCTTGTGGTTTTAACTTTTTCTTTTGAATAGTGTTTTATCATTTTGTTTGATTGAAAAATGCAAACTGTTGGAAACTGGAGCATTTTATAAGCAAAAGTTTATTTGTTTTTAAAATATTAACTATCAAATTGCAAAGAATGATTTGGTTTGAATTTAGCTACAATTAAAATTAAAATGTTGTTTAAATATGACTCAATGTGCGGAGTAAAAGGAGGAATCACAAAACCTAACTCAGCCTAAAATAAGCTTGTTGGCATTTGAACCAGAGCTTGACAGAATCAGAAGACATGAATTTGTCTTGTTAGCAAAACTGTTCTCTCCTCACTTTTCTGTTCCATGAAGGAGAAATCATAGCAGTCTGCTGCTTCTTGGAGACCACTCGAGTCTGTCATTTGCAGTGATGCGACTGACACTAGAGAGAAGCTAATGCTAGAGAGACACTAGAGAGAAGCTAATGCTGTGCCTTGGGTTGCCAGGAGTTGACTGTCCTTGAAAATAGCTTATGGTTTATTTGTTCTCTCTTACACTGATATGTTTTTATGGAGACATCCTAAACTAAAAGAAAAGTAATGAAAGGAAAATTTGAAAGGGAAGTCTGACAAATTGAAAGTCTGTTCCATTACTGCAATGGCTTGTCATGGTCTAATTGAAAGCACTAAGATAGAGATGCATAAGGAAAAATTGAAAATGGAGTCAGACGGTGGAGCTTTCTGGATTTAGTCAGCACGAATGATTCCAAAGCAAATGTTGAAAGTTGAGCTCAGAGGAGGAAGAGGAGAATTCTGACATGTAACAGAGTCTTGTCATTATCTTGAATTTTTTTGTTGTTCTCTTGTTCTTTTATTTTTAATTTGGATCTACTTTTTCAGAGAAAGGTTTCATTTTAACTCTGCTCAGCTGAGACCTTGGCCCTTGTGTGAAGGGCCAACACTCCCCTGTCCCCAGCTCTAAACCGGGTGTGCTGCTAAAGGGCTAGTCTCATGACTTGGGGCTCTCGCACATTCCCTGAGTTGAAAGGGCACCAACATCCACCTCTTCTCATACTGTGTCAGTGGGCAAAATAGTAATTTGTACATTTAGCTGTCAGCGTGGCCTGCAGAGATAATGCAGAGATGGACAAGAGGAGGTCGTCAGGGTCAACTCTCTTGCCCCCTCTCTGACTGCCTCATAACCAACTTGTTTGCTTGCCTTGGACTGCTAACAGAATTGCTATTTCAGCTATAGTGCATCAGATTAGCTTTATTGCCTGAGGTGAAAGGAAGAAAGAGGAAAAGGAACCTTCTATAACGGAGACATAAGCATTTAAATCATTAAATTGCTGCAGCTTTTGCCTTAAATAGATTTGTCTCTTTGGGGGACCCACTGCCAACTCATAGATCTCTTTGATTATGTGCTTGGAGAGAGTGGTTGAATACTAGAATCTGATTAAATGTGATTTCTGCTTTTGAACACTTAAAGTTTAATTGTGGACTTAGTTGGGCCTAGAGTTTTAGCTCTGGTGCTAATTGCTCTTTGAGAATAGCCTCTGTATGAAGTTTCTGGGCTATAGAAATAATTTACATTCATTTTGCTTGTACTTAATTAGCACGGTACAGATGGAGTAGTAGAGTGTATTCATTTGCAAATTGCAGCTGTGCAAGACTAAGATGTCAAAAAGGGCATAAAAATGGGCATGAAATCAATTTACAGTTTAGGAAGTGTGGGAGGTACAGGTTAGGAAGTCTGTTCCCTGGAAATATATTTCCAATAATTTGTGTGTATCTTGCCTTTCACTTTCCCAGTGCTGCTTTACAGGGAGCAGTGTGTAAGCTAAAAGGGGCAACTGCATCATTTTTTTATTACTAAAATTTGGCTTAATTGTGATTAAAAATATTTAAATTGGAGATCTTCCAAACCCACCTGGATGCCACCCTGTGCCACATGCTGTAAGGATCCCTGCTGGAGCAGAGGGTTTGGACTAGATGATCTCTAGAAGTCCCTTCCAAACTTAACCATTCTATGATTCTATGACACATTTTAAAGGTTTTTTTACTGTTACTTCTCAGGATAGGTTCTGAAAATAATTATAATTAAATGTAATTGTTACGTCCTTCTGGTTGCTTCCGTGTACCTTACATCACACTTGCTGGATTCTTTTTGGTTGAATGCTGTCATCAGTAGACTTTTGTATGGGTTTCACTGTGGCTGCATATCTTACTTTTGCTTTTCTACCAGAAAATCTGAAATTTGAATCTCCTAATTTAGCTGCATACCCTACTTCTAAGTTTTGAGAGAAAAATCAGCATTCATGGAAGTGGCTAATACCTCCCCCTTGGAGACACATAGGTGTGTAGTAACCATAGACTGCACAGAAATTTTATGCAAGTGCTTTCCCATGCAGAATTGCCTCATCTCTACTACCCCTCTGTGGGGTTTGATACAGGCTCGTGCACTGATAATTTGGCATTGTGGAGAGCTATGGAGAGCAATAGAAGTCATCATTTGTAGCTTTGCATGAGATTTGTGTCTAAGACAGAGTAGAGCATGGAATTGGTGCTAGTGATTTAGAAATAACATGTGCAGTAGAGAGCTGTGCTTGATTTGCTGCAAGCTTTTGGAAACCTTGATCTGCTTGCAAGTTCTGCTAAGAAAAAAAAATATTTTTTTTGTCTTAGCTGTTCATTTCTGAGCTGAAAGCCTAATTTGGGCGTAGGTATAATCTATGTGCTTCATAGGTGGAAAAAGTATTAGACGAAGAGGCGGCAAACAGAGTTGTTTAATGAAGTGTTCAGGCTGACAGCAGGATTACAGGATTCTGTCACCTCTACCATGGAGCAGAAGTCGCTTTCTTTTGCTTTTTGATGCTGCACACGGAGCCCTAAGTGCTGTCAAGTAGCTAATAAATAATGAGTGAGATGGAGGCTGGTTCCCTAAGGAGCTCTGGGGAAGGAGAAGCTTCTCTCTCTCCTCTGGATTCCGATATGTGCTGCTGTCCCCAACATAATGACACAGGAAAGTCCTAGTGACTTTTATGAGAAATACTGACCTGTTTTCCCACTGCCTGTGAGCTGAAATGTCTCCCGGAGTACACAGTTAGTTGGTGCAAACTTTAAATGGGGGGATCTGAAATCAGCCTCCTAGCTCTTACATAGTTACCCTGAATCTTAGTGTACCTCTGTGTCTTAACTACTGTTGATCTGGTATTAGTAAATTATTTTGATTTTGGTGTTGCTCAAATTGTCTACTGGAGTTGAGGAAGAATAAATAGATCAAGGCATATATTTGAGACTAAATTCTAACAAGATTCTGGTTTTAATATCAGCAAATTGCTTGTCATAAACAGGGAAAACACTAAGGCTTCAACTACAGTTAGGACAGGCTCTTGTGGGCATAGAGCTATTGTTAGTATAGGCTGTGAGTGTAACATGCTGCTTTTGCAGATAACTAAAGGAATGATCTAGAGCTTACAGTGCAGAGAACAATTGAAAACAATGTTTTTTGTTTGGTATGCATGTTGTGCTTGCTTATACAGCAAAATACTGTGAGATCAAAATAGGTCACTAATGATAGCATTTATATGGACTGATAATCAAATTGAAATCTTACCAAGACACAATAAATAGCAGATTTTTATATATATATTTATGTATTTTACATATATATTTCTCAATCCTGGCCCTCACTTTTATCTATGTAAATAAAACAATAATATGAAGAGAATCTTCATTTTGTCAATCCCTATGTTTTTTCAGAACATGGTGATATGTTTGTGTTTTGAAATTTCTTTCCAAGTCTAGGTTGTGAGTGTACGCAGTGCCTGAAACCCTAACATTTTGCCAGTAGTGCCCTCTCGACTCGCCTGTTCTCGCACACTGCGCCAAGCGCGGGACCATGGTGCAGGACAAGCCGTTGCCTCAAGTTTCTCATGCTGTCTTCTGTTTGAGGCACTTAGGCTTGAGGCACTTGGCTTAGATCTCTCTGATTTCTTTTTTGCTGTGTACTGGGGAGATTTTGATGGTGTCTTACAGTCTCCGTGAATTCTCTGTCCCCTGCAACTGCCAGAGAGCCACGGGACAGCATGGCCTGGGCTACTGCTCGTTCTCTGGCCAGGCCGCGGTGCAGGGAAGAGAGATTGCTGGCAGCATCCTCATGAGCAGGAGCCTTGGCGAGGGGCTGCTGGCCCCAACAGGCTCAGGGCGACAGAGCAGCAGCTCCTCAGCACAGGAGCTGTCGCGGTAAGGAGGTTCTGTATGAGATTCCTGGGCTGTGCTGTGCTGGGAGCGATGGAGCAACCCATCAGGGGAGGGTGTTCCGGAGTGAAGGCCGTGCCAGGCTGGGTGCTGAGGGGATGGCAGCACTTCAGCCAGTAGAGCGGCTGCCGCTGCCTTCACTGAGGGGCTGTAGTGCTGGAGGGAGACTTGAGGAGCAGGATGTTTGTAATGTCTCCTCTTAGTCCTCCCTCCAGGACTCGTCCTGAATTAGAAATGGGCCTTTCCTGCACCGATGAACCTCTCCAGGGGCCTGGGAGCATAATATAAAGGGGCTGGTGGAGCCTGAAGGAGCTCGTGCAAGTACCAACACCCTGTGTTTACCCAGGGCGTTCAGGTTGTTTGCAGATGGACTTGCCTCTGTTTTGGTTTTGTGTATGTGTGGGGGGTTTTTTTTTGGTTTGTTTTTTTTTTTTTTTTTTTTTTTTTTTTTTTTTTTTTTTTTTTTTTTTTTTTTTTTTTTTTTTTTTTTTTTTTTTTTTTTTTTGATCTTACGAGATCACAATATTGCCCAGATTCTTCCCTGAGCCATGGAGGACTGACTGCATAGCGTACAGTAGTGTATTGATCTAGAGAAAAGTGCTTTGGGGCTTATGTAGATTTGCTATGTGGAAGTAGTTTCTTTCTGCTAATATCCTCTTTCTGTTTTCGACAAAATTAGGATAACTTAAACTAGGAAAAAAAGAGTAAATCTTTCCTTTTAGGGAAGCTGCATTGTATTTTACACTGAGTAATGTTAGCAGGATATATTGCAGAGTTCTCATTTGAATAGGTGTCTGTTTTAATTATTTTTGCATAGCTGAATGATATGAACCTTTTAATAGTGTCCAAGAGTTCAAGTTGTTCATCGCTAACATACCTTGTCTTTCCGCAAGAACACTATCTTGTCTCACTGATTTCAGAAGACAGTGTTACCTTTAATCTAAAATAATGACAATTGTTCTTAATGTCATCATAGGTAAAATGTTCCAGTCTCCAGATATCACTCTTATTGTAGAGTTCATATTTATGTTTTATAAGGAGAAACCAATTGATTGGCTACTGGACCATATCCTCTGGGTGAAAGTCTGTAATCCAGAGAAAGATGCCGTAAGTTTCTTTTCATTATGAAGCTTCTAAAATGATTTTGTTATAGTGAACTATTATTTGTGAGTTGGAAACTAGTGTGCTATGTATCATGGTTACTGTGTGTGCCAGTCTTGCTTCTCACCAGAATATTAATTTCAACCAAATATTTGGAGATAAAGTTCTTAGAGGGATTATAATTGTTATTATTGCTCCAGATTTGGGTGACGGATATGATAGCTGGGAAAAGCAAAAATCTGGTTATTTTCTGTACCTAACAGTCCTAAAGTAATCTTATTCTCATGCTTCTCCTCTGAGACAATGCAGAGTACTAAAGCTGTCATAGAGAAGGTTCCCGGGGGGAATAAACTTTGGTTCTTCATTCCTCAGATAGCGCCTTTGCACAGAAACCGTTTCTTCAGCCTCTTAGCCGTAAGAAAGAGATGTTTATTTCTTCTTTATTGAATGATCTATATGGGTACAGCGATTGTGCTAAATTTCTGAAGAAGATAAAAATTGGATAAATAGGTCCAGATTCTTGTTTTATTTCCTGGATCTTGGACATACTTTTATTAAATCTCAGCAACTGTTCATTGGATTTACTAACCTGTTTTTTCTCACTTGCTTCAGAAACATTGTGATCGACAAAAATCTAACCTACGGATACGCTTCAGGCCTTCTCTTTTCCAGCATGTTGGCCTTCACTCCTCCCTAGCAGGGAAGATCCAGAAACTCACAGTTAGTAGCTGAAATTTTTGTTTCTTTGTACAGAAGGCTAATTTAATGAAAAACTTATTGAGACGCTTGAGAAAACATTTTCTTGTTGTGGAGCATTTTCAAGAATATCATATATAGCTCTAGTTAGACTTAAATCTGATTTAAGCCAGTTACTGTCAAGTATAAGAAATGCCAACTCAGTTTTTGTGTGTGTATGTTAATGGTGTTTATTTTTCTAACTTCCTGCCTTTAATGGCATAATAATCTTATTATTCGACTCAAAATCTGATATATATATACAGTGAGAAATATGTTCATTTTTTCTCTGTTTCCAAATATTTGTGTTAAGTGTAGCTGCTTAGGAGAAGAACACAATGGGTTGCCCACTCAATCTGATGTTTGTCTGTCTTTCAACTAGGATAAAGACTTCCTGAAGCCATTACTGCATAAAATCCACGTGAATCCACCAGCAGAGGTTTCCACATCTTTAAAGGTCTACCAAGGGCATACGCTAGAAAAGACCTACGTAGGGGAAGATTTTTTCTGGGCTGTCACACCAGTTGCTGGGGATTATATTCTGTTTAAATTTGACAAGCCAGTCAATGTAGAAAGGTTAGTAATCAATTCTTTGCCTTTGGTCTCATCTCTAAAGCCAGATGCTCTACCAGAATTCTTCAAAATAGAATTGGGGCTGCTGTGATTAAACTAAAATGGAACAAAAAGGTTACGTATAGAAATGGGTGTTTGCTGTTCAGCTAAAACTGTGTTCATCAGTGTCTTTCCTTCAAACTATTTTACTGCTTTACATTTTATTTATCTTGCCCTGTTTTCTTTTTTATTTTTTGTTGTTTCTTTTTTAATCTGGAGATTTCTTGATAAATGCAATTCAAAACCAGAACTTCTCTGGCAATTCTTGATTCTTAATAGAATTCAAAAGCAGACAGTTTGATTCTCAGCTTGGTTGGCCTGCTTCTAATTACAGAGCAGTTGTGCAATGTGATGGATGGTACAGTATGTTGTGCCCTGCAGCCTTGATCCCCTGCTTGTCCAGACTAGAGGCTTTTCTGGAGCATATTGCAGTGTCGTGTCCCCAGACCCGAGAGTGGCAAACCCTGATCAGCAGTGCGGCTTAAGTGCAGCCCGAGGGCTTAGAAAAATGTGACAGTGATAATACTCTGAGTAGATCTACTTAAAAACAACAGCAACAAAAACTAGGGTTTAGAATACAAATATCCACGGTTTGTTGGAGGACTAAAGGTGACCTTTTTTAGTTACTAGTCAAATTAAGTAAGGATAATGGAGTTTTTGCTTTAGAGTCTGAATCTTCCTCTAGCTGTACTGAGACTTGTTTGCTTCTTTGCTTTTCATTGTGTTGCACAAGTCCAAGACTAAAATAAATTCTTTATTTATTGTCCCTTTGCAGTTGCTGTGTTAGTGGATTCCTTTCTTTATGTACCTTCTGCACTCTTTTGAGGCCAGTACCTATAGCCTGGTAGAGTTAAATTTCCTTGGATAATTGTACTGGATGCATTTATTTATTTATTTATTTATTTATTTATTTATTTATTTATTTAAGTAGCTCTTTTTACAGTCTTGAACTAGATCCAGTTAGTCAACTTCTTCCATGTTTTGGTACCTAATCAAAGACTAAGTCTTCACCTTGACTGAGAACAGCAGGGAGGATCAGTAGTTTCCTTGTTACAAGCAGTCTGATCTGTGAAACCCAGTTTGTTAGGCGAGATCTCAAATTGCTCTTTCAGTTAATTACTGTGCTTTAAAAAAGACATTCCTGGCTGGCTTTCCAAGTGTGTGTTAAGGAGCATGTTTGCCACACCTACTCAGATTTAATTCTGTGCCAGCAATACAAGAAATGTGTACTTTCAATTCAAATGTAGGAATTCATTGATTTTTCTTTCAAATTTCAAAGTTATGAAATGAATATTGTCTAATTTATATTTATTATCATTTTTTTTCTCTCAGATAGTATATACGCCTCTTTAGGTTATGAATAGAGTAATTGTAACCAGCAACTGTTGATTTTGGGCGAAATGTTGTTTCATTAGGACGAATCAAAAGCACACTCGACTGGCAGCTTTGGAAAGCATTGCTAGCAAGTATTATAATTGAGCACTGTGGTTCAAAAACCAGCATGCTTAAGTCTGAAAAAAGTTATTGATGTCCCTCACCTCGATGGTGAGGGAGTTGGGAGAAAGAATAAGTAGTAAATAGCTGGAGGAAAAAAAAAGAAAGAAAAAAAAAAAAAGGAAGACTGTGTTCATTGTGATACTCTGTAAAATTGTTGCTACACCTTAGGAGGTTGTGCCTACCTGCTGTGTTAAGATCCGATCCAGTAGTTGCAAACTATGCAATTTTGTTTCTACTTACTGAAGAAAGTCACTTCAGTTTTAGAAGAAACTTAGCATTTGGTACTCCTGTGCCTTCCTTGAAGCAAATCCAGCAATCAGAAACTATATATTCACATTTTTAAAAGTTTAGCCTTGTTTGAGCTCTCTTTACTGGCTGTTTCAATATTTCTTATGACATGAGCTTTTGTTGCCACAGGGCCTATGTATGATGAGGGCTGCAGACCCTGGCAGTTGAAATTGTTCATTTTTTTGTGGTGGTGATGCACTTAACTTCAGCATCAGTTGATTTTGCTTCATAAGGATTAGGTGGAGAAATAATATTCCCCTGCCCCTCAAGGGTGCTTGCTGAGGCAGTCAGAAATTGAACTGTGAGGAGTGGGATGAAAGACAGCAAAGGGAAAATGGTCTGGGTGTCAGGCAACCTCATCTGATGAGGAGAGGTAACAGATTGTGGGAAATGTGTCTGTGAGATGAAGAGCAGAAAAAAAGTGCTTTTGAAAGCTTGAGTTTGTGAAGAGACACGGAGCACGTTGTGGGGTTTATTTTCCTTTTTTTTCTTTTTTCCTTTTAAAACCTATAGAAAAGCTTCTTGAACTTGCACAAAATTTTGTCTGCCAAGGCATTTTGAGGTGTAGCTTCTTAATAGCTCCAGTAATAAATTCTTGATAAACAAGATTTTTCATGGAAATATTGACCACAGGTCTAACAGAATGAATGGCAAGTCTGTTACAGGGTGACAGAACACTAACTTGTTCCTATAGTTTATTTTTCCTTGCCAAACTTTTTGCTGAACTGCGTTCACATTTTTCCTTGAAGCAGCAATTCCAGCAAGTTTTCCATAAATCTTTAAATATTTCATTTTTGAGCCCTGGGACAATTGTCAGGGATAACGGTGGCAAGGATCTCTTAATAATCTCTTATAAACCCAAGGGAGCAGATCTCGCTTTAGAGGAAAAAAAGTAATATTTGTGGCTATTTTGTGCAAGACCAAGTTAACAAATGCCCTCTTAATATTTAACAGCCAGACAGATGCTGCTTGTTCCACACTATGCTCGGAAAAGAAGTGTGTGTAAACTGGAATCCTTTGAAGCTCTGTTTTAGGGACAGCTCTTGTACTCCATGTTTTTAGCTCCCCCCACTAAGTTCTTCAATCAGAATACTGCTGTTCCTGTTCAGGAAGCTGTTTCCATGTTTCCTTACTTGCAACAATACAAAGATGCCTCTGTCTTCCAGTAAAGTGTCCTTGAGAAGAAGAGAGGTTTCACTGGCTCTCTTCTTAAGAACAATTGCACACCAGTGCATTGTGTGAGATTTTGGTATTTCTATTTTGTTCTATATTTTAGTAAATGGGGAGACTCTTTTCTGAATGCTCAAAACTCCACATTTTCAAAATTCACAAATTTCTGTTGCTTTAAACTGTTAAATGATTACTGAAGTCCACTTTGCTGATTTGATGTATACCCTGTTATCCAAAGCATACATTTAATATTTAAAGCTGACAGGCATATTTTAGAGTTATTTTATAAACTTTGTGTTGTCACGGTAATATTGGTACAGAATATAAATTTATTTTTGAGGCTACAGATAAGAGATTCAAGATGCTCCTTTCTTTACTAATCACCCTTTTCCTTTCCATCAGAGCTGTTAGTGAGGAAGGATGCACCAAGCAGCTCATTTAAAGACTGACTTTGGACAGTCTTTGATGCTTTCTGTTTGGCTCATCTTGGACAGTGTTTTTTTTGCCCAGAGATGCTCTGTTGCAGCTCCCCCTAAACAATGCTGCTGCCCAGCACCCTTATAACCCTCTCTTTTGGGACTGCCTAAGTTTGAGAACCCCTCTACAGACTTGACTGGCACAAACTGGATAATGGAGATCTTCCTTGAAAGCAGTAATTAACACCATGGTTTTGTTTTCCATACAAGCAGCTTTCAAATGCTGCTCACTATTACAAAAAAAAAAAAAAAGAGTCTAGGATATATTTTATGCTCCGTGGAGGAAATAACCCACCTCACCTCAATTTAACAATTAAGCAAGCTTATATGTAAAGAAAATAAGACTCATCCTTTCTTCTATGCGGCCGCTTGGGAGTACTGCTTGGAATATGTTCAAAAGGATCTCCAGACTTTGTTGTTTCTGTTTGTTCCTTTTTTTCCCATAGCACTGTCTTTAAATCAGTCATGTCAAGTTGTGTTCTTGTTTTGGATGCGCTGTTAGCGTTCCTCCCAAGGTGCCACTGATTCTTCATAAACTGATTTTATGAGCTAGTACTTGCTTTCTGGAATTTCAGCTTTTAATATTTTGACAAATGAGCTAGTGGATTACATTTACTTTTCTGTGTTCTGATACTGGCAAAATGGTTGATGTGCAGTATCCCAGACTAATTACCTAATCTTCCATGTTGCTGACACTGGAATCCCAGGAGATGTGTAATGTCAACTTTGCGTATGTTTCCTGTGGCATCTTCACACAACATAGGATTTCCACTCGCACAGGAATTGTGCATTTGCTTGACTTATTTAACCTAGAATTACAATGTATTAAGTGTGAAGAGTGTCTTATTGCTGGTAGATAAACATATACGTTACTTCCTCTGTGCTGCAGTGTGTTACAATTGTCACTTGTAACAGTGACACTATTTCAAATGATCTGCATAAAAAGTGAGGGTTGCTTCTCCGCTGTTACTGCCATTTCAGTGCAAAGGGAAATATACCTAGCTTTTAAAGCATGTTGCCTAGCTGTGAAATTTAAAAGGAATGCCAATTTTGGGGGGCTGAATGAAGTCAGTCATTTAAAATATGTATCATCTATGTATGTATCTAAAATGTGGGTAAATATCCTTCTTGTTAGATGCAAGTCCTCCTGTAGGCCATTGAGTCCAATCCATTACTGAGAAGTGATATCTTAACAGCTTTCTAAAGCTGGTGAAGCAGGGCTTTTTCATTGCTTTCTCTTGCGGGAAGAACCACTTAAAACCTCAGGAGCATCTTTACTTTTTGGATTGATACAGGGTAATCTGACTGACATCTGAGCTGGTCTGTGTTCTGAATCACTGTGTGATGCAGAAACGCTCCACTAACACCCTGCAGTACCTTCCAGCTCCCTTGGGGAGTTTAGACTCTGGTTACTTGCACACACACACCCCCCCCTTCACATGAGTGCACACACATGCACCAACTGCAAATAGTTTTTGCTCTGATTCCTAAGTATATAATTATACTATAAGCTGTTAAAGTATAACAATATCTGTATTTTACTAGGCTTGAGTGGTGGCATCTATGATGGAAGATACTTGAAAGGCTCTAATAATTCCTTATTTTAAGCAGTTTTGGTGTTAGTGCATTTCAGGTGGGTTAACGTTTGCAGTGAGCACACAAAAAGGGAGGATTGGAAGCCTTGCCCTCTGTGTTTGCCCTGGTTACTGCAGTGAGGACCAGAGCAGGCTGGCGCGGCTTCACTGCTGGGGGCTATGGTGGTTCTGCTCCCGACCGCTGCGGCTCTTTGCTCTACACGATGAGCTCCTTCATGGGAAAAACAAGAAGAAAAGCCCGGCTCAGAGACAGAGAGGAGAAGAGCTGCCTGAGCTGGGCACATGCTGCTCCTTCTTTAAGGGCCTTAGTATTGCAGATTTGTGTATTTGGCAGCGTTCCTAGGCTTATAGTTACTAATCAGAAACACTGGAGGCCTAATGCAGCCACCTTAATGTGAGGATATGGTAACGCCACTGGAGACAGCCCAAGACTCTTCACCTGCTTCCCAAAGGCTGCCAGGCTCTGAAACATCTCTGAATCACGTCTGCCAGGCTGGCGAGGAGGCCTCTCAGAGCCAAGGCACCTCAAATGGCAAGAGGGGCCTGCATTTAACACAGGGGAATGCAGCCCCTGGAGTCCGCGCTTCTGGGGACATTAAACTGAAATGTAAGAAAATTTTCCCCATTTCAGTGGACTGAAAATTCAACAGATTTAATCTTGCAGAAGAGCATAAGGGTCTTCTAATTAATATCACTCAGCTTGAAAAGAATAATAGAATTCATAGAAGATCACAGCAGAGAATTTGAGTGAGGGAAAACAACCTGTCCCTCAAAATCAATGCCCTCCAAAATCAAAACAACACCGCTCCGTTTGAATCTGAACACTTAAACTGTTTGGCTTTAGCAGAGAAAATTAAATCTTACCAGGCATTTAGCATAAAATTAATGGGATAAATGTTCGTTTTTGAAGTGTTTTCAAAACGGTAACTTAATAATAAGATAGAAAAGCTCTTGTTAGATTGCTTACCTACTATGAGTACTTGCTATGTAGAGGCTTTAAGAACTAAGCTTTTCTTGGTATGTATGAGCAATTTTCGGAAAGGAGGAGTGGATCAGAGGCATAAAGATTAGGAAAAGAAATTGAGCTGGAGAAAAGAAAAGGAAGTTACTCATCTTCCATTTGTATTTTACCACATGAAAGCTTAGAAAATATGTGTGGTCACTACCTGTTTCCTGTTAGAATAGGACCATATTTTCTAATGAGGATTCTGGGAAAATGACAAAGAGGAGGTAGATTTGATTCCTTTTACCACTGTATCCTGTGATCAAAATTACTGGGTGGAACCAATGAATAATAACTCTTGCAGTTGGTTGCAGCATCTACAGAGACATAAATTTGCTGCCTGAATTCTGCCTTTCTATACAGTCCCTTTGTGCAGAATTAAAAACCTCTTGTGCTGCACATTGTTACCTGATGCGTTGCTCACGTGTGCAAGAAAACACTTTCTATCTTTTTTCCTTTCCAGAAAATGGGAAATACTTAATATATCTGATAGCTGAAAAGAATTGTAAGGAACTTATAAAAACAGAAAGATTTGGTTCCTGATGCTTACATGGGAAAAGGCCTGTGCTCATAAATAGATTCTTAGAATACTTGTGCTTAGCTTTGGGTGAGATAAAGTCTCCTGCTTCCTTCAAGACAAAAAACCATGTTGATAGAATTTTTGTATATTATTTCCTTTTATAAAGCTGCCAGAATTTACTGGTGAAGTTCCCATGATCTATTTTAATCCCATCGTTTTGGCTGCTTAGTAGTATAGAAGATGGATAGAATGCTATGTAAAAAGTCAGAGTCAATGCCACTACTGTATTTGTTTACATAAAATATAAAATACGATAAGGCAACTTGTAACTAAAAGACAAGAAATCAGTTTGTGGAAAGAGAAACAAGATTCTCTGTGCCTAAAGATGCTTTGATGAGGAAGAAGGAAGTTTTGTAAGACACACTCCCAGGCAAAATCAGGGAAGGATAAAGAGGTCTGCATAGTTGCCTTTTGTGTTGAATTTTTGCCCAAAGTATATGTGATAAATTAGTATGGACAGATGGAAAAAATTAGCTTTTCAAAAAAGAATATTAAAGCTCCCAGTGTGTAGTAGTCTTGATAGGAATTTATATGTTTTTTTTGTTATAAAGAAAACTGAGAATGCTGTAAAATGGCAAATGTCTCTAAGTGGTTCTGAATTGGAATGTAGCCTTTTAAAGTGTCAGCAATAGCTCTCTGCCTTGGCAAGCTCGTGGTGCCTGTAGTTTATTACTACAAGTGACGCTTCCCCTTTTCATTTCTGAAGGGCTTCTGTACCAGGTGTCACCTGGGGCCTGAGCTGCTTTAAAGAGAGGCTGCCGGAGGAAGGGCTCTCTCCAGGGTTCAGACACTGGGGTCTGCCAGTTACTTTTCTCTGATGCCTTTCTGCAGCACATGGGCCTGTTCGCGTTTTGTAATAAAGAAGATAAAGCAATATACAGAGAGATAATAGTATTTTTTTGACTTTGGGGGTTTTTTTTGTTTTTTCTTTTTTGTTGCATTGTTGCATGTAGAGGTCTACAGCTTTCAGGATTTTAACTCGAAAGAACTGTTTGGAAAGGATTAGGTTGAAATGGCAAGAGGACAATATCTAGTGATTTGACCCTGAGAAAAATGTGAGCCAACCAGGCAAAAAAAAAAAGATATTTTTAATGCTTATATGGACTGTCACCCATAAATCCCAGGATAGCTGTCAGAATACTTTGTGAGCCAAAGGCTCTGCTACCACTATGTTGTTCAGTTTCTGTTCCCAGGAACATCTTTCATAGCCTGAAAACCTGGCAAGTTTGTGATTTATCAACATGTCAGGGAGGTGAGCTTTATAAAAGAACAGCCAAATGACACTTCTTTGAGGAACTGTGGGAAATCAATTTTTTGTAAATGTGATTTGTAAGCAAAAGGTTGCTTATAAATACAACTGACTGTGAATGCACATTCATACTTCTATTTTTAAACCCTGTGCAACTTTTACTGTCTTGGTGTTATTTGTCAAGTGTTCAGGCAAGGCTCATATATAAACATATTCCTTTTACTATAAACTTAATTTTAAATTGTAGATGAGGCACTTAGGGACATGGTTTAGCAGGCATGGATTGACTAACCAGTATATTAAACTACTGTGGAAGAACATTTTTAAATTTATTTCTGTAAGTGCATACAGCACTGAAGCTACTGAATCCAGTTTTGTTTTACCTTCCAGTCTATGCAGTGCTACTGCATAGCAACTGAAATCACTGCAGCCTTTGAACCTCTGAGTATGCGGTTTTATTGCTGTGATTTTAGGATCTGTGAGGTTTTTAAGGGCAAGAACGTTCTCTTCTTGGACTTCTTGTCTTGTTAGATATATATGAGGTAAGGATTAATGGCATATGCTTACCTAGCTTCAGATGTATTGGATAAAGGGAAACTGGAAATTACATCTCCAATTATGCCTTAATAAATTGCAAATGGAGCTAATTTTTGTAATTTTAATCAAGTGATAATTCCTGAACTAATTTTGTCCCTGGCTCTTGATGTATTTCATGTGGAAGACAGCGCCTGCTGCTCCAGCTCCTCTTGAGTAAAGGTGTGGAGTGAGCTGATAGATATTTACTTAAACATATTAAAAGTAAAATAGGGACGTTAAAAATGACATCTGAGTAGACGTAATTTACAAGCCATTTCCAGACAGCAATCTAAACGAGCTCCTCTGTGTTCTCCTCAGAACAAGTAATAAGAAATGGACACATTTTCAAGCATTGATACCACCTAGTGGTAAAGAAATACTGTCACTTACTTACCTGGCTGTCTATTCACTATCCAAAGAATGCAAAGTTTGTGTTTCTTAGGAAGAAAGGAAGGTTCTACTATTATTTTTTGTAACTGATTATATATGAGTTACAGAACTGCAAAAACTGAGATGGGTAGTTACTTTAAGACTTCTACTTCACTGCTTGGTATGTGTGTGGATGGTTTCGGTACGGTTTTAAGCCACTCGTTCTGCTACATTTAAACAGTGATGTTTTATTAAATGTGTACTTGAGAGCAACAAGAAGGTTTTAAAGATACAAAACCATGGTCACACTCGGTATACACATCTAGAAAATGTGGAGTAGGTGATTGAATTTGGTACCGTTAGCCTGTGTGGAGAGCTGGGCTGGGGAAAGTCCAGGGGAGAGCGAGCCTAGCACAAACACTGCCTTGGGAAACTTCCCTGGCCTGGGCAGGCTGTGTCTGCAGGGCAGCAGTGATTGCACCGCGCGCTGGGCACCAGGGACTGTGAAGCTGCCGTGTTGGTCGCGTCACCTAATGTGCCCGGGCACAGTCAAATATTGCCCAGACGTTCCCTGAAAAACCCCAAACTTTAAAGTAGCCCTTTCAATTGCAGTTGTGTATGAAACCAACTTTGATTTCTCATCAGCCGATGTCCACTGTAAAAGTTATATTTGCCATTGCAACATCCATGATGGGATTATAAGCATATAAGGTGGCAATTTAGCTAGTTCTGCCTGATGTATACAGACCACTCATTCCTTTTCGTTTACAGATACTTGTTTCACAGCGGTAATCCAGAGCATCCGGGAGACATACTTCTAAACACAACTGTGGAAGTCTTGCCTTTTCAGGTACATATTGACTTTTCTGTGCTTCACTAGAAGATAAAACTAAAACCTTCCAATTTTAATGTTTTTTTTTTTTTTTTTTTTAACTGAGTGAAGGAGAAGCAATCACTTCTTTATAAGCTGTAGGATCTTGATGCCCTTTTCTGAGAGGGGGAACCTATTCTGAAAAAACATGTTCACTGAGAGTGCAACCTGCTGTAAGAGGTGCTGGCAATTTGGAGGTGAACAAACATTCAGCTCTTCTTCCTCTTCATTGTTACTATTTAAAACAAACAAACAAAACCAAACAATCCTCTCTACCCCGTGTTATTTTGGAACATAATAAAGTTAAGTAAATCTCTTGTGGGACTTGCTAAATGTTTTGGTTCAAGAACTGTCACACATCCAAACCCTAGCAGATATTTACATACCTAAATTCTCCAACTCCATCTGTTCCTCTCTCTTAATGACTGATACTTTTTTCTCTCCTGTAAATCAATCTGAATTTCATCTCAGGAGGTTGTTAACTTGACTCAAGTATATTCTTGCCTGCAGCCAGTAGATATAGATTCTTTTTCTTCAGATAGGTATTAAACCTAATCATTTGTATCTCAGAACTGCTTGAGGATTAAGATATTAATTCAGGCAAGTTTATTTTATTTAGTATTAAAATAGTAACTTATTTCTGTCTTCCCCTATACATCTGGCACAGATATCTCAGAATTTGGGACTAAATCACCTTACTGAATCTCTTAAGTAATATACAGTTAGTGGTCATGGGTGTGTTTGCTTTTCCATTCCTGCAGTCTAATGCTCAAGTAGCAAATGCAGGAAATTCTGAACCCTTCCCTCTGCCACTCTGCCAAACTGCCAAAGTCTGTCAGTTTGATTCTACTTATGCAGTGCAATGCCTGGGTTATCAGAGCTTGTTAGGCTGTTGGGCTTTGTGTCTCAAGACCTTTGGAAGTGTACTGGGTCACAAAAGCTGCTGCAGCCTTCCTTCATCTGAGCCCAGGATATCAAAAAAAGCACAGTAAGGTGATCCGACAAAATGTGTGTCAAACATCTCCCTTTTGGCCATGCTTGGCTGTGACAAGTTCCCCAAACTGGAATGCTCCCCTAAGGAAGTAATGCTTTTGAGGGAAGGAATTCTTCACCATGGACCTGAGTGGAGTTGAGGCTCCATTCAGGTACTTCTGGCCCAATCCCACATTAAGCAGAAATAAAAAAAAAATTGAAAAATAGTCACTGGAATCTAGAGTGCTCCCAGATTGCAACACACTCCAAAAAGTCCTTTTTCCCCCTCTTTTTTAATTTTTTCTTCTCCCCAGCTTCCCAACAGTCTCCCTTAAAAGTTGGGAGAAAAAAAATGTGGATTTCATCTTTTGCATGTGTCAAGCATTTTTAATTGACTCCTAAGAAATTCCCACAGCAGGTCTTTCAGTATTGAGCCATGTGAATCTGATTGTAATTCGCAGGCCACTATTTGAAGCTCTGGTCTCCAATTTCATTTTTCTGTGCCTGTTAAAGAACTTTATATAGACATGCATATACACATATATATATATCTCCCCCTTTTTTTATATTCATTACTTTTTAGTTAGGCACTGGGTAATTGAAATGTTTCCCTCACTGGTCTAACAACTTTTCATCCCACCCAGATTCTCACATCAAAAAGTGAGCTAAATTTTATTTGCCCTGAGAGAATCTCTGGTTCAACCACAGGAAAAGAAGACAAGATTTTGCCTTTGATTTTCTACTGCTATTTATGCCAGTAGCCGCTGTATATTCTCTTCATGTGGCAGTTAACACGCGAATTACTTGGGGCACTTCAAAAAGTATTTCTTTTTTCATCTTTGAAGCTAAACACAACTCAATTCTGGAACATGGCTGCTTTTTTTTTATATTTGTTTACGGCTCTAAATAACTATTTTAGGCTGATTCATAATCAATTAGGAGAGATGGATTCTGTATATATAACAAGAAGGTGCATAAGTTCACCTTTTCCTGGCAAAGTAGCAAGTGAAAATGAATGATCTCATTTATGCTGTTCTGTTTTCTTCTAGAGTGAAGAATTGGTATTAAGCAAAGAAACCAAAGACAAACGCTTAGAAGATGGTTACTTCAGAATAGGTATGTCATGGGCAGCTGTGGCTTTGTTATACATATAGGAAAAAAAAGGTATTTAATTACTATTGCAACACTTAAAGGCATTTTCGTTACAAACGAAGCCATCCTTAAAGTGAAATTATGTTGACTCATTTTGGCTGAACACCTGTTTAGGCTCTGCTTAATATTACTTTCAGTATTTCTTCTTTAGGACCGATGCGCTAAACAAAGTTCTGTTGTGACTGTTAGTTATGGTGCAGTTACATCGACCTGTCTGTCAGGACAGATCCCTTAGCTCTCTGGAGAGGCCCTCCCAAGCTGTATGAGATCCCGTCTGCTTCCTGAGGCTTCATGAGTGCCTCTGTGTGAGGTGTTGTGCTTGCATGAAACTTGGGAAGATTCTGGCATGGATTTTCAAAGGAGGGCATAGCCAGAAGTGCAGAAAATTCAGAAGTTTTTGTTCTCTAATGCAGTTACCTGTTCCACGTGCTCTGATGTGCCCCATGGGGTTTGCTGCTGCAAAGCTGAATCCGATGTCAAGAGCCACTGCCTACTTTAAGTGTTTTGCTTTAGGAATTGATAACAGTCAACCTTATATGCAGCACTAGTTTCAATCTGTGAGTTGCAGTGCTACAGACGTGCTTTTCTTCTGAACTCAGATTTTATATTTCAGTTTGCTGAACTGGAGTTAATTGAGGATATGTTTTTACAGGGAAATTTGAAAATGGTGTTGCTGAAGGAACAGTTGACCCAAGCCTAAATCCTATTTCATCGTTCCGGCTATCAGTAATACAAAACTCAGCAGTTTGGGCAATTCTGAATGAGGTAAGGTACTAGAACTCTTTAAAAATAAACCCAGCAAACATGCAATTTCTTCATTTGGTCAGTTCTTGAAGCTATTACTGAAAGAAAAAAAAAAAGACTTCTCTTCTTTTTTTATTTTTTCTTTCTGCTTCGTATTTCAGATTCATATTAAAAAGGTTACAAGCTGAGCAGCAACATCTGCTTTGGAGAGAAAAGAACCCTTGAAAACTTTTCCTGTAAAATCTGACGTCCGTAACAAGTCACAAATTGGAAATACTGAGCATGCACCTTATTCCAAATTTCTTTCTTTTTCACTTGAACACTACCTCTTGTGAAATCTACTGTAGATGAGAAGATTGTACTTACCCCTTCTTATCCGATCTATTGAGAAACTGACGCTTCACGCTGACAACGTTCATCTGAGGTCTAAGTTGTCCTTCCTTTTAAGGTGACTACCATCTTACGGTTGCAGAATCCTGCTACTCTTAACCTGTACTATTTTGATAGTATAGTAATATAGAGAAGTTGTACATATTGTTACATTCCTTGAAGAAGAAAATATAATTATTGTTAAATACGTTTTATGAAGGGGGTACTTTTGGAGTTGAATTTATTTTCTATACCAAGAACCCTCTTTTATAGATTGTCAGGGATATATATTAAAAATGTTAGGGATATTTAATTTATTAAAATAATTTGAAAGTACATATTTTTATGCAGTAAAATTTTAAATTGATATAGTTTTTTTTATGGATTATCTAGTTTAAGTTATGTTTCTACATTTTTCTTTGGAGATGCAAACATAAATTAATACCATATTTCAAATATACTGCCATGTTTAAAAGAACTAGATTGAGTTTCTAAATTAGGTAGTTTTGTACACAGAATCTGAATGATGTTCAGAGGCATTAACAGAGTTCTGAAGATTATAATTCTTTGGGGCTATGAAACTCCACTATGTACAGTTTGTAGCCACATAAAAACATGTTGAAATGTCTTGGTATTTCATATTATGTACTAAATCTGTGGTGATTTTACATTTTATCCATTGCATTTTAGGAGAATTTTTCAATTCCAAACTCTTTTTTCTAAAATCTTTGTAGACATTTCCTAGCGTGGATAAATTCATTTTCTGTATTGAAAAACCATTCCCCAGCTTTGCTTTGGAGTGAACTAAAGTTACCTTTTATCAAAAAATCCTAGTCACGAGATGCATGTGATCTGCAGAGCTCTCCTTTTAAAAATCTCTGCCACTGCTACAGTGTTTGTTTGGGACACGTTACCATGATTAGTGACGGCTTATTTTTATGTTATTCTATTGCTTGAGGACAAGGAGGTTTCAGTCCAGCTCTTTTATTCATCAGCATAGTTATTGCCACAGAGCTGGGCCTCGTGTTAGCGCCTGGCCTCTTGTGCTTGTGGGGAAGCACAATGGCATTCAGTGAGTCAGGAGCCCCGTCAGGAAAGGAGAGCGCATTGGGTTAAGAATCTGTTGCAGTGCTAATGCTGCTGCTGTTCTCAAGAGGCCTCCTGCTTACATGCCAGGGAAAGATTTAAGTTGCCTCGTGGGAAGCAGTTGGGAAGAGGAGAGGCAGGAGGCATGCCATGCATGGAGGGAGGCACCTGCCTGGGGCTTGGGCCTCTTGGCCAGGCTGCAAACCTGCTGCCCGTATCTGCTTCGCAGAAAGCCGGCCCCGCGGGCTGCACGGTGGAGAGGAGTGCCCTGACGCCCGCAGCCGGGCTCTGTGTGCAGGCAAAGCTCTCCCTTACAGTGGGGATCTCGAATTCATGTCCCCAGCACAAGGATCCTTCCTTCTAAAGGACTCGCTCTGTTTTCATAAGGGGTCAGCCCAAGCAGGAGCTGCCATTCCGGCTTTGCCCAAAGTCATTGCTGCTGGGATACAGAGTTGACTCGTCCTGTCCCCTGCTTTTTTTGGCAAGTGGTGCTGTAGCGAGGACAGCATTCAGATTTAAAAGCTTAACTGCTTTTAAAGACCATGGCTATTTTGTTTTAGCTGTGTTATCTGAGGGCAAAGGGAAGATGAGATTTGTACACAGAGGCAAGATCTTTCATTTAGATTAACTGGTATAAGCTGAAAAAGTAGATGAGCTCCCAGGCAGGACTTGTTTACTTTTTCTTTGGGTTGTACCAGTTGGTGTGAATAAGATGTTGCACAAAAAGTTTGTCCTGCCCACAGAGTACCTTCTTGGATTGAGGAGCGTGGATTGATAAGCTCAGAAATCCCAAGTGACTCGAGCCTGTTGTGGTGCCACCGCACAGTCTGCGAGGTGCAATGCCATTCAGTCACGGTATTAGCAAGCATGGGGTTTTCCCTGCGCGTTGGTGAGCACAGGTCTGGGTAAGTCATGCCACCTCGTGTCCCTCTTTCCACAGCGGTGCCTGTGAATGGATGGTGCAGGTGATTTAAACTATAGCTGTTTACCACAGTGTAGATGGCAGAAGTAATGTTAGGTGTTTCTAACACTTTCTCAATGTAAGTACCCACCCTTCACCTTTTTCTATGAAACAAAGCCAGTGTCTCGGTATCGCCTATTAGGGACGGTCTGTGCTTGTTCTCAGAGCATCGCTCTGCCTGGTTTCTCATACTGGTTAAGACGTAGCACTGATGACAAATCTAAATGTATGAAAACCTTACCAAACTGACTTGACCAGTTGACAAATTGACCAAATTTACTATTGACTATAGTACTCTGGCATTACCAGTATGCTTTATTTATCAAAATTTATCAAAAAACACTCATTAACTTATGCCTGATAAAGTATATTTTTTTTCCCTAAAGATTATTGCAGTTTTATTACGTTGTATTATCAGAAATCGGAAATCTGTCTGAAAACAATTACCTGATTTTTGTTTTACCTGAATTTATTTAATCTCACATACTTTTTTAACTTGACCTTTAAAATTTCTGGTAGGACAGTAAAACTTAGAGTATTCAAACAACGGAAAGCATCTCAAAACAAGATGTATCATCAGCTCCTCCTGATGCTAAAACAGAAAAGATAAAACTTCTCTTGAAATCAGATGCACTTCCCTATGCCCTCATTTTCTGGGCATATTATTTTTAACTGTTTATCGTGGATGCCAAACAGACCAACTTGATTAGAGCACTGGCTTTTCAGAGCAGATCATGATTGCTGTGCACCAGGGAAAGATTAAGACAGAACAGAATTAATCTTGCTGTGCTCTTTCAGGGGCTGGGGCTGCTGAACATTTGGCAAGTAGTAGGAGCAGGGTGCAAGCCCAAATCAACACTTTTCCTAGTAGCAGTAGTTCAGAAATACTGTTCAAGCTTTGTGCTCTTGCAGGCATCTCAAACATTTATTTACAGTAATAGCAAATGCTTAAGATGATATATTTATTCTTAACTGAAAGGTGGCTTAGAAAAATTAAAAGTTATAAACATTTAACTAGAAGACAATAAAAGACTGGACTCTTCCATCATATCATTGCTTTTTGAGCACTTTCAAAGGCAACTTTAAATTGTATCCAGATTCAGTTTAAAGCAATTTATAGTTTGCCCGTGTGAAATATGATTCCTTGAATATGCTGGAGTGTGCTCAGTCTTTGTCAAGATCAGACAATTTTGCAACATTTTTGCTCATTTTTTACAAACATACATTTTTTCATTTATCTTTGGGTTTTGTTGGAAAGACTTGCTCCAGATGAAGTATTGTAGTGATTTGTAGTTTGCTTCTAATGCAGAAAACATTACTCTTGAGTGAGGAGAAAGAGGGGGGATCTTTCCAAATCCTTCTCCCCCGAAACAGATGCTCTTATTAGGAAAGATATATGCCAAAAAATCTAAAGCAAAGAGTAGTAAGGGGGGAAAAAAAACATACATGCAAAATCATCTTTGTACTCACCAGCTTAGTGCTGAAAGGCTGTTACATAATTATTGTTTCCAGAACAGCACTGATTGCTGACGTAAACACCAGAAAAGCCAAGGGGCACAATGAACTCGTCTCCATGAGCAGAGCTTTTTGCCCTCCCTGTTCTCTTAACTGCTTTTCTGATTTCTGCTACAGTGAGCTCCAATTCCACCCAGCTGAACCGAGAGAGCAGTGAAGCCTTGTTTAAAGAGGACAAACTCAGATATCTCTTGACGGAAGATACGGGGGCCCTGAGTTCCCCACTGATTTCAGTGGGATAGCCTCAGAGTGCTACCTACCAAGTATTTTTATTGTTGAACTTGAGCAGCTGATCACTGGTGCTAGGATTCCTGTTGAGGAAAGCTGGATAGTTTGGGCGGTAGCTGCCTGCAGGCCAGGAGCTTGTGCTGTTACGCCAGAGGCAACGGGGCTTCTCAGCCTCCCACGGCTCAGAGGTTCGAGGGGGAATGGTGGAGAGGGAGCCCCCCTTCTCTTCAAGCCTTAACGGTGGCTGATACACAGTACTGTAAGATGCACTGCCAGCATATTTGGTATTTTAAGCTAAATGTATTTTTTTCTTTAGCGATCAAATTCTAGTATAGAGATATTTAGTCTTCTTGTAACAGGTTTACTGTGCGTTGTTTTTGAAACTGAACCCTAGTGTTCCAATTTTAGCCTGAACAAGATACTTTGGAAGCTGCCATCCTCATTTTTCAGAAGGTACCATTTGTGATGGACAGTTTGTACTCCTGCCTTGCGGACTCGACAGCTCTAGGCCTTGCAAGGGGGCTTGTGTAGCCAAACCTGATTTGTACTTGCCCTCCGTGCTCAGTAAGAAGCCGCTCCTGCTAGTGGGTGCAGTAACAATACCCTGTAGGCACCTCCAGCTGGGGTTTAAAAACTTGCTGCTATCTTTGAAACCTGGTATGGGTCATGTCAATTGTGCCTTTCATCACTGTTTCTTCTGTGTGCCACGCCTGTCCATGTATATTTGAAAGACATGAAAATTGTTCTAACATTCTTACATAAAAGGAGAAGATAGCTCTGCAGGTAGAGGCAAGTGTTGCTTTACTCTTGCATTCACCCAGTCCTAAGGCCAGCTCTTTCCCTCTTAGTCTTATTAGAAAACTGCTTTCCAGTGTCACTTTAAAGAAATCAAACCAACTTGTCTTGTGAAGCTTACGCCACTATGTGCAAAAGAGCTGCAGCAAGAATTACGCTAAGTATATTTGTCGCGGCTAAACTTAAGCTACAAACATGTACAAGTAATTTGGTTTTAGGAATGTACTGCAAAAGTATTCAAATAATTGCTAACATGTTTACTGTTGTAAATATTTTAATAAAAAAGGACACTTCAAGCTTTTTTTTTTTACACAATTATCTACAATAAAGAGAAATTTACAACCATTTACAAAAAAAAGTTCTTAACTGTTTTTCTGTCAAGACAGCTAAGATTAAACCAAACTAAACCTTAGATACCTGAAGTCCTGTTTTCATTTCACTCTGTATTTATAAAAAGAGCAAAGCATTTTGGTGAAGTTCCAGCCCAGTGCTAAGGAGATCAAGTAGAGCACGATGAGAAGTGCGAAGGGATACAGAAGAACAGCCGTGTTCTTCAAGAAGGGCAGTGCTGAAAGAGAGGCAACAATCCTAAAAGGATGTGTAAAACGCGTCTCTGCCCTCTTCCTTAGAATGACACCTTTGCCACCTCTGCCCTATTAGGGCAGGGTAATAACAAGTGTCACCCCTACTTACCGCTGTATCCTAGGAAGGTCACGTAGATGTAATAGCCGATTGCAATGAGCCATAGCGTATTCCCAACAAAGTACCCAATGACAGAATTGGATACGATGACATCTGAAAGAGGCAACCCCGCTCAGCACTTTGGATGGGGCACACGGGAAAGCAGAGGGCACATCAGCTGTTCTACTCACAATTGATGAAAAAGAGCTGGATAAAGTGCAAAATGACCAGCAGCGGATAGAAGGCATTCAGGTGGACATCAAAAGCATACCCCCATTCCACGTCATAGTCTCTGTTCTGCTGCTTTACCAAGTACTTATTAGAAATGAACCTGCAGGGCAAGATAGGGAGAAGGTCGTTGATGCAAATGCCTGCCTGACCTAACACTGATGGAGGTAGCGAGCTGTGTGATAGTCTAGCTCAGAGCCCTGACAAAGCAGGTGCTGCCCCCTGGGAGAAAGCATGCAAGAATCACACAGGCCAGACCACTGATAAACTTCTTCAGGCTAGAAGCATAATTTGTAATTTTTTTTTGCATAAAATATGCAGCTGAAATAGCCCAAGAAAAACAGTCTCAACTTTGTTTTGTGTGTGTTTTGGTTTGTTTGTTTAGCTAAGTGGAAGAACACTACAGTTTATTGATGCAGTTACACATTATGAAGCAGTGTTGACAGCCCTGCACCAGGTGATTTCAGGAAAGTGCTTGCATGTTACCTCACATTATAGAGATGTTTTACCTCATTTCTACAGAAACGGCAGCTTTTTGAGGCATAAAAAATAAAAAAGCAAATTAGCACTCTTCCAGTGAAACCATCCTCTTTGTTACAAGCAGCTGCTTTGCCTTGCATTTTAAAACACAGAACAAAAACCTCAAGACATTATGTTTTCTTCAGCCAAAGTTTGGCTGCCACCAGGACGTTTATCTCATTTAGAAGTGAATCCAGAAGTCAACACACACAAAAGTCAACAGTCAGAAGCCCACAGCTTTGCCCACTGCAACAGTGTCTGAAATGCAGGTGACCTCCTGTTGTTCTGCAGGTCTCTGCTGACCTGGCAGGTGCCTGCAACATGCTGGGCCTGGGTTACGAGCTCCCCTGTCACTGTCTCTCCCTCTCTATAAGCCAAGTGGGGGCAAAAAGCGACAGAGGCAGAGTGGCCTTGCGGAGGCTGCCCTCTGCCCCGCTGCTGCACAGCCCCTGCTTCCTCCTCCACAAGAGGCCACAAAAGAGAAAGGAGAAGCAATGGGGCAGCTTCGGCCTCTGACCTTGTTTCCTGGCCTCAGCACACATGACTGCAAGTGAGAGCTGTCACCTCTGTGCAAGGAAGGAAGAAAATCAGCCCTCTCTACCACAGCGCCCTGGAGAGCAGGAAAAGCGACACCTAAGACAAGAGGTGGTTTTGCTGCTCCTACATGGCTGGTAGTTTTCTCTCTTCGGGCCTGCTCAAGAAGGGCAGTGTGCGCCTCTGTGCGCTACAGGTAGAACTGGCAGTGGTTACTGCCATGGAAACAACCTGACGTGCATGGAACAGTCAGAACCCGCAAGTATTGTAGCAGAAGCGGAAGCATGGGCCAGTTTTACATTGCCGCACTGGAACGTTACCGCTATTAGCCTTATGTTATTTAAGCCATTAATCAAGATGAGGAATAAAGGATTTCCTGAAACTAAAAATAAACGTCTTGCAAACAGGACTATGAAGACCTGACGGCAATGCTCAATTCAGCTTCAGACATTACTACTCACCACATTAACGTTGCTATCAGAAGGCCAACACCTACGCAGTCTATAAACACCACCCAAAGCAGTAGCTTTATCGTTTCAAAAAACCCCATGTCCAGCACAAATCCAAATCCTACAGTAGACACTGAAAAGAGAGAAAAAAAGAGATTACTAAAATTAGCTGTCAAGAGAAAGAGATCTTACATTGGCGTGCTTTTAAGGCTGTTGGATTGGTACAGGGTAGGTTTGCTGGATAAAGGCTAACAAAACGCGTCCTTTCCTCCCTCCCCGCCGCCGGGCGCTTACCGCACAGCCAGACACTGAGCAGCACCAGGAAGGCAGGATCATCCCTCGCCCACTGGTCCTTGGTCTGTTTCCTGTAGTGGAAGTTCCTATAGACCCGCTGCGGCGACGTGAACAGGTAGAGCATCTGCCAGAGCGCGAACTCGAAGTCCATGTGGCGCAGCCGGAGCAGCCGCCGCAGGTACTTGGAGCGCTTCGCCCCGGCCGTGTGGCGCGCCGCGTCCCTGCCGCTCAGCGCGCCGTTGCCCTGGCCCCGGCCGCCCAGCGACGTGGTCGGCAGCATTTTGCTAGGGGGAAAAATGCGGTTAAAAACGCTCAAAAGGGAGGCTGGGGCGCGAGCTCCGCCCCAACCGCCGCTTTGCGGCGGTTGGGGCGGTTGGGGCGGGGCTCGCGCCGCGGGGTGGGGGGTTGGGAGGGGGTCTCACCTGCGCTCCCGGCCCCTCCGCGCCCCGCCGGCTTCCGGCAACGTCGCGCGCCGTGACGCAACTCCCCCCGCCCCGCCTCGCTCCTTCCTCCTGCCGGCGGAAGCGGGGAGGGGTTTGCGGGCGGTCAAGATGGCGGCGGGAGGGTGAGCGGGTAGGGGTTTGCGCTCGCCGCCATGCCCAGGTACTACGAGGAGAAGGAGGAGGACGGGCAGGCGTGCGCCGGCGTCAAGGAGGATCTGCGGCAGTGCCTGCTGGAGAGCGCCTGCGTGCTGCAGGTGAACCGGGCGGCCCTCGGGCGGCCCTCTCGCCCCCGCTCGTTCCCCGCGGCCGTTGAGCGCCCCCAAAGTCACGGCCAAGCTTTCCCTGAGGTGTTTTGATGGCTCTTTCCGAAGCTTATTATGGTTATTATAGTTATTTTTAATCTTCCGTGTTTTGCCTCGCAGGAGAACAAGACCCCCAGGCAGTGCTTGAAGGAGGGCCACTGTAGAAGTTTGCAAATGACGTTTTTTGCGTGCAAACGATCCATGGTAAGCGTGTGTGTATGTGGTGCTTTCTAGCACCGGTGGCCTCATTGCTTTCATGGAATTATTAGAATTATCACAGAATTGTTACAATTGGAAAAGACCTTCAAGATCAAGTCCAAACATAAACCCTTCAACACCTCCCTGCTAAACCATGTCCCTAAGTGCCTCATCTACACGTTTCCTGACCCGCTTTCTCTCCCTATCCTGAATTTTCTACAGGAAAATCCACTTCAGTGAAGTCTGATATCATGAAGCAGAATTTTTTTTTTCAATCCCAATTAAGACACAAATGTTGTACAGCATGTTCATCAATCAAAATAAAGTTTCACGGGTTGTGACTATGATTTAAAAGGTGCATATTTAAAGTGGGCTAAGAATATGACAGAAAAAATATCTATTTTACTGTTTTGAATAAAACTTTGGTTTGAATACAGTCAGTAAACTGTACTTATCAGTAGACAAGGTAATTGTAAGGTATGGGCTTCAGGGTCTAATTTCTGTCTGCAAGGTCTTTGGGGAAAAAACATACAAAGGGTATTTAAGTTGAGATGATGTCTTACTGAGAGAGACTGTCAAAGGCAACCATTGGATTTGACAGTAGGAGTAAATGTATGATTGCATAAATTTGCTTAAAAACGGGTCTGTTTTTCTAGGGAGTGAGTTATCACATGGTAACAGGAAACGTAGCTATAGTGTTTCCCCGTTTTTTGTAGGAATTCCTTCTGCAGAAATTTCTTGTTTGTATTGCCATAATATTTAAAAAAAAGGCTAAGATGTGGCAAAACTCATTCTTTTTTTTTTTTTGCTCAGAGCATATACTCTGTGTTGGAGGAGTAAACTTTATTACGATTGGATGGTTGGATTCTTGAGAAGGAATAAGTTTTAAAATGGAAGTGGCTTGGTGATTGTACCAAGCTGTACCATCTAATCTTGCTTTTTATCTCTTTAATTCATGGTTCTGAATTCTGAGAGTTAGATGTCTTTTTTTTTTTCTTCTTATTTAGCTTTTTTTCACTGAATTGCAGTCAGGAACTGCAATCTAAATTCAGAAGAACTGCTCCAAGATCCAGTTTTATTTTTGTGCTGTACTAGGAAGGAACTTGCAATTTACTTTCAGTAAGTGCTTGACAGTAGCTTTATTTTAGTTTGCCTGCCATTGTTTGCCTTCCTTTAAATGTCTTTTTTTTTTTCTAACTTCCAAGAGTAAACTTTGTTTTTTAAAATTGAATATTATGTCATTTTTACGCATATTTTTAAGACATTCTTATTCCTGTCTATACAGAGATTTGTAGTGGCTCTCATTCAACCCAACCTTCAATTTATTGGTTCAGTTTGGAAAAACAGACCTAAGCAGATCCTATTCTGCGCTTAAGTGCCAAAATAATGCAAACTCTCTGAAATATTTATTTTGCAAAGTGCAGTAGATTACTAACGTGTTGACTTACATCTTCAGCTGGATACCAGAGCAAGGTTCCGAGGAAGGAAGGGCTACTGAAGCGCTCACCAAGAGAATGAGCATCGTGGTTTGCCAGCACTTTAAGCCAAACAGAGGCTAAAAGTAAGAAAATGCATCTGCTGCATCCTGCACTTGGTGTTTTCATGGAAGGCATCTGCTTCAGAGGATTCTCGTGGATGGAGCTGGATGTGCATTTTAAATGTTAAAAAAGAAAGACACAAAACTTAACTTTTGGCCAAAATAGGTACCTTTCATGCACTTGTAATAAAATACATACAATCTCAAATGAGCCACAGTTACCTTGGTGTTTTGAGGTGATGTTGTCTTATGTTTTTTTTTGATAATGTCATATTATTTACAAATAATGAAAAGTTATGGAAGTAGATAGTTCACTCAGCTATAGTATTTCATAGGGTGCCTCATGACAGAGCTGTTGCTTCCAGACATGAAGGGCTGGCCAAGGCTGTGAAATATGTTTGCTGGTTGGTGCCTTCCCAGCAGCTTTGTTAGTCAATAAATCTGCCCTGAGAGAAAAGATTGGTGGTATTTTGCAGTCCTGTGTATGCGAGAATGGCCTCTCATGCATTTTGCTGCAAATTAATTTTAAAATGGTAATTGCACATGTTAATTTTTGCAGTCGGGTCTCACTGGACAACTAGATTGAACTTTAGTTTCTCTAAAGTAAAAGGTATCTGATCCAACTTACTGTAATCTGTCTCTTGGTTGTATCAGCACAGGTACAGGAGAACTCTAGCATCGTTCTGCTCGACAGTTTGGGCACTCAATGCAAGGATTGCCCATATGCTGATTATATTTCTTTGGATAGGGAAAGTATATAAATACTAATCCAAACACATGCACACAACAGGAACGATCATTTAGACTGGTGTGTTTATTGGAAGTCACATTCCACAAAGTTACTTTGTAATGCGTGAGCATTTTTTGTGTTTTTACTTTGTCACTTCTCTATGAATCCTTTGGTTTGTGTATATGGGTGTAAAATGTTCAAATTGCCCTTCATAATTGTTGGATTATAACATATCTATTGCATACTTTTAAAAACATGTCGTTCCTTTTGATTCTTTTTTTTACTTAAATTTTTTAATGTGTAAAACTGCTGCAATGAAAAAGCAAATAAATGAATGAAGGAAAACACTAGGCTGCAAGATGACTGTTTTATAGACACAGATACACTGGTTTGTTTTGACCCATCTTGATAAGAAACCAAGATGTACCTTGGTGACTGTCATTAAATACAATGGGGAGTGTATCTGTAGCCAAAACTTAGTGATTTTACTTAAGAATTTGTTCCTGACAAACATTCCTCTTTCCTTCCTGAGTGTCCGTGCCTTGTTCCATGCCTTTGAGCTGTGCTAAAGTAAATGGTAATGTGACATCTATATATGAAAATTCAAATAATTTCAGACAAGCTGATCAGAATCAAGTTTAAGGAATAATGAGAGGGAAGAGTTTCATGGTAACTTTGTTTTTTTGCTAAAATCTGTATCAAAGTAGCTCATTTACACTTACTATGGGCAGACGGATGCAACACTTGAGGTGTTTGTAAAACTAGTGACTTCAGTGAGTGAGTGGAAGGTGATGGTGTGATTCTCCTAAGCAGCTGATCTGTGCCAAGCCCAGCTGTGATTATATTCCTTCTTGTATGCATGATATTACATTAATTATAAACTCAGAGGTGGGCATTGGAATTTGCATATTTTTTGCAATGATAAATGAACACTGGCTTTACATTTTTAATGTTCTGTTGATCGTGCAGAAACTAGCTTTGTCCAAATGCTGTCAACATACTAAGTTTACATAATTTAGTTACCTTATTATCTTTTTATATATACACTTAATTGACCAATTGAGGAGATGTCTGTAAGTCTTCATAGCCTAAAGCTCTCTTTCAAACTATTATTCACAGGCTTTTTGTTTTCTCTCTGGTGGGAGGTGGCTGGAAGGGGAATGAAAATGAAGTTGAATGCTATTTTGAAGATAACTGGGTACTAGTTTGCAGAGCAGTGGTAACCGTGTGTATTCTGGAGGTCAAAGAGCCTTCCATGATGGTGCCTTGCAATGGGGTCTGCTAGACCCAATGAGCAGATCATCCCTTCCTTTTGCTCCGTCCTACCCCCAGAGCTTCACCTGTGGTGTTACAGAAGCTCCTTTGGGAAAGGAACAGGCTAACAGGTAAGTTTCTTTTATTCATTGGCTTGATCCAGCCAAGGTCAAGTGAAAAAATCAAGGGAAGTGTTTGTTATTAGATGCTTCCAAATTCCATAACTAATCTACAAAATGACATTGTTTAATGTCATAGAACCTCTTAATGCCAATATTTCCTCATCTGGGAAATTGCTATTATTCCAGACTGTCTATGTAGGCCAGTATAAAAATACGGATACTTTAATACTGACTTGCTCAAGGGACCGCAGCTGATCCATTTCAACACTGTATGGCAAAATACTCTGTCTAAAAATGACTAATTACATAGTTGCCCAAGGACTTTCAGCACTGTCTTCTTTGACAGCTATTAATATTTCCTGCATGACTTAAAAGCATGTAACCTGTTTTACGATCTGCATACGATCCCAGCTTTTCTTCCCAATGCACAGAAATGTTTTATTTCAAATATTTTGATATTTTAAAATCATCTGAATTGTGCTCTACTACAAGTTTTTGTTAAATATATACCTAATCTGTATTGGATCTTGCAAAAATTAAAAATTTAATATATTGGGACCTGTAAAATTTGAGTGTTGAGGATAAAAGGTCAAAATGGTGCTAAAAAAACTTGCCTGGTTTTAGGATCACTTCCATATGCAGTGCTAACGATGGCTACCAAATGGCAATACAGCTTGCCCAAAGCTTGCACTGTTGAATTAATATCTTCATGTTTTAAATGGTGGCTGAGTAATAAGATTCTGAATGTTTCTGAGGATCCCTAACGTAGTGCTACATAATGTCTGGGATGCTGCTACACTGAGGTTTACCTGTTGGGCACCCTCTGTGGCCTGGGCCTGCAAAAACATTTTGCAACATGTGTTTGTTACAGTAAAAAGGTAGGTCAGGGTCAGATTCTCTGGCCTGAAAATCTTTCAGGACCGCAGTTATGTTCTCTAAGGCTTCTATGATGTGGTGAGACCCTTGTGTAAGCAGGATTGACGTAATGACAGCTTGTATTTGTGTATTGAAAGGTGAGAAAAAGGGCTTGGGGCTTGACAGGTAGGCGTTTAGCTAGTGTATTTATTAACTAATAAAATGAAAACAGTCTTTAATTGTTTTTGAGAGCTTCCCTGCTTCTAGAATGTGTGTATTTTGTGTTGCAAACAGCTTCCTTATTTACCTGGTGAGCATAAGAAATTGGTTGTCTACTCTTTTTTTTTCTTCCATTTCTGGGGAGTGGTGGCATGGTAGTCTTCTTTTTCTAAAAGATGTTTCTGAAAGAATCCATATTTTTTAAAAAAAATAACATTTTTGTTTTGTTGCAAATCCAGAACAAACCGGCCTGTTATTCATAAGCACTTGGTGCAACCAGCCCATCCTAAATCTGCAGCCTTAGGTCTAATCCTGGCCAAGGGCCCTGGCCTCGGGAGGTCGTTGCTCCGAATCAGCCGTAACTTTCGGTGGCTCCAGCAGAGGGGCTCTTGGAAATCTGCGTTAAGAAAATCAGTTATAGGTTGTCGGTCATATGCTCTGACTAATGTCGATAACGCATTTCAGCAATAAGGTAAACAAGAGCGCCTGTGGCGGAGCGCCGCTGCAGAGGAGGCCGCGAAAGGCCGAGCGGGCCGCGGCGGGGGGACAGGCGGCTTCCCCCTTCCCTGCCCGGGGGCCTCCGTTCCGCGACGCTTTATTCGCCGCCCCCGCCCCGTTCCGTTCCGGCTCAAGCGGCCGCCCGCGCCGCGCTCCCACCCGCTCCTCCCGGCGCGCCGCGCCGGGCCGGGGCGGTGCCGCCGGGCGCTGCCGTCACGAGCGGGCGGCCGCCGAGGAGGCGGCGCCGGGCGGGCGGCCGCGGAGCAGGCGGCTGCCGAGCAGGCGGCTGCCGCGGTGCGCGGCGCGGAGCGGAGCGAAGGTAAGGCGAGCCTGCCCTCCTTCCCTGCCTGCCTGCCTACCTGCCGCTGCCTTTCTCCTCCTCCTCCTCCTTCTCCTCCTGCGGGTCCCGAGCACGGCGGCGAAGGCCGCCCGCGGCTGGCGGTTGGGGCGACCGTTGGGGCGACCGTTGGGCCGGCAGGGGGCGGGGGCACCGCGGGGGGGGCTGCGTAGCCCCTGGATTCCATTTTGGGGTTCTCTCATGTTGGGGTTCCCTCCATTTTGGGGTTCCCTCGTGTTGGGGTTCTCTCCATTTCGGCATAGCGGCGCCGGCCGCCTCTGTTGGGGGGTGTCCGGCCTCTGCGGGCTCCATCCCCGGCATCTGCGCGAGCTGCGGCGTCAGGAAAGAGACAGCAGCAGCGAGGAGAGAGAAGAGAGAGGGGAAAACATGAGGGGTAATGGCTGCCCGCGTGTGTCTCTGCATCCCCGTTTCCAGCTGTTGCCGGCCGGTGCTGTCGTTGGCCTGGACACGCGCGCTCGCCGCCTCGCTCAGCGCCCCGGGCGTGCAGAGCCTCGCAGGCCCCGCGCGGAGGGGCCGCCAGCGCCGCGGCCTCGGCACCTGCGCGCGCTGGATGCGGGAGCAGCGCCTGGCGGACCGGGGGAGTCAGGGTCGTGGTCTGGGCGGCCGTGCGTGCGGCGCCCGAGCTCTTCCGCGGGCCTTGTGTTCCTGCAGCGTTGCTGTGGCTCAGGGAGCAGGAGTCGGAGCGCGGGACTTAGGGCGCAGTGTTTGCGTGGGAACTGGAAAGGTAATCAAGGGCGTGTAACCTCTGGTAATTTATGTCAGGCAGCTTTTATGGTTCCTTTCCCCTATTGAGAAGCCTTAAAAGGAAGAAGATTCTCTGTTTAGTTTGGTGCATATTTTAGATTTTTGCCCATTTGCTATGTTAGAATATGGTTCTGGAATATCATGGGAACCTCTTATTGCCTGTGCAGGACTGATGCTCCCTCGCACCCTTCACATGGCTTAGACACAGGAACAGCGTAGGAACCGAGTTGTGCCTCTGTCCCAATGGCACACATTTTTTGAGCACAGAACGAGTGAGCAAAATCAATTTATGCTAGTCAAAGTGCAGCCTAAACCGCGTGGGCAGCGTGGTTGCGTGTGCCATAGAGGGGCTTTTCTCTGTGTGGTCAAGTACCTGGGTGCTGATCGTTGCTCTCCATCTCTGCAGGCTGAAACAGTTCTGTCTGCAGCATTGAGCCTGTCTCTGTGAGCCATAGAGGTAGCCAGGACATTTAGTTTGACTGTGTTGTTTATTAAGTGACAGCACCGGAGAGGCTCTTACGTGTTTGCTTGCCCTCAAACTCTAATGCAAGTGAGATGAGCTTGCAAAACCCTGTTGTCCTGGAAACCAGATTATCCGTTTCCCCTTGAGAAACCACTGTGTGCTCATGCTTGTTTCAAAAGCTCTTGTTTTAAAAAACTCAACTGTGAAGGTTTTCTGTGCTCATGGGGTTTTAATTCGGTTGTCTGCCTTGTTTATTGGATCTTGGAGGGGTTGCTGGATCTTGCTGCCTCTTTCTGGAGTCCGTCTGATGTTAGGAGGGAGCAGACAGTGGTGGAGAAACATAATAAACCTTTTATAAGAATATAAAATCTGGTGTTCTACTATATAAGTGTCTGGCATTTTCTAAACTTCCATATGGACTCTTTGAATCAGCACTCCTTGTTGACAGTACCAAGTGTTACAATTACATCCAGTGTTTGCTTTCAAGCATCCATATCTAGGCTATACGTATATTTCTCAGCAAGGTAGAGCTGTGCCTGTGACTCAAGTTATTCATAGTACCTTAAAGGTCAAGGGTTCCCTTTCAGTTTGTTCCTTTGTTAGGTCAAAATCAGACTTCCAGTGAAGTACTTTGGTACAGCAAGTTTAAGTGATCAATTAGTATTGCCCAAGATGCACTACTCAATTTTAAGGGTACTTAATGAAGCTCTCTGGGTTCCTTTGTTGTGAAGGTGTCCTTGTCTCCTGCCTGGATGAGGCTTCTACCCGTTGTCCCTGGAGAGCGAGTGATGTTGCCTGTACTGGAGAAGGCCCGTGCAGTGCTCTGCATCGTGCGCTCTTCTGCCTCCTGCTTCCCTCCTGCTTCCTTTCTGGACCGTCTACCTGGCTCTTGAACAAACATTCTTTGCAGAAACGCTTTTAGAAAATGCTTTTGGCCTTGGAAGAAGAAAGATCTGGAGTCTTATCTGTTTTGTCCATGCCAGTCAAGTAAACAGGCCTAGCCTGCAGTGTTTAAATCAGATATGATGCTATTTTACCTAATCTGATTAGCTCTTTACTGTGGACTACTCTTCTACACAGTAGATTCCTTTTGGCCTTTAGATACAAGGCAAAAATTTCCATTGGATTTTCTTTTTTTCTTGGTCTTTTTTTGCCTCACAGCCATCCCCTGCTGCTTGCTCTCCTTTACTTCCCACATGCTTCCCTTTGTTGTCGCGCACTTGCTGTGAGCACAGGGCTGGCAGCCGAGCCTGGTCCATGTGAGGACAGCGGAGGCGCCTGCTGCTTCCCTGTGGTCCACCGTGGGATCTCACCATGTTTGTCATCCGTCTTCCTTCCCCATGAAGTCTGTTGCTGTGAGGAAAGTGCAGTGCTCGCTCACCGCTGGTGTTTGATGTGACACCCGCATGCAGCTCAGGTTTGTGTTTATCTCACGCATTAGCCCTTGGCAGTCTCACGTTTGGGTTCAGGCTTTGGAAGAGCTTCCTTGAGAACTGTCCAGCATCAGTGAGGGTTTTAACAAGACTTCTGCATCGAAAAACGGATCTCTATTAGGTGTCTCAGGAATAGGTGCCTACCTTTCAGCCCTCCCTGATCTTTTTCTCTGGCTCTTTCCCTACATTTTCTTAATAATGACTATGTAAAAGGAATAAGCCTAGTTTGCTACATCTCCAATTTCTTTATATAGTATTTTTTTTTAAAAAAAGGTCATTTTTTTCCAGTGATGCTCAAAATAGTTAATGACAGGATTCTCCAAAGATCTACTTCTTTTTTTTCTTTTCTTTTTTTTTTTTTTTTTCCCCTTCCCTTACCTTCCTGAATTTCTCCACACATCTTTCTGCCCATGCATCTTGTCTTGACACTGACAGGTCTTTGATCCCCTAGCTGCTTCCTGCACTTGCTAAGCTGGAAATTGCTGCCTCCCACAGCGGAGCAGGTGGAACGAAACACGTGCTCGTGCTTCAGCAGCTTCACTTTTAATTTAAACTGGAGGTTTCACATTTTTGAGGAGTGTTCACATGATCTGACCCATTGACTTTGCCTGAGAGACGGCAAACTTTTGCAACACTCACCAGAGCTGCTTGCCAAGCTCTGTGTGCTGTTTTTGTTGTATTTTTACCACTAAGTGGTAAGTATTAATTTAGTTAGTTCTGCTAGCAATTCTCAGAATATCAGGATTTATTTAACACTACACATTTTTTTTAAAAAAAAGTTTCCATATATTCCTGTGGAGAAGGCTATGTTTTTATAAAATATAAAATCTGGGATGAGACTTTCTGTGCAAGTGCAGAGGTCTTTATAGCATCAGTCAGGTGCTTTGTGAGTATGGCTGTCACCTGCACAAGACAATTATACAATGGATATTTTATACCTTTCAGTTTGTGTGGGTCACTTTATCTGCTGTTGTCCAGTATCACATGGGCAGATATTGCAGCAGTCATGTCAATAGAAAAGCCCTGTTTGCGTAGCCGTCTTCAGGAGTCAACGTTGCTGCTGGAAGCCAGGAGTTAGTGTCACATGAGACAGCTCCTTATGGACAAACCCCCCTGGATGTGACCCTGTGTTTTGAGTGTCCGTGCTCAATCAGAGCGGCTGGACTAGCTATCTCTAGAGGTCCCTTCCAACCTCAGCCATCCCGTGATTCTGTGACTTGCAAAGTGCCGGTCTGTCCCCCAGCCCCTTACTGCACTGCTTCGAACCTATCGCTCCTTCCCAGGACCCCTTCTCCTTGCTTTAAAGTTTGGGGCCTCACTCTTTCTTCCATGGGCTCATCCTCAAAACACAGGGTCGCTGGCCCTGCCCAGTGCATGCACAGCTTAGTCAGCTCTGGGAAGCCGGAATACTCAGAGCAATCACTTGGCGTCTTTGGAGGTTTTAGCTGTTAGCGAATCTTCACTGAATCCGTGCTAACTCTGGCTTTTTAAGGTTTGGGATACAAAGGAAGGATTGACTTTTTTTTTCTTTGATTTATGCAAAACATATTTTTCCCTTAGCCTTTTTTTTTCTTGGCAGTAGCTGAACAGTTTTAGCTGAAATTAATGATTTTTTTAATCAGCCCAAGGTAAATGCTCAACATGAAAATTTTAGGACATGCATTTTGAGAAAAACAGTATGTATAATGTAATGGTATATAAATGATTTTTAGCACAGTGCTGGCCTAATGCTGGTGTGTAAGTGACGTGCCCAGAGGAAAGCAAGGTAAATTTTGTGCAGTGAGGAAACACTTCCAGTGCAAACACACTAAGACTTTCCTACAGTTCCCCTTCTGATAAGGATGATGGAAATGTGCCCCTTTGCTTTGCTTTGCCACATTTCCTAACTAGTTAGCTGGACCCAATACAGCCCTCTCTATTTGAATAAAATTGGTGCTTTCCAAGAGGCCTCAGCAGGGACTATGTGTCTGCTCACGTTGCAAGTGGCTACTGCAGCAGCGCCCAGGCACAGGCTTCCTGGAGGAGACTCGGTTGCCACTTTGCTTGTGTGTGTGGCCATGGGAGAAGCGATGTTAACTCCACACCAGGCTGCCACAAAGCTTTCCACTTTTGACAGTGATGCCTGTGTCACGGTGTCTAAAATGTCTGTGCTTAGTATATTGGCTGTGGGTTACAACTCCGTGTTCCCAAGAGGAAACACAGGCCGGGAGCGAGCGGTGTGGTATGACCAGAAGGATGTGTCCTGTTTATGTGCTCTATAAAGAGACAGCACTGAGAAATACGGTCAGGAAGAGGCACACACAGAAGCTCCTGTAGTGAATGAGTCCGCAGTGAGAGTTTTGGATGCTTGTGTCTGTATTGAACTTGGAGAGCGCTTCGGATTGAATATGCAATTAATGTATTGAAGATGCCTCTGGAAAATGTTTTGCGGTTCTGATGGATAGCAAAAGTAGCCTAGTTATCAGTAGAGAGGGATGTGTCCAGGTGCTGTCAGAATGGGGATCTTTAGCAGCCAGCAGGCTTGGATATGAATGAGCAATTATATGAAAATGTGCTGGATAAAAATGAGCGTACTGCCAAAAATAAGCTGGTAGGATGTAAATGGAGCCATCACAAAGAAGTTGTCACGCACAGCCTCTCGACACAAGCAGGGAACTGGCACATACAAGCTCTTCTGTGGATGCAGGGGCCTGTTCGGGAGGGTGGTCTCATCCTGGAGGATGACCTGCTGCTGGGATGGAGGTTTCTGCTCTGCCGCATTGGAGCTGAGAAGTAAAACAGGCCCGTCTGCCAAGGCGCATATGGTGGGAATAGATGGCCCCAGAAGGAGCTAATCCTAGAACACATCTCCCTTTCCCTGCGGTGCCTGGCAGGTGTGTACTGGAGAGCGCAGCGAGGCGGCTCCTTTCTGACGCAGTGGTGCTTCTTGCAGGGACCTCCCGGGAGCTTTCACTCCGAGTGTTTGAACGTATTTAGCTGCATGTGAACTTTGCTCCTCTCATTTCTTACCGTTGCCTCTGGAAACTTGTTTCTGGGACAGGCGTCCAGGGTGAGTTTTGAGTGAGAAGGTGCTAGAAGGGGGAAGGGCAGCAGCTCTGAATTGTCCTGAAGAGCCCCGTGAGCGGCATGTTGAGGAGGAAGTGTCGCCCTCTGTCCTGGGTAAGTCCGGTCATGGGTGATTCTGCCTCGAAAAAGGAGGCTGCAAGGCCTGACTTCTACGTGCAGCTGTTGAAAAAGTTTCAGGGAATGCATGTGGCAGCTAAAAATGAAAATTTGGGCTGCTCCTACAGGGAGCTCTGTGCTACTCACTGCCATGATGAGGGCGGCCTGAGGAGAATGCAGCCAGAGCACCGTGTACCCAGGTGACTTCTAGCTGGGACCTGCTGGTGAGGTTGATGAATTAGAGCTCTGGAGCAGCGGGTCCAGCTTAAACTGTGAGGTTTAAGGCTTGGAGGAATCACGAAGTGCTAAAAATCAATCTCTGTCCTTTTCTGGGTTTGCTGCCTGCCAGTTGGCTGGGGGAAGGAGCAGCCCAGGAAGATGTCTGTCTATAGAGCGAGAGACAGTTAGTGGCCCTGAAAAGGGGAGAGCTTTTGGCGCTTCTCAAAAGCACCAAGCGACCTGGGGCAAAAGAGGAAACAGCAGTGATCTAGATAGGGCTCCAATTGATGCAGTCAAGCTGCACGGCTGGAAAGAGACATCAGAAGAGAAGGATATTCTTGAAATGCAAGTTTAGAGGGCTGAGTTCTCCATGGAAGAACGACAGGATTGGGAAAGGAAAGCCACGCATATCAGTTCTGCACAAACTGGCTTAAAAAGAGATCTTGAAATTAAACTGCGCAGCAGCCAGGGCAAAATCATTTATCCATCATTATTTTTAGGATGTTGTGGGTGGGAAGGAGATAATGAAAGATCTTCTAGAATTATGGTGCTAAGAGCATGAGGGCAGAGCTGTGAGGAGCAGGACATTAAAAATGGGCGAAAAACGGAAAGAAAAAACAAGGAAGTGGAACTGTGAACTTGGCGGGGGAACTTCAGTAGTTCTGGATAAACAGAATTAGCAATCAGAAAGTAAAAGTATCCAGATGTCTTAAAACTGGGAGACAGAGGTTTCTCAGAATGAAAATGAAAGGAGAAGCAGCTGCCAGCCTGATGCAGTCTCCAAACACCACACTGGTGCGGGAAGGGTGTCCCTCAAGGCATGGCGTGAATCAGTGCTGTGCAGAGGCAGTGTGAAATTGCTAGGTGGTGGGAATTTGCTTTCTTTTCGGAATCAGCCCAGGCAAAACAGGAGGCTGCCCCACTGGCTTCTGCAGAAACCTGAGTCAAGGGAAACTATTGATTGCACTTAATACATCTAGAAACACTATTTTCCTCCCCGCAAAGTTGTCTTAAAATATTTTCTGGCATGTGCTGTTTTTAGTGTGATAATTGCTAAGAGAGAAGCTTCCTTAAAGGTCTCCACCCTGTGGGAAAAGACAAATATGCAAATTTAATTAATTTGTAGAGAAGAAGAAATATGACTTAAAAATAACACCATGGTTGCCTACAGGACTGCTTCTTCAACAAGCCATTAAAACCAAGGGAATTGGTAGTTAATCTGTCAGTGGTAACCTCCAATCATGATTTTATTTTTCTCATTTCCACAAGCCCTGAAATATATACCAATTTCTTCTGTCTCTATCCATGTGATTTTATTTCAGAGCAGATATTTGGTTAGGATATTTTCTAAGATGAGACTCTTATGGTTGCTATGTGTTGAAGTGTAAAGGAAATTCGATGCGTTACTGAAATGCTGGCTTGTGCTTCTCCCAAGAGTGGCCTATATCCCTCTGAAGAGCATTTACTAACAAAACTGGTAGAGGGATTGTCCAGAGAAAGGCAGAGCTTCCTGGAGCGGCATTCACCTACCTGTCAGAGCTGGATTTTCCCTCTTCCGACTGCCTGAACCTGAAATCTGCTTACGTCATTGGTTCGACTTTCCAGACTTTAACCGAATGCCCATGTTCGGAGCTGTTTGTTTTTGGATAGCATTGGAGATAAAGTTCCCAAGTGAGGAGTCAAAATGTGCTGCTGTTGGCTCCTTCGCTTTGCTGATCCAACAGCTCTTAATTATGGAGCTCTTAGTGAACTTTATAGCCTGTGTTGGCTACTTGTTGCCACAAATGTGGTGTGATGCAATGCAAGTTTGTCCCTGTTGTTGGAGTGCCGAAAGTTGGAATGAAAGGGGAAGCTGTTGGGGGGAAAACCCTGTTTGATAACATAGTTTGATAACACCTCTAAATACTTATTTTAAGATGTGGGATATATCAGAATTGATTACCTGTATTTTTAATGTGTTTTGATTTGACACAAGAATAAAAATATTGAGATGCTTATAAAATCTGCATGTAGCACTGGAGGTAGCATTGCACAAAGTTTGTAATTTGTTTGCTGGAGCTTTAGGCTTTTTCTAGAAAAGGCCATTTGCTGAATGACACTTCGCTGGATCTATCCTTCCTGTTTTTCATCCCTGGTAGAAAGGGCTGGCTGCGGATAAGGCCTTGGGATCTGTCGGCATAAAACGTTGCAGATGGTCTCCAGCCTGAACGCACACAAACTTGTCCTCACTGCTCTCTAACCAGCGCCAGAAATGCTGAGTTATGTTTTTGGTGTTGCCAAAGCTCTTTAATTAGTCTTGACTGACGAAGGGTGGCATGAGGCCCGGTCACTGAGTCATCTGCAGAGATGCTCTAGCTCTGCTGGTTGCAGATACTTTTCCCAGACACAAAAGGGGCCTGTGTTGGATGTGTGGGGAGTCCCAGTCAAAATGATTACTTAGAAAGATATACTTTTTTTTTTTTTTGGAACTATACGTGTATGGTAATTGTCCATCATAGAAGGCTTTCCTGGCACCTTGGTTACAAGCCAGCTCTCCCCTTGATAGCCCTAAGGTATCTGTGAATGCTGGTTCTTTTTCTTTTTTTGCTGAGGCTTTGATCTGCTGAGAGGTTCATGCTTTGACAGCCCTGAAGAAGTAAGTCTTAAGCAAATAGCATATAAAGTTGGAGCGCCAGTGTCATGTTTTCTTTCACCCTGCAGCTCTTGAACTGGAAGACCTGTTTTTAATGAGAAAAGGCACCCACAGAGAAGAAGGCCTCTTTGTTTAGGTCACCTTGGTTTCATACAAACATTGAAAGGATCATTTTTCAAAACTCCTGTCCAGAAATATTTTTTAAACTTACAAGCTCAACTGAGCAAAGTGGGTTTACTTTTTTTCCCTCGGTTCAGACCAGCAACTTGCTTTAAAGAACATAAGGCACTTGTCTTCTATTTGGATTTAGTGTTTGTGTTTTTAAAGGAGTCAGGAGGTTTGAGGAAGAGTGAATTTCTGAAGTTCACAGAACAATACATTTTGGCAACATGTCTTTGAGTTTGGGATGTTTTCTTGATGAAAAGCAAGCTGTTAGAGGTCGATCAATGGACGACAGCATCTGCAGGCTCCTCAAATCCCTCGTTTTCTGTTGATTGACTGTGGATTAAATAGAAGATAGAGAATGTCTGTGTCTAATAGCTATATCTGATTAATACGTATCAATGTCTGTTGTGTCTAATGACAGTGTTTGCAGAAAGTAAACGTACGTTCTCTCATTCTCTGGGTTTGACACATATATTTTTGGGTGATTTGATTTTGGAATACTGTAAAAATCCTGGACTTTTTTTCAGATGGTAAGTTGGTGCTAATCCTTCTCTTCTTTTCCAGGTAGTTCTAAATTAAGTGTATTGCACTATTTTTTTTTTTCCTCCTTCCCTCCCTTTTTAAGTAAAGAAAACAAATCCCACAAAATTCATTTGATATTTTTGGTTTCCCACACCTATTTTTGGTGGCTTGCATCATGAGAAGGAAAATGCGACGTGGCTCATAGCATGATGACAACCTTACTATATCTGTCTGTTGAGTAGTGAGAGTTGTACTTGTTTCTGAACTTCCCGAGTGAAAAGATATGCACAGACATCATAGTAGTTGTTCAGGCTTTGGAGTGTTGTTGATTTCTCGGTACAGGTTGTCACCTGCACTCGAATTTGCAGGCTTGGTCACCCCAAGAAGTTGTGGAACCTCCTTTCTTGGAGATGCCCCAACGTCATGGGGACAGAGTCCTGTACAACATGCTCTAGGTGTCCCTGCTTGAGCAGGGGGGTTGGACAAGCTCATCTCCAGAGTCCCTTCCAACCGCAACCCTTCTGTGATTCCGAGGTGGCTACCTGCAGCCAGGGCAAGTGGCTATGGACAAACAGAGCCTAGTCCGAGCATTTGGCCTTCTCATTGGTTCCAATTCATGACTGGGCTCTTGCTACGAAGGACTCTCTAAATACGGCTGGTGTGTTTGTAATGGAAGCTTGGCTTTATCCAGGGCTCTGAGGTCTGCACCAGTCACACATGAGTACAGCATGATCAAAAGTGATTCTGCTTTGGGAAAGGGATGTGGGTTTTGCCATGTGATTTTTACCCTGTAATGCAAATGTAGGCCTTATTACAGAGAGTTGTTTTAATGCATGAGGAATGGAAATGAGGGCTTTTCATTGCTTAAGGAAAATGAAGCATAAAAAGGAGACAACATGTGACAGTGAATTATTATGATCATTTATTTGTTGGATGGGAGTGTTGCTACACTTGAGATTTGCTTTAATTTCAGTGGAAGTAGAAATAGTTGGTAGCATTCTTGGAGAGTGTGTTATGCAGGAGTTCTTTATAAACAACGAGAAGGCTTATCAAAATATTATGTTTTCTTTCTTTAGACCTATTGGCTGCTTTTCTTTATGAATGTGACCTGATAATGACAAATTTTCTTGAGTAAAAATTCTGAAAACCCACATTGATGTCGCTATTTTCTTGTTCGCTATGCAGCTTAAGGCAGAAAATAACCAGTTGGGAGAATTCTGCTCAGAAATAGGTGGATCCACAGCTTTGGGAGAGAAACATTCACAAATATGTGAACTTCTGCTGTGTGTACACATGTAAACCCTGCATTCAGCTGCAAGATCGTAAGCAGTGTGCATTCATGTAGTAGGAAGGGCAGGTGAGAAAAAAAGTTGGAAGTGAGAGAAGACAGGATGAAGTGATGTATTTCTTTCCAGTCTTTTTTTCCAAACAATATGTTTTTAAAGAAGAGTTTGGGGTTCTCTTTTCTTGTAGGCACGGAAATAGGTCACAGTACATGAAGAGAGAGAACGATGCTAAGTACACAGCGAACTACGACTGCATTAAAATCAGCCTTGTCTTTGCTCATGAGATCTGCCAAGGCTTGAGCTCAGGAGTCTTTGTTCTCTGTTCCCGTTCGTGTCATTACAGATTGCTAAAGCCAGACAGTAAACTGCTCAGAACAGACCTTTTACAATCAGAATATTTTTCTCTTTTATTATCTCATTTATCTCTTCCGCTGACATTCTTGAGTTTTGGATAAGACCCTTATTGCTGTGAAAATATTACAGGCTGGAGATGAAAAAAGTACCTTTAAATATTTGTTGCAGGAAAAGTGTGAGTAACTTAGGCGGGAAGGAGTTTTTGAAAAAATATTCATAATTTTGTATTTGTAACAATTGCTGCATTTGTTGGAAGTTCATTATCTCACTTCCTAGTGTGATTTAACATGCAGTGAAGTTGGTTCTAGGCAGAGACAGATGTTGCCAACTGCTTTACAGGAAAAGGTTACCTTGCCTTAGCAAGTCTCAACACTAAAGACTTCGATTCTGCCCTATAGACTTAGACTTCTGCCTCTAAAGCTGTGCAACCTACAGAAAACATGGAGTGAGCATTTGACCCCTGAGTTCAGAAATCCACAGCTGTAAATGGGTCAAAATGATGTTGCTTCCTAATACACCTTCTGCTGTTTAAGTACGGTGGGATACTTTATGCAGGGTTTGTGTTTTAACTGAAGGTCCCAGCCTAGTGACTTTAACATATGATGACTGCTCCTGCAAAGGCAGAGCTTCAGAGCAAAGCAGATTGAGAAGGAGGGAAATAATTTATGCTTCATCCTTTGAACAGACTGAGGCTATTACATAGGATATTGAGGGTAATTATAAAAACGTGTAACTGTCTTTTGCAGTGAATATAAAAAGAAACACAACTTGCACTGGACCACTGAAAGCAACCTGTAGATGAGGTGCAGTTGTTCCCTCCTGGAATGTAAATGCTCAGAAAGTGTGAAACAGGGCAAGCAAACATGAGGAGAGAGAGCAAGCAATGTACAGGAAACAAAAATACCACTAGAACTTTAGGTTTAGAAGAGAAAAAAGTAATTTATTTCAAACCCAAAAGACATCATATTCTGCTTCCCCCCATCTCCTCCCCAAATCTGAAGGGGTTAGCATGTGCAGGTGGGTGTCAAGCTGGCTGCACGTAGCCTCTTTGAGGAAGAGGAAGGCACTGCTTCAGCTTCGCCCTCTCCTGCCTGCCTGCAGGCTGCTGGAGCCGAGGAGTGCTGAGCTGGGCAGCAGAACACAAGGCTGTGGCTTAAGCAATGTGAGGAGGTCATTACAGCCATGGAGAGCAGCTGGCAGGAACGTGCTTGCCTGCATTGGCATTGCTATTCTATCCTGTGCTTATGGCGTTGGCCTGGTGCTGGGAATGGGGTGGGAGTGAGGAACTGCCTCAAGTTATTTTATGCTCAGAAATGTTAAAAATTCCTGTAATAAATTGGTGAAGATTCGCATTAGATGATGAAAGGCCGCAACATCTTTCTGAGGCAGGATTCTGGGGGCATCCCGAAGCCACACGTGCAGAGGAGCCTGAGGTCTTTACAAAGTTACCTATATTTTGTTCCTTTAATGCTTTTAATTGCTGCTTTTTGAATCCTTTTAAAGGGGTTTTGCTGTATTACGCTTGAAGCGAGGAAGTAGTTGTTAAGAACATGATAAAATGTGTTAGGCCTTGCTAAGTCCTCCTTCTGATGTGCCTTGGGTCCCGACAGATTCTCTGGCACACTTGCTTTTGTTTTGTTATTAATTCATTACTTAACTGAGTACTTCACCTGTACAAAGTGAAGTGATTCAGAGCAAAGTGTATTTATTCAGTAGAAATACTGAATAGTAGAAATTATCTACAATCACAAGGAAGGCCAGTTTATCTCTGAGCTTTTCTTGAGGGCAAATTAGAAAGAGTTACTGGAGGAGCTGTGAAGTGGGCTTTGTTTCTGGGTGCATAGCTATGAAGTCTGAGCTCAGGCATAAAAGGGCAGAAGTATTTAGGTAGGGATTACTTGGCGATGCAGCAATGCAAGGGTGATGCCTGGTACCACTGTGCTTTAGGGGAAATCTTACAGTGATGTCCTGCTTCTGAGAAAATGGAATTTTATTTGATGTCATTTTATGAAGGTAACTAGTTCATTTTTTTTCTGTGGTTGTGGGGAAAATAGAAGTGAAAGTTCATCATCGAGAACCGAAAAAGCCATGCTGGAACTGCTGTCACAGAAATTTAGGGTGCTGTCAAGTATAGGCTGTCTAAAATATTATTAAAAGGTTAAGTGTAGTTCTCTTATACCATCACAGGAATTTTGGCCTATCATAGGAATATCGTAGGAATTTTGTTCCAAGAAACTTCTTCAGTATAACCACCTGAGACATCCAATGTATCACTGATTTGTCTGCAGAGCAATTAACTGGAAAACCTCTGCTTTGTTTTACAGCTGTCATCTTGAAATCTCCCTGATCCTTGTGATAGCAGTGGGTTAATGGAGCTGTACAACAATCTCAATATTTAAAGGAAAGACCCCTGAGTGGTAAGCCCCAGTTTTATCCTTGATTCACCTGTCTCATTTTTCTTTGTGAGTGTTACTGTTACATTCAGCGAGCAACAACTTCTCTCAGTCTGATGGGTCAAAATGTTTCATTCATTTATGGTTTCAGCAGTGCCTGTTCTGTGTGTTTCTGACTGATAAAAGCTGCATTTGGGCTGTTTTACCTGTTGTGGTCAGTGACTTGAGGACTGGGCTCCATATTCTGTCACTGTTCTTGGTGAGGCCAGCACGGAGTCCCTGGGCTCTAGTAATCTCATACAGGCGTGTTCTTACCTTGCTGCAAGGGTAAGGTAATTTATTTTTTCTTTATCTCACAGTAGTGTGAAGTTAAGCTGAGTGACTTTGCATTGCATTTGCTGTGGTTCAGTTGATGTGCTGGAACTTGTTAAACTTAAGTAACCTGGAGCTTTTATCTTTATAGTCATAAATTCTGAAGGTCTGATGTTCTTGACAGGCAGCTCTTTTGAGCTCAGGAATGGCATCCTGTCTGTTGCATCAACGGTGGTCTTGTGTCCAAGATCTTGAGCTATTTTGATTCTAAGCACTATTCCTAGTATATCTCTCTATATAGATACATTCCATTCTAAAAGTGCTGCTTTTATGGAATTATATTTGGGTAGGGTAGTAGGCATTAGTTGTATCTGTTCCGTGCCATCTGTCATCCTTGACTAGTCCCCTATTAATATCACTATTTCAAAGGATGTTGTGTATTTTAGGAAAAATAAGCCTCAATTCATTCTGCCCCATACACATTAATACTGCAGTGCCACTGCACTGAATTAAGCCTTACTTTTCTATGGCTACTAGTTACAAAAAGAGGAGAACATATGGTTGTGAGTAGGACCTGCTCTCCTATCTTGGAGGTAGGAGGTGTATGCGTCTGTATGGCTGCTTTAATTTTCATACGCTTTTCACTTGAAGAGCAGGTGGCTGCAATGTTAGGATTGCTCTGCTTGCTCTTCTGCTGCTGAACTTGGGCCAAATACTTCTGCAACGCTCCAGTCCAAGGAACTGGAAGCTGGTTTAGGTACAGCTGCAATATGGCCAGTGGTCAAAACTTGCTATTTGGGATCATTAAATAGCCACATGGGTTTGCAACACATCAGTGAGGCCTTAAATAATCCTAAACTGGTGGTTCTTCGAACTGAATTTCTGCACTTTTGTGATCTATGTCTTCAGACTTCACTTTGATAAATCATGAGAGAAGAGATGTTGACAATGTTGATTACTTAGTTTTAGAGGACCTGAGGTTTCCCCCTTGTCTCAGTGTTAGAAACGGAGTCTCTAAGGAAAAAACACTGAATATCTGACGGTTTATAATTCCAGATGTGGTGTATAGGTTTGTAACTGCTTTAAAACTTCTGGCACTGCTCCAGCCTTGCACCAGCACAGTGACTGAGATATATGCCCTGTCAGTGCAGTGCTCCTCCTTGCACTTCTATGTGTTCTCCTTTAGTTTTAATTTTCTTTGCATGCATAGCTATATTAGGTCTGATTTTTCCATCTCCCAGTGTATTATTAAGCAATATGTGAATGAGTATGGACCTGTGCAGTAAGATGAGTAGATCTGTACCACTCAACATAAATATATGTTCGCTCTATTTGACAAATCTGATTTTAAATGATGGCTAGCTTTGTAGTCCGTGTACCTTCCAGTTCTAAGTGACATTCTTTTCAAGAAATTCATTAAAGGTTTTCTGGTAAATACAGGAATTACTTCCTTGGCATAAAGTTTACCTTATTTAAAAGTTGTCAGGAGAAGATTCAGCTCCAGCCTTTACTTTTAAATACATACTTGTAGGTATATTTTTCAGGTAGGTAGTCAACTCTGCATGATTTTGTGAGAGATCTGTTTTAATCATTTGAAAGGTAACAAAGCCAGATACACTTAGCAAACTGGAGCAAGTTACGAAGGAAATCTATCTGACTGATTTTATTTTGTGTTTTCAATTGCAAATAAGGGTAAAGGCTTGACTGTGGGATATAAGTCTTAACCCAAACCTGTGAGTCTCTCAAATCTGGCACCCATGTCTCAATCCGTGCGCTGCAAAAAATAGTGGATTATGTTTTGTTTGGTCAAACTAACCAGATGATACATATTTTCCAGAAGACTGAATACTCTTTGGTTGTTTCATTGCATAATCTCTGTCTAAAATAAGACATACAAGTTTAATTTAACTACTAATAGAATTTTTTTTAAGAGATGTTAACTCTAAGGCTTGAGAGGCTGAGGGAAAAGAGAATAACAGTTTTCTTTAACTGGGTCTTACTTCTGCATGTAGATGATAGTAGAAGCCCTGTGGGACTTGATATCAATCTAGTGATAAGCTCAGAGATCCTGCTCTGCATCAGCTGCTCTGAACCAGCTGCCCTCAGTGATGTTCCAAATTGAATAACTAGGATGCTAAACTGTGGCTTGTGTCCTGCCTGAATTAATTTCTATTTTGAAAAACTCAGACTGCTCAGCTTTGGTGCACAAACTGGAGCATGTTGAGAGTCCTGTGAGCCAAAGACAAATATTCCTTCTGACTGATGCTTTATTCTCACAGTGCCATGCCTAAAATAGATTCATCTCTTACTTCAGTTGTTACTGCCATTACTTTTGGGAAACTAGACAACCAGTATTGAGATAGACATATCCCGTTTTCTTTTCCCATATTTGCCCACCTTTTCCCCACATTCCGCCTCTGTTCTCTCAACTGCGAGCAAACTGAGGGTTGTGAGGAGAAGGGAGCATGAGAGACCTCAAAGCTTCTCAAGATGGAAAGCAGGAGTCTTGTTACTTACCCCTCCCTCCCATGTTTGTCATCCATCTCCTCAAGAAGGCTCTGTACCTTGCAGTTCATTCTGGCACTGCTCAGCTGAAAGACAGTACCACAAAAATAAATCAGGAAGAAGACCTTGGCAGGAGAGTGTTGCTGTTCTTGATGTAAGCTGAGTTTCACCCATACTTTCAGGAAGAGTTTGTCTGCCTTTTACCCTGTGATAGGTAGTCTTTACTGTATAAAGATGTGTGAACTTGAAGAGGACAACAAACTCTTAGCAACATCAATTCTGAAAAACTGCACTAGAGCCAAACACCAGGGTTACACTTTGCAAAAACTGTAATGGCTGTAAAACAGCATTTTTGTCATGAGCCAAGGCCTGGTAGCTTCAGGAATGGGTGACCCACAGCTACATCTGTGCTCGCTGTGTTGTGTGTTTTCTGAGCTGCAGCATGTGCAGGGATCAGAGGCGATTTGCTTATCTCCTGTTTTGCAGCTTTAATAGCCAAACACGTGGGCATTGCTTAATGGCAGGCCTGGTGTTTCTGATCTGCAGTCCATGAAGTGATGGAAAGCTGCATGGTGTTGCTTTCCCTTCTACTCAGATGTGTTAAAGAGGCCAAGCAGACCTGAAATACTTCATGTTATGTAGCACTTGCTTTGGAAGGATTTTTTTTTTTTTTTCCTGGTGAGGAGGCTGAGCTTGGTTGCCTGATGGGACAAGGCTGCGTAGCTCCACAGCCCTGGGTCCAGCCAGGAGCAAGGCTGAGAATGTCGTCTTGGTAGGCACCCCCAACACAGGTATACAGCATCTATGTGTGTGGTATATGTGTGTGGACATATGTGGTAGGTCCCCACCATGAGCTCCTCCAAGCAGGTATTTGGGTTTTCCCACCTGCTTTTATGCCCCTGGGCTCCCCTGCGCTGCTTCCACTGAGCCCTTGGTGACCTCAGGGCTCTGCTGAGATGGGCGTGGGAGCACCAGGGCAGGGTATTTCTCAGGTCCCATCCTACAGCCACTCCTCGCCCTTGACTCTCAGTGCTCCTTCGTGCTTGGGGAGATGAGGCTTTGGCCACGCGGCCTAACGATGGTGGGTGAGCCACCTGCTGGGGTGAGGGAGGCTTCGCGTGCCTCAGGGAGCCAATTTTGAAACATCTTGTGTTGTCTGGTTTAGTTTCTCACATGCTTCCTGTGAGTCAGACTCCCGCAGGTTCACATCTGAATGTGTCGGCAGCAAGATGCAACTGGAGCCTTCTTCCAAACCCAAACCTGCAGTGCTTTGGTCGTCTTTGGCGAAAAGGGAATTTGTGACACTTCGAAAGAGCGTAGTTAAGTCTTAATGGCCTTAAAACTAAAGTCAGGATGAGAGAATGGAGCTGAATACTGCTTTTTATTTATTTATTTATTTTTGGCAAATGTTATAGTTTCTTGCCAGATCAATACTTTATAAAGCTTTTCTGATTACCTCTTCTCACGTCCTCTTAGCTCCGTTTCCTCTCTCCCTTTACTACCGCAGAGTTTCCTCAGGCGTCTTGCTTTCTGGAGTTTGCTTTCTACAAGTTGGGCAGCAGTTAGCTCACTCAGGCAGCTTGCACATGTATGTGGAAGGTGTCCCTTTGTTTTCTCTATCTCCTGAATTTGCCTCTTTGGCTCTCCTCCCTCACACTGTTCACCCTGCTGTTCTGCTTGCCTGGCCACGCTTGCAGAGCAGTTTTGCCATCTCTTCTCCCTTCCCAGCCTCTAAACTCCTTTGCCTTCTTTGTCTCCAGCTGCAAGGCGCAGCTGCTGCAAAGCCACCACCGTGTCACTTGTGTCTTTCCTTTCGAGACCAGCTGCTAGGAACTGCTCTTAGGCTGGTGTAAGTCTCTGTGCTTACTTCTTCCCTTGACAGTAACATCAATCTTCTTTGCCTTGCTGAGGATCTCAATTTCCCTTGCTCTGACATTTCCTTGCTTTCTGTCAGACACCTTCTAAAAACACCTCACAGCTCACAGCCAAATCCTTCTTCCCAGCTGTATTCTATTTTGAGCTCTGCTTTTGCTGGATACCTCCCTATTTAACTTGAGCACTTAAGCTCCTGCAGCATTTATGTACTTCTGAGGATTTTGTGTCCCCCCCCGCCTTTTTTTTAAAGGAAAACCTAATTTGGGACATTCTATCACCATGCAATTATCGGAAGTGAAGGCTTCCAAAGTGGTGGTTACATGCACAAAAGGCACCTGCTTAGCCTGAGTTCTCTGAATTACACTTTTTGTGTCTTGGGTTGAACCAAAGGATTTGGTACTACATTTTCTGACTTTTTCAGGCATTCTTCAAACTCAAATTGCCGCTAATGGGACTATGTGGACTGTAGTAATTTTTAACTTATTAGAAAGATTACAGGCACTGCAGAACTTGAAAGTAGGACTTCTTATTTATGTTTTTATTCTTTTATTCCCTACTGTGGGTTGCATCTGTAGGAGGAATCAATATATTTGTAGGTTTTTTTTAACTTGATTTATGCAATTCTCACTTTTTGTAGGAGAATTTGAATGAAAAATTTAAGCCTACAGACTATATTTTCCTCTCTTTAGTAGCTAAATTACAGTTGTTAGGCCTTGGTGATATGCAACGTAAGAACAATACTGCTGAAACGTTTTCTCTCCGAAACAAACCAAATCAGTGTTCACAGGTAAAATACCCCAAACCCATTACTTTCTTGTATGGAAGGTTTTCTGTGTGGGTTAAAAATTATTATTCCCTTCTCTCTCTATAAAAGCTGTAATTGCTAAAAAATTCACTCAGATAGGCAAAGTTTATTATTATTTTTAAAAGGTTCAGCCAGGCCTCCATAATATTTTTTTGAATCTGCAATCAGTTGTTTTTGGGAGGAGGGAGCAGGGGGTAAAAAGTGGGTAGAAATAATGTGTGGTGACAACAAAATAAAAAAAGCAGCTCTCAATATGGGTTCTTAGCTAAATTATAGTCCATAAAAATAAACACTAAGCTCATTTTTGTGATAGCTGACAAAATGTAGGGTGCTTTTGAAATGCTTTGAACAATATTTGTATAGTTTTAGCCTGTTAGGTTGATTCCTAAAAAGGCAGGCTATTGAAGAACATTGCATAATAGGCACTGCCTTTAGCTTATCCCTTTTTAGACTTACTGTAAAAAGAAAAGTACTTAAACTTTTGGAAAGGGCTTAGTGTGAAGATAGCTTTTACTAGTCTTCCTTTATTGTAATGTGTCAGTTCCCTTTTTCATCTTAACTACTGCCTTTAAGCTGAATTACAGCCTGTGTATTTTAAGATTCCTTCCATAGTTATGGGTGTGGATCTCAGTTTCCGTCCTCTGTTGTGCAGGGGTAGAGTAAAGGAAGCTGCAGTTTGGTGCTGGTATTTGGCCTTGCTTGTGATTTCCTCCCCGAGGAAGTTAGCTGAGCTGGAGGTAGCTTGGTGGTGCTCAAGCAAAATGGTTGGCTCTGGATCTAAAAAGGACTTCTGGGTATTGGGTGTATAGCTGCTTACTGAGACCACGTTGAAGATCTGCTCCTTCTCCTTCAGTCTTGTGTGTCTATTCAGTCTTGATTTAACTGGCAAAAAAAAGTCCTGTATGCTATTTCAGAAGCCCTTTCATGAAGAGTGGTTAGAATTATGTTTTCAAAAGAGAAATTAAGGGAGCACTAATGCTATTTTGGATTATAGTAATCGATAAAATATTTTTACATTACTTGGCTTTGTGGTTCTTGCTGGCTTACGTTTATAATCGTCATCCTTTGCTTATTGCTGTTTTTTTAAAAATATTTTCAGTAGGTCTTCTGTAGGTCTCCCTAACTGATTTCATGAGCATTTATGAAATCCTCACCTTGCAAAAGTAAACGTACTTTGGAACACACGCTTTATAAGTGTGTGACTGTCATTTATTCTTTGAGATAAGAGCCTTAGCTTGGAAGTCGTCATGTAGTGACTCATAAGGAAACTGAGCAATCACAAAGGCATCCTGTAAAGAAAAGATCATGGTGACATGGTGACCATTGTGAGAAATATTACGATATTCTGGTTGGGTAAGATTTCCTTTTATGTTCCCTAAATATTTCTACACTGATTAAATCAGCTTTACAAGCATTGGGTGATGGAGAAACATATTCCTTCCTTCCAAAACAAGAAAATGCCCCAAAATAATTCAATAATAGCTCACAAGAAAGTTTGTCCAATGTTTAGTGCACTAATCAAAGATTAAGATTCAGTTGCCAAAATCCCTTTGTAGTATTAGGCAAGTAATCAAAAAAAAATCATTAAAGTTTAAGTCCCTGAATTTGAGGTAGGCCCTAGAAATTTCTGTGCATCAAACTGTGTCAGTTGTCTGTTTATTAAAAAAAAAAGTGAACTTTACCTCCTTTTGCTTGGGTAGAAAATGCGTATTTTGCTGCCTTTAGTGTAAAAGATGTAAACGATCCTGTCAGTTTAGACTGGTGGGATTGTGCTATGGGCAAGAGGTTGTATTTAGAGCTGCCTTTTTTCCTGCAGAGCTGAAATTGTTACTTGGCTTTGGTGAATCTAGTCAATAATGAACCGAATGTCTGGTGTAGATTTGATGGGAACCTGAGTGGAAGAAGACCTGAATCAAAGGGTATGGATGTGAAAAAGCTGCACCCAAGTAGCAATTACTAATGTTTTCCATTGAGTCATGCTTCCTTACCCAAGCGCAGAAGTGTTGATGGAAAAGGTCAGCAAGACTTTAATAAAGCATTAAACCTGATAATCAGATGATGTAACATGTTCAAATGTTGTCTGACCGACCTGATTCGCTTTAAATTCAAAGACTCTGGACTGTTTAAGACTTCTGTTCCAGAGTTCTAAACCAAATATACAAAACACACTGGAAAAATCTGTAATCTTGGGTTTCCCATTACTCTCTCACTACCTTTTCTTTTCTGTTAATACTCCATGCAACGAGGCCTTTTAACTTAGAACAAAGTCAAAGTAATATAAATAGATATATGTATATAGCAACACATGCTACCAGATTACCCACGAACAAATGAAATTGATTAAAAAACCCACACAGCTCATAGATGTCACTTAATTTTCCAGTATGTACATTGGAAAAAAAAGGTGTCATATCTGTAGGAGGTGCATGATGGTCTGTTTGGGGCAATTTGTCTAGGTGTTTTTGATCCTGAAGAAAAAGGACACAGTTGCTTTAATAAGGAGACTCTGAAGTGATTTTTAAGCATGCTCATTTTATGTATTTTTTGCCTTTTATTACATATATAAATTGGCTTACATAGATCTATGGCTGACTATTCTTAAATATTTGATATTAAGATGTTTTGAAACCATGTGAATAATGCTGAGGTGTAATTTTTTGTGAGCTTTTCCATGGCCTAATTTGTAGAAAATCCCTAATGAGTTGAAACCAATTAAGTCTGGAATGTCAAAATTTAGATTAATCATGAAAGAAATAGTTTTCCATTGTGAACATTTTTAATAAGCCTTCCCCACCCCAGGCTCCTGCTGGTCCAGATTCGGACACACTCTGAGCCTGTGGCGTTCTGTTTGCTCCAGTGGGTCCAGTGATCCTTGGTGGCACTGATCTGGGAAGAATTTACAGCTCAGTACAAGCAAAGGTCGGATTTACACCTAGTAATTCCTTCTGACTGAATTGTTACCTCATCTGTTTTGTGAGTAGAAACAGTGAACTTTGAGCCAAAGAAAAATAGTTCTTTTAACTTTGGCTTTTGTGTTTCTTATTAAAACTGCTACTGGGCTCTCTGGCCTTCTCTGGCCCCTGCTAGGATATGTTTGGGCCCTTCTCTGCTTTCTGTACTAATCTGCCTGATAAGGGCAAAGGATCCGAAGAACAGGCATAACAGAAGCAGGTTCCTTTTCATGGCCTGGGTAATGTGGAATATATAAGGAGAGGATCCCGCTATTTAAAGCAGATGCTGCATAACTGGCAAAAGATGAATTGAGAAAACAAAGGCCAAGTATTAGACATCTGTTGTAGAAGCACAGCAGCCTTGCTCTTCTTTCCCAATGCAAAGGGTGAGGAGGGAATTTTATAAGAAATGATGAGAAATCATCAACAAAATCATTCCGTTTCACAGTTAGTTTTATTGTCTTGGTTTAGTTTACCCAGTGCAGCAGATGGCCCTGGGGAAACAATGAGTCTTTGCATCTACTTCTCCAGCAGTGACAATTGTTCCTTCTGAGGCGTTTGAAGAACCTGCCAGTGATGGGTCACAAAGGCTGGCGTGGGGATTACAACGCCTGGCATTGTGCGGACAACGGGAAAAGCTTCTCTTGGAAAATGTACGGAGTGTGTTGAACAAGCAAAATAAGGAGATAGAGACAGTTCCCTCAAGAGTAAAACATGTTGCTGGACAGTGCAAGGAGCCATTGTACTTAAGCCACGCAGTAACATATGGCAGCCTCAAAATGAATCTGTGCTGGGTTTGGGTGTCTCTTTTGTTGGGACTCACAGATTAATATTCCATTGAAATTATTGTATGAGTACAGAAAACAGAGCAGGCTGATTTGGAACAGAGAGGTTAGTTATGCATTGTAGAGAAAAACAAAGATTGTTGGAAATCAGAATAGTGCAGATATGTTGATACACCCGATTATGATATATTTAATTCTTGAAAGCTTGGGGAGGCTAAGTGTTTTCTGAAGAGCTTTTCTGCTGTCCAAAGCTACCTGTAAGGAGTGTACGTAAGACCTGGCATAACAGATGTTCCCAGACTTGCTCTCTGTAGTTTTTTAGAGAAATGACATAGAATTTAAGCATTATATTAGGCAAACAATGATTGGAAATGGTGAATCTTTTAATTACTGAGTTTAATGTATTTTTATGGTCATCTTGACTTTCTCTACCATTGCAAAACATGGACAGATGTTGGCCAGAAAGAGAAAGAGTGGATATATGTGAGCAGACCCTGGCAAGCCTTTGTCTGCAGCAACCGTACCAGTGCCTGTGTATGCAGAAACCACAGCAGTGTCTGTCAGCTGGTTACTTGTCTGGTCAGAATGTCCTTATTTTTTGCTATGAGATATATTTTGCTTACTTTTTTTTAGCTCATTTCTCTGATAATAGTCTGTCAGTCTCAGAATTAAATTCTTGTTTCATCTCTGGGAACAGAGCGTAAAGAAGAAATGGACGTTTAGGTCATCTTGGACATTTTCAGCAGGTGCACAGAAGTCCTTTCCTGTGAGGTCTGTGTGCAGCATGTTACAGGCTTCTTTTAAATTTGTGGTTTCCTTCCAGTGCAGGATTTTTAGCTTTGTATATTATGAGATAAAATAATAATAAAAAAATGCATTGGAAACGGATCGTGGCTGCAGCAGTAAGCAAGCTGAGAAGGTGCCCTCTTGTAGATGTGCTGGAAACATGTAATATTTCCAGCTTGTTCTGGATTACTCTGTTGATAACTGCTGTAGGAAAGCCATTGTTCCCTAAACGAAAATGAAAACAAAAAACAACAGCAAAAAATATTATTTGCACTCCTTAAGGAGTGTATAATAGTCTAGAGTGCCTTTAATGCAGTCTCTTGCAGCAGTGTCCATCATAGGGGGCTGACTGTGATCCACATCAGCACGTTTCGTGTTTTTACCTCTTCTGGGTAAAATTCCTCAGGTTTATCTCCTTTACCAGCACTTGAAGGTCCTTCAAGTGATGGATAGGACACTAGTCTTTTTAGCAGTAAGAGTTTAGTTCAAGAGATTTTTCACAGGCACCAGCTAGCCATTCTTCATCCTCCTTGCTTATGTTAGCTCCATGGCCGTGCTTCAGGGGTGGTTTTGCTCAGCTCGAACCCTCCTCATCTCTCGGTTCCTGCCAAGCCGCTGTTCTTGGCCGCTTCGAGGCGCGTGGGGAGAGTAAACACTCGCCATCAATAGCTCGGAGTTTGTTCAGCTGCTCCGGTGACAGCCAGAGGCAGCAGTGAACAGCGCTCGCTCTTGTGTGCAGGGGCGGCCTGGCCTTTACATGGAGTGGGTCTTGCAGAAGAAGGCCTTAGGAAGCCAAGGGCCTCGTCCTCCTCAGCCGCCTGGGGGTGTCCACATGAAGGGCTCAGGGGCAGGTCTGCACGTGGCTGCGGTGCTTTTCCTCGGGCCAGTGGCTGTTCCTCCCAGTGGTCTCGCTGAGGTTTGTGTCCGTGTTGCTGACTCCCTGGGCTGGCAGCAGGGAGGTTCATCCACCCTTTTTGATGGCTGGATTTCTCACCCCGTAGCCACTCGGTACAATACGCCGTTCAGAAGCCAAGTGCAATCAGTTCAGCAGTGCAGGGCTGTGTTTGCAGTGTGTAGTGATAAGCACCTAACTCTGACCTAAATGCCCAAAGGACACTGGATTTTGCACAAGTCCATTCCTGATTCTGCCAGTGTCCCCCCTCTGTGCATGCAAAGCTAAATGGGTCCTTCTGAAAGTACTTCCTGAGGGCAAAGCACTTCGTTAGCAACTTGGGGTGGACTAAGTGGGCATTGCCCTGTTTCAGCTTCAGAATCTGCCTGGGGGTTGATGCTGCCCTGCGTCCTGGTGTGAGAGGCCAGAGCTCGGGCACGAGGGAGAAAGCGAGCGCTGACGCTGACCTCCTCCTGCGGCCCCGCGCGTGCCCCATCACGGCGCAGGCGGCCCACGCGCGCCAGGGGCGCCTCCTCCGCGCGCGGGCGGGCGGGCCGCGGCCGGCGCGGGCTGCTCCGCAAGGTGAGGCCGCCGGGCACGGGCTGGCGCAGGGGAGCGCGCGTCCCGCTGCCCCGCGGGGCCGGGGCCACGTCCCCGTCCCCGAGCCGTGCGGACCCGCAGCCCGCCCCGCGCCTCGCCGTTGCGTGAGGCGCAGCAGCCATGTTGCGGAGCGCTCTCCAGGAAACGGCGCCCGCCGCGCGCCCAAAGGGGCGGCTCCTGCGCAGCGCGCGTTGCGGAGGGCGCGGCGGGAGGCGCTCGGAGCGCAGCGTGCCGCCCCGCGGTGCCTGCGGTAAGGAATAGGAGAGCTGCGGCAGAAACGGCTGCGGGACAGTCCTCGGCCCTCAGATTCTTTCAAAAAGTGATCTACTATTTGCTAGTTTGGAGCATTCACTGATGCACAGTGTTATTTTCTCACTACTATGAATTAACTAGATCTGTCATTATTTCCTTTTTTTAAATGATTCGGTTTCCAAATGAAAGGTCTATTAGTGCAGCAGTAGCATCTTGAGCATAATAAATACAAACGATTTTAGCCAATATTAGGGTTGGCTTTAAAAACTGCTTGGTAATTGAGGCTTGGCATGTGGCAGTCCTTTCCACATGCTAAACATAGTCCCATTTAAACCAGATACTAATAAAACACTCCTTATAATCCTAATTTTGCCATTGCTTTGAATCTGAGTTAGTGTTTTCTGAGACTGTCTATAAGGATTATTATTACCATCAGGTTTGTTTTTATGCTGGTATGCTTTTAGGGTATGCTTTCTGCCTTGTATATGTCAAATAAGAACAAGTGATTATAGCTTAATTATCTCCAGTTGAGTTTACCTTTTTTTTATTAATGTGGATGCATTAATAAAGATTGTGGCTGCGGTTAGGTAATTAGCAATTAACATTTTGAAAAGAAGTTGATGGCTGTGTGTAAAGGAGAGGATGAACGTTGCGCCCGAGTAATTTTGAACATGGCTTCTCTGTCCTACTTGTTTAAAAAATGATATTTTTTTTTTTCTGCTAGAGAGAGGGGGTCCCTGCAATTGCTCTGGTTCCTGAGGTGCCCCTGGGCCCATGCCCCTTATTTAGTGGAATACCCCTGAATGTAAGAGGAGGAAAAGAAAGCTGAAACAGAAGAAAAAATCTAGGAAGAAGTATAAAAATGTTTTAGTGCTGATTTTTTACAGTTTTGCCTGTGTAGTTACCGCCTTCTTTGAGAGACAGGGACAACTCGTCAATCAGATGTGAATAGCCAACGTAGAAAAGATTTGGCAGGGAAGAGACCTTGACTTTTCCTTAAGCGCGAAGGAAGCAGCTGCCCTTGCCCTTTCTGTTGTAAGAACTCTTGTCAGGGGCCTCTGTGCAGGCTTGTCCTGGTTGCTTCAAGCCAGCTCTGCAGGAGGCTGTCAAGGCCTCGGGGCAGAAGCTGTTAGCACCTTTTTACCTTTCTTCTGACGGGACTGGAGGAGTGAGAGATGGTGGTTTCCCTGGCCCTTCTTTTTTGCAGCGAGTGCTCTGGCTTCTCAAGCAGCAGGTCCCAGCTCATGCTTTTCCCCTCTTGATTCTCCTCTACCACCTGCCAGCCCCATGGGCAGCTGGATTTCTTGTCACAGCGTTGCTCCAGAGCCTGCATTTTGTTACCCCTGCACTTGCTGAAGCTCTCACGGGTGGACGGGTGAAATTGCAGCTCCTGCTCCACTCGCGTCACCTGGTCTGGCGAAGCAGAGCTGTTTCATGCTGCTTCTCTCTCGCTTTTCAGTGTGCTAAATAAAAGCAGAATATTGGTGTTATTTAATCTTTTGGACGTGTTTATTTTCAACTCAAAAAGTGAGAAAGAGGGAGGGGAAAAGTTTGGATTGGTCTGGATACAAGCTTTTCGTTTCCTTCTCTCTCTACTGGAAGAAAACTGCAAGATACTGAGGTTTAGACTAGAATAAAATCCTTGAACATGAGCGGTACAAATAACATCATTTTCAGTACTTGTTTGCTGGAACTCTTCTTTCTGTTTGTGTAATTTTTAAAAATTATATTTTGTTTGTTTGTTTTTCTTGGAGATGAGTATCCTGAAGGGTTTCCAAATACTGTTTTTTTTTTTCCTGTGTCCTGAATAAACCTGCATACTTGGATTGGATTTATTCCTTGGGTTTTAAGAGCAAAGACTTGTTAAATTTTTGTCCGCCTTGTGTCCCGAAAAGCTCCTCACTCTGGCCTGGGGCAATGCAAGCAGGAGACACAGAGGGAGATGGTGACATGTGTCCCCTTGCTCCAGGAGGCCCACGTTGTTAGAGAGGTGCTGTCCCAGCGCTGCATGTTGCTCAGTGTTTTCTATCATGCAGGAAAGGTTACGGTGCCAAATTTTTGCTCCCCAGTACCTTTGTGCACCCTTGAGCATGCACAAACTTAAGCACAGTGAAGGACACTGTTGAGGACCATGAATAAAGCAGAGGTAGCTTCGTTTACCCTTGGATTCTGTGTCTCCCTTTGCTTTGTTCCTCATTTCTGTAGCTCCTCTGCCCTGCCTTGTGCTCTGTGCCAGCCTAAGGGTAAGTCTGGTTCGTTATGCTCTGGTTAAATGAGATTAGGGACTGGATTATGATGCTGTGATATTTTTGTACTGCTTTCCTTCTATAGTTTATATAGATGCAAAGATGTGAGATTAATTAAGTTCTCATTGAAGTTTGATGCAGGGTGGCCTTGAGCAGGTGACAGTGAACTGGTTGATACGATGTCCCGTATGACTCTCCTGTGACCTTATGTGCTCAGGTAGAATGCAGTTTAAAAGAAATGGCTTCATGATCCCTAACTCAGATTTACTTTCTCAGTAAATCCCTGCTGGTGCCAGATGGCAAAGCTGCAGCAGGCAAAGGTGAACTAAGTAGTATGCCTGCTTGGGCAGGGTACTGGGTAGCCCTGAGAAGCAGTAACTTTAACAAGTTCTCAGCATGAGATAAATGTATGTTAACCCTCAGATTTTGGAAATACTACATGCTCTAAAAGATTTCTGCAGTCTGCTTTCAGAAATGGAGATTAGTGATTTGACTTTAATACAAAGGATTTACTTTTCCAAGGCATTCATGTAATTTCTGTTGGGCAACAGGAAGGCATCTCTGGAGAACACGAGCCAGCACCTTAAAATACTGATTCTTTTGGTGTACATTGAGATATGAAATAATACCACAATGGGGCCATTTTCTTCCATTCCTTTGGCAAGCTGGGAAAGAAGAGCATCTTGAGCTCTGCATGTCAGTAAAAAGGATTCATATGAAAAGGCTCCCATTCTGCACACTTCTGTCAGTAAATATCAGTATTGTGGGTGGGAATGTGAGCTGTATAAATGTAGGCTGCTGAGCTGCCTTGAATGAGGTCTTTCTCCTTTAAACTTTCTCTCAAATGTGGGCATTTGGGAAAAGTTCATTATGTGAGTCTCAGATCCTGAGATAAGCGAATGACTTTCAGTCATATTTCGGTAAACAAGAGTTGGCGAATAAAGGGGAGAATATGGCTTTTGTGATTTTTGCCTACACAGGAAAGATTTCTAAATGTCGTCCTAAGCCTGTGTAGTTTCTCTGGTGAGAACATGACATTGAAAGCCCTGATACTTCTACGAGGGGTCATTTGATGCAGAAAAGTCTATGAAAAAATGACTACAGTTTTCTTAGTACACATGCACTGAGACAGACTTGTAAACCAGTGCATCAGAAACGGCTTTGGAAATGCAGGTGCATTTTCTCGTCTTCTCTGCAAATCCAGTGTTCAGATTTGCTTCTGGAGGGTATGTATAAGGTATGTGTTTTTAGCACTTCCATAAATACATTTTGAAGAGGAGTAGCCTCCTAAGGTCGTGATAATGCTACTGTTTAAACCAAGAAATGAGGAGCTGACAGGAGCGTTGCTGGGCGGCATCTCATCCTTGCTGCAAGGCTCTAGGCCTGTGCTTCCCTGCAGGAAGGCCGCCCGGCACCGCCGCTAGAGGTGCTCGGCAGGCTGGTTTCAGTGGCTCCCACCTTGGTGGGACATGTGCATTGCCGTATGGTGAAGTGATGTCTTTTTCTGTCTCCCTTTCACTAACCTCTTTTGCATATGAGTGTTTTTGTCCCTTCAGCTCACAGGCTCTGAGAGGTTGTGTGAGGGCTCCTCCTTTGGGAAGGAGGAACTGGCGCCCAGTGGGGAGCCCAAGACCTGGCCTTGTGGTCCACGGAGGGCAGAGGCGCCTGGGCACAGGAGGGACCACAGCAGCTTGGGTTGCCAGCCCAGGGAGAGAGAGCTGGAGGCCATCAGCGTGGGGCAATTTTTCCCTCAGCAAGAGCTCTTGTGAAGTGTTTGAAGGCACCACTCTGCGTGGGGACAGTGGAAATAGCTGAACACACTCAGACTGGAGAGAGAGGTGAGGGAGGACTCGATCTTCAGGGATTCTGGGGAGGGATGGTTTTCTGCTTGCACGGTAAGCACTTGAAGGGATTGGCTTTTCTGTAAATGAAGAAGAATTGAACATGCATTTCTGTGCTCCTCACTAAGAGTTATATCTCACACATGAAAACATCCCTGCAGTCTTTACTTCCATGGGAAATCCAAAGATGTCACAAAGGGCCAGTGATGACATCTGGGAAACAGAAAGGGTAATTCCTCCTAGTGTGATGCCTACATGTCACAAGCGACACCTGCAAGCTTCTGAAAGACTTCTAAGAGACAGAAGGGTGGTGGCGAACAGACATTTGGGAGGACTGTCGTGGCTGGTGGAGAGGGGAATACTCGGTAGCATTTAAATTTTAAGTGTTTAATCACTTCAGCTTTCCTACAGCTTACTGAGGTTTTGTTTTGCTTTTGTTTTGTTTCCCTTTTTTCCCACATCTGCCTGTAGTCCGTGTCTCTGACGCCCCAGAAAACAGTGTCCTGATCTTGCGTGTTTATGGGCGGTCACTAGCAAAGCAGCCTAGAGCTCCCCGTGCTGCCTTGCCTGACTCCTGGCAGGAGTGCTAGGTGATCCCCTTGGCACCTGTTCTCAGGCTGCATGTGGGGGGTGTGGAGATAAAGTCCACCAATTACTGCTTTCATGTTCAGTTTTAAAACAGAATATTACTTAGTGTGACAACATGGCCTCCAGTGATTAAAAACAAGCAGAAAAAATAAAAATCTGGACAGACACGTGGGCATTCAGTAGCTAAGGAAAACAGGCCTTAAAGTGACAGTGATGACTAGCTACTGGACGTCATTTTACTGTCATCAAAATAATGAAAATGTTCAAAACATCTCAAAAATGTTTCCTGGTCGTTCTTCACACTTCATCTCTTTGGCACAAGCATTTAGTAAGCTGTCATGCTTACGAGGCCTCTCCTTAATATTTAAAATACAATATGAAGTGCAGAACCCACCCATGTAAACCGGTTTGACGTCAAGGCTGTCCTTGTAGTCTCCTTTCTCCTCGCTTCCTGTTTTGCAGGGCAGCTCTGTACGCTTGTTAGCAACAGGGACTTGGGGAGATTCTCGTGTTCTTCCACTTCTCTGAGAAAGTGATTTCACGTCTGAGATGTGCCGTGTCTTCTGGCCCTGTGTTTGCTTGGGCTGTGGAGGAGTGGGCGCGTTCCCCGGTCTTCTTTCTATGCAGATCAACTGCAGAGCAGGATGAGTTGTGACTCCGTATGTGCCCAGCATGAAGCCACGACTCACTCGGGACATGCGTCCGCGTTTAGGATTGCTCATGGGCTGCTGCATGGGGTAACACAGACAGAGTCGTAGATGAGCATCTGATTTCCTGCCCAAGGAGAGCTGAGTGTCGCTGAAGCATTAGTGTTGGGAAAGTACAGGTTGGATATATAATGTGAGCAAACCTGAAATAATTCTGGGGAAGTCAGATAAAGACAAAGTTTCCTCTTTTTCTGCAAAGCAGGTTCTGATGTAATGGCATAAAATGCATCTTAATACTTCATACCTAATATTAGTACTTCAGAAAAAGTTGCCACAGTGATCACAAAATTACCTAATATTAGTACTTCAGAAAAAGTTGCCACAGTGATCACAAAATTAAAACTCTTAAAAAGAAAGAGTGTTATTTTCTTTAAAATCCCTACAGCCAATGTTTTAGAGTGGAGTATGGAGGAAGGCTAGAGGAAATCATAGATTCTTTGTTTGCAGAAGACTTTACTGCTTGTCTTGGAAGTGGGCTGAGATTGCTCCACAAGGCAGAGAACGTGGTGAGCAGAGCACAGGGGAGCGCCCAGTGTATTTTCCATCTGCCCAGTGGAGGGTTGTGGCCCTGGTTATAGCTATCTTGACCTAGAAAGGAACACTTTGCTCAGGTTGGTAGAATGATTATTGGAAAATGGAGCTTTTAAAATATGTTTACAGGAAATGTCTTCTGGGGTACGCTCAATCTGACAACCTGCTTTGAATGAGCATTTGTTTGCAGCTCTGCTGTCATGTGGTTCATCCTCAGCCGCTCGTCTTCTGCAGAGGTTCCTGTTCCTCAGATTTGCCAGCATAAACAGCAAAAATAAGCTGTTCCCCAGCTTGATTTTGTTTATGTGATCTGGCTTAAATAGAACCTTCTGCAGGCTGTTCTGTTTACTTTTTTTTCTATCCAAGTAGTCCATTAAAAAAATAGTGTAAGAGGTACCAAGGATACAGATAGGAGATGGGGGAAAATGAGGATGAGCAGTAAGAGGCCAGAAGCTTAGATTGGCTCAGCTCCTGTGGGAATAGTCTCTTGGATTGTGCCAGGGTGAAGGCTGTAAAAGCTATGGCCCTGACAAAGTAGCTTTTATTTTTCCCCGCTTAACTGATGGACAAAATCACACCTGGTGTCATGGGTTCCTGTGACGCTTCAGAGATGTTGGCAGTGCATTTAATTAGAAAGAAAAAGGGTTAGTCATTTGTTAGTCATTTGTTCCTCCCTGGACAGACTTAGCTGCTCACTACTGAGTGAGAAAGAGGGAAGCATAAGGAGGAGGAGAAAGTGGGGATTTTCCAGGGAAAGCACGCATGTTCCGAGCCAGTTCTGTGTTTGCTTCCGATCTGTCTTTCAGAAGGTTTCTCAATGGTTGCCATGTGCTTCACTCGCTGCAGCGTTTATGAATAAGGATACAGCAGATTTAACTGAGAACTGGTGTTCTCATCAGTTTGAGAGAGTGACTGGAAGCCTGCAGGGGCTGGAGAAAAACATCCCTCTCTGTACTTGATAATGAAATTTGCTTATAGCCAAGGATCTGAATGGCTTTTAAAATTTGGCAGCAAGCGCTAAAGTTGGAGCTGCCATTATCACTCATTTGCAAAACAGTTTCCAGAGAGTTATAATTAAGCAAAAACATACTGCGGGAAAAGAAGAAAAAGAAAAGATTTGGAGAACCTTTTCTCTGACATCATTTCTGTAATGCGCTACCACGCTCTGCTGTGGCCTCATTGCTGCGGCATAGTGATGGAGTGTAAGGAGCTATACAACTTATATAGTGCTCTCTTCTGGAGAGAGCTCTGCAGAGATGGATCTGGGTGTCATGGTGGACGACAAGTTGACCATGAGGCAGCAGTGTGCCCTCGCGGCCAAGAAGGCCAATGGGATCCTGGGGTGCATTAAGCAGAGCGTCTCCAGCAGGTCGAGGGAGGTGATTTTGCCCCTCTCCTCAGCCCTGGTGAGGCCGCACCTCGAGTACTGTGTGCAGTTCTGGGCTCCCCAGTGCAGGAGGGACGTGGAGCTGCTAGAGAGAGTCCAGCGCAGGGCCACAAAGATGATTAGGGGCCTGGAACATCTGCCCTATGAGCAAAGGCTGAGAGAGCTGGGCCTCTTCAGCCTGCATAAGAGAAGGCTGAGAGGGGACCTGATCAGTATTTATAAGTACCTTAAGGGAGGGAGTGAGGAGGATGGGACTAGTCTCCTCTCAGTGGTAGCCAACGATAGGACTGGAGGAAACGGCCACAAACTGAGGCATCAAAAGTTCCACAGGAACTTAAGAAAGAATTTCTTAACAGTGAGAGTGACAGAACACTGGAACAGGTTGCCCGGAGAGGTGGTGGAGTCTCCTGCTCTGGAAAAACCCGCTTCAAAACCTGCTTGGACACAGTCCTGTGCCACATGCTCTAGGTGACTCTGCCTGTGTAGGAGAATTGGACTAGATGACCTCTAGAGGTCCCTTCCAACCTTAAGTATTCTATGATTCTATGAAAAGAGAGGAGTCTAACTTGGTGCTGTGTTGGATTCTGTCCGGTGTGAGTGACACTGGGCTCTTTGGCCCCTGCTATAATCCTCTGTGTAGCTGGTGGGATAAAGCAAGGACTTGGGTGGTTCACAGCCATGTGCTAAACCATGGCAGAACTGGGATGCAAATAAAAATATCAGTAAAATGGTGCCAGAGAAGAGAGCTCATGGTCAGGCTTCTACGACCTGGCCTTTAAAATGGAGTTTAATAATCAAAGCTCTTTTTAGCACACAGCCCTGAGCAGAGGATGCTGGAGGGAGAGCAGAACTAATGGGGCCATCAGTTTAGTGTGATTCACCTTCCCTCTGCAAGTTGCCTTATTTTTCTGCGTATCTCATTGTTGGACTAATTTTAAAAAGTGTCACTCTGAATGTGATGTCCAGTGTGACTCTGGCACCCAGGTGTGGCTCCTTGGTGCCAGCGAACAAGGTATAGATATAATCTGCCTGCAGAAAGTCTCCATATAATTAGTCGCTAAGTAGGCTTGTCTTTGACCTCTCCCAGATATGTCAACTGAGCTGTAGAGATGAAGGGCCTTGCCAATGGGCACAGATGACACAATTTTTTATCATGATTAGGATTGTAAATAGAATTTTTAGATTGATTGATCTTCTCTGCCGCTTTCTTTCTTTCTTTTTTTTTTTTTTTTTTTTTTAGAGTGAAGTGAGGAAATGATTTATCTGGTTTGAATATTTGTAATAGATGCCCTGAAGGTAGATGATGCTACAGTATGTTACTAGGTTATATGATAGCAGGTCTGTTATAACAGCTCTTAATTTTGTGACTCTGGCTGGCTGTGACTTGCAGGCTCCTCTTTGTGAAAGACTCTGCAACCTTTTTAGCAACTTTTGTAGTACGTGCCCTGCTTTTAGAATGGAAGAAGAAAAGTAAATATACACAGAAAAGAAAAATAAATATACAAAACTTGCACAGCTCAAGTTATAAAAGATACCAAATTGGAACCCTGTGTGCCTGTGCTGAATTTACTGAAACAAAAATGATTTAAAATAGTAAGTAACTGTGCTGAAAAACTATTCTATGTCGCATGTGAGTATGAGCAGCTGCCCAACACGTCGTGCACCTCTGCCCTTATGGGGGAAGTGCCCAGGAGCTGGGGCCAGTCAAGTGCCTGTGGCTTCTGCCACTACCAGCCCAGATAAGAAGGGAACCTCAGGTTTGTTCCACCCTCACCTTGGGTGGATGAGAGAGGACGAAACCTGTGCCTTCCTACCAGCCGTTTCTACTGAGAGGTAGCATTTTGCTGTCAATCTTTGATACCTTCGATGCTGACAAGTGTGTAGATACATAGGTTTGGTTGGAGCTTCTGGAGCTGCTAAGTCTTTTGTACAGAGGTCAAACTCTGCCTTACGTGAATTAGCTTTTTGGGTTGCTGCTATTCCAGCTAGATTTAGTTATTTTACTAATATATTTATCTTAATATATTTGCTAACATCATATTTTTCTTAACATATTAACACAGATCATACTTGCTGATGTCCTGGACACTCTGTACTGCTTGAAGAGTTTCTATTTTGTCCTTAAGATATAATGTTTGATTCCTTAAAGCTGTTTGCTACCTCCTTGGCTTGCAAATAGTGCCTTTGTGGTACAATTCTGGCTGTGGCTGGACTGAGGAAGATGTGAAAGTAGATTAAGTCCTCGGAATTAATCCACAGTCCAGGTTCTATTTCAGTTGATGGAGGTACTGCATTGTGAAATGTTTAAACTCTACATTTCACATGAGGTTTTCAGCATTTTTTTTTAATTTGTCCCTGTATTTGTTACTTTTCAAAGTTGTTTCTTTCTCTAATTTTCTATTAATTTCGATCCATCCAGCCAGAAACGCTTTCTCATTATCTTCCAGGCTTTATTTAAAAAGGATCAGTTGCACATGCCAAATTTTGGCTATGAAAGATAAAGTAGGATAAGTGACATGGCTCTAGGGATTGCTGCTGTAATGCGTGAGGATCAGCGGGCACTAAATGCTGCTCTTCAAAGATGGAGTAAACTGGAGGCAGAGACACAGAGGGACGTTCAGCCTTTGCGCTGAGATGCTGATAAGTCCCCATGCTCACGTTTCCGTGGTGGGCTTGTGCTGTTTCTAGCAGCGTCAGAGCTTCTCGCGTTGGGCAGAGGATTTCTCCTCTCCTTGTGTGCAGGCTCTGCGCAGGAGCCATCAGCGCTCAGGCTGGACACTGCCTAGTGAGAGGGTCACGTGTTTGTGGGGAATGGTGAGGGTTGAAAGTTTAGGCTTCTCTGAAAGGGCAACTTTTGTAGAGTGGTTCCACCCTAAGGTTGACCTTTGCAGCTACACAGCATGAGGCAGGTGCCCGGGGAAAGGGAAACTCCAGGTGGAGGCTCTACTCTCCTTTCGGGGGCAGAGGAGGTGACGTGTCCTGCTCGGGGCTACTGTCCTACTCAGGGCCACACAATTTGTCACGTGTGGACATTGGACCCTCGGTTTCGTCTCTGCTGGTGGCTTTGTAGGAGCAACTCTTTTTACAAAGTTCAGCAAAAGTGAACATCATGTTTGACTGTAACACTTGCCACCCCCTTTTCCCCCTGGCGCCAGCCGTGGGGGAACAAGCTCAGGTGTAAGATAAAGGAGGCTGGGCTGGCAAACATGCTTTCTTGTGGAGTGTTTGCTTACTCGCTCCTGCACGTCTTCCTGGGCTCAGGGAAGGCAGGGATGAAATTTCCAGCAGCAAATTTGCACTGCCAGGTCCCAGGGCTAGCTGGACTATGGTGCAAAAGGAATCACAGTCATGCTGGCCATTCATGTCATCCGCCTTCCTTCTGGCAATCGTCGTCTGCCTTGGGAAAGAGGCACCTGGAGCACTCCTGCATCATCCTCCACTTTGGTGCTGCTTCCTACCAAGGAATTACAAACAAGTGACCTTCCTCTCCCAAGACAGCCATACCTTCTTTCCCATAAGGTCTGGTTCCATACTCTCGAAGAAACCCATAACAACAGAAGAAAACCAGCGTTTGAGACTCCGTTGGAGGGCAGCAGGTCGCCCCAGTGGTGGGTTTCTTCCCAGAACAGCTGTGCAATCAGCTCCACATGGGCAGAGCCCACTCCTCATTTGAAGCTTTTTGATAGAAGATGTCCAAGGAGTTGTGGAAGAAAAAGAAGGCAATGCTATTCACAGCTTCCACTTGCCTGCATGCTCAGTGCTTCGATGCCTCCTTTAACTGGCAGGCAGTTAGTGACATCCTCACTAAGTGAAGCTGACAGGGTTACATGCATAGGGCTTCACACTGCTTGGGCTGCTTAATTTGGAGCAGCATTTATATTAGTGACATCCTAGTTAAGGAGCAAATAAGTCATTTACCTGAGTGACATCCCCTGCACGTCTGCTTCACCAGAGTGCTCGCTGGTGCTGCAGGTGACTGACAGAGAAACTACGTGAGTGACCTGTGAAGGAGCGAATGTTGCAAGTAGCACCGCAAACTTCTTTATGGTTGTTGCCAGTTCTTGCTTTCTGTTAACTACCTTTATTGTGGTCTTGCATTTTATTCTTTACAAAAAGTACCGTTCATTAGTTTGTGCCTTGCCCTGTTGCCCTCCCCTCTCTCACATCACCTTATCAGTTTACAAAGTATATTAAAAGGCAGAGCAGACTATATGAAAATACATTGCCATGTTGTATTGCTATGTTGTGTCATTTCAACAACAATGTTCCTTAGACCGTCATGTTCATCATCCCCATGGTAGTGCTAGACTAATAGCACCTACTGTGCCTGCTTGGTAGGTGGCCTTGCAGGAACCATGTGTGCAGTTGTTGCAGAATGTGAGACACTTGGCCTTTCAATAAGATCATATATTACATTATGTGCATTTTTTCCCCCTCCTATTTAACTGCTGATTCTAGTCAGTGGGGTTAACTAGGACTTAATCTGCAAAAGGGAGAGACGAAAGGCTGAGTCTGGGTAAAATCTTGAATGAAAAAAGTAATCAGATTGAATAGAGCCTGAATATGGGGAAAGGGACAGAGAAGAGGGTCAGGAGACGTGATGCTACATAGCTAATGGGAATGACTGTAAAGGGCAGGGACTTAGGGAGAAAAAAGCAGAGTTTCAGATGTTTTAAGTGTCTGAGAATTAAACAATCTCTGGGTTATTACTTTGTTTCTTTACCAGACTGACTTTTGTCTCTTTTTACAAATATTTAACCTGCATTATGTTCTGTGCAAGCACAAACACAAATTACAGATTTTGTGGAATTAAATGCTATCCTTATATCAAGGCATTACGAGACTTTGAAACATTATCCTGACCTAGTTTAAATTCAGTTCAATGAAGTATTCATATTCTGTATTGCATTTTTATTTTGAAGCTGTTACAGTGTTTAATTAAAAAATCCAATACTGAATTGTTAGTAATCTCTATGTATTGCATGGGAGATACACAGTGAAGTTTACACTGTGAACATTTTGGGAATAATTGTTTCACTAAAGCACACTGAGAGGATTAACACTTAATCCAAGCAGTCTCAAACTGCCTTCAGAATCAACTGCCTACAAACTGCTTTAATTTTGGGAAACTTTGAATTTCTTTTATTGTGGAGCTTGTCTGCTGTGCTGTTTTCTGGATACCCAGGAAGACAAGTGTGGAAGTGGTCCCGTGGGTCTTCAAGTCTTCATTTTCAGGCATTGCGAAGCCTAGCCCATGTGGTAGAGTGGTTCCCAGTGCCCTGTCCTGCTTGGTCTCAAAGTCAAGGCACAGCATGATAGCTTGAAACTTCAGAACAAAAGGCAAAAACCCTCAGACATATCATGCCTCACATCAAGGGCATCATCAGCAAGCTGGCCTCTGCAGAATCATAGGATCGTAGAATCATAGAATGTTTAAGGTTGGAAGGGACCTCTAGAGGTCATCTAGTCCAACCCCTCTGCACACGCAGGGTCCCCTAGAGCATGTGGCACAGGGTGGTGTCCAGGCGGGTTTTGAAGATCTGCAGAGAAGGAGACTCCACCACCTCTCTGGGCAGCCTGTTCTAGTGTTCTGTCACTCTCACTGTTAAGAAGTTCTTTCTTAAGTTCCTGGAGAACTTTTGGTGCCTCAATTTGCAGCTATTTCCTCTAGTTCTATCACTGGCCACCACTGAGAAGAGGCCAGCCCCCTCCTCCTCACTCCCTGTCTTGAGGTATTTGTATACATTAATCAGGTCCCTTCTCAGTCTTCTCTTCTTCAGGCTGAAGAGGCCCAACTCTCTCAGGCTATGCTAGTAGGGCAGATGTTCTAGGCCCCTAATCATCTTTGTAGCCCTGCTCTGGACTCTCTATAGCAGCTCCACGTCCCTCCTGCACTGGGGAGCCCAGAACTGCACACAGTACTCGAGGTGTGGCCTCACCAGGGCTGAGTAGAGGGGCAAAATCACCTCCCTCGACCTGCTGGAGACGCTCTTCTTAATGCACCCCAGGATCCCATTGGCCTTCTTGGCCACGAGGGCACACTGCTGCCTCATGGTCAACTTGTTGTCCACCATGACGCCCAGGTCCCTCTCTGCGGGGCTGCTCTCCAGGAGGTCGGTCCCCAGCCTGTAGGCATGTCTGGGGTTATTCCTCCCCAGGTGTAGGACCCTACACTTGCCCTTGTTGAACTTCATGAGGTTACTCACCGCCCAGCTGTCCAGTCTGTCCAGGTCCCTCTGGATGGCAGCGCAGCCCTCAGGGCTCTCAGCTATTCCTCCCAGTTTGGTATCATCAGCAAACTTGCTGAGGGGGCACTGCATCCCTTCTACCAGGTCGTTAATGAATAAATTGAACAGGACCGGACCGAGGACTGAGCCCTGGGGGACACCACTATCCACAGGCCTCCAGCTGGACTCGGCACCGCTGATTACCACTCCCTGGGCCCTGTCATTCAGCCAGTTCCTAATCCACCTCATTGTCCACTCATCTAACCCACTCTTCTGGAGCTCGCCCAGGAGGATGCCGTGAGGGACGGTGTCAAAAGCCTTACTGAAGTCCAAATAGATCACATCCACCGCTCTGCCCTCATCTATCCATCTAGTCACCCCATCGTAGAAGGCTATCAGGTTAGTCAAGCATGATCTCCCCTTGGTGAACCCATGCTGGCTACTCCTGAGCACCTTCTTCTCCTCCATGTGCCTGGAAACAACAGTCAGGATGAGCTGCTCCATCACCTTCCCAGGGACAGAGGTCAGGCTCACTGACCTGTAGTTGCCCGGCTCCTCCTTCTTGCCTTTTTTGAAGACCAGGGTGACATTGACTTTCAGTCCTCCGGCACCTCCCCTGTTCTCCAGGACCTTTCAAAGATGATGGAGAGCGGCTCGGCTACAACATCCGCCAGCTCACGCAGCACTCTGGGGTGCATCCCATCGGGGCCCATGGATTTGTGGGTGTTGAGTTTCCTCAGCTGCTCTCTAACCAAATCTTCCTCTACCCGGGGCAAGTCAAGAAGAAGTAGCAGAAAAAGTTTTTAGAAAATTTTAGCTTTAATGCAAGATTTCTCATAGCAGAAGACAGATAGACAAGCTTTAAATACCTGAGCTCAATATATGAGTTCAATCTATACTCAGACACTTCAGTAAAAATCTCCTGTAGGCACTGACCACCTGCAGGCCTTGGTGACGTCGTGAGCAGTTCTCAGTGATCAGGGTCTTCAAGGAAATCAGAGCAGTCTTAAAATTCTGATCAGGAGAAATCTGATTTTTTTTCTGTCAGTTTCAGCCAGAAAGCATGTACAGTACCTGTACTGAGATGCCTCACCCTGTTTTTTTAGTTGCCCATTAATACAGATTTAGATAAAAAGTAAAATTGTAACTGACTTTCAGAAGGGATCTTACCCACCCGTCTATTCTGAACATTGTGCGACAGGGACACCTACTTTGCAGGCACTGGGATGTACTACCCAATTTTATTGCTTGAAGAATGAATCCGTAAGTATTTCTATGCGCAAAGGTACCTGCACAGCGAAGTCCCCTTTAAAAATCAGGAGCAAGATGGCTGAAGGAGGCAGCAAACTTGGAGGCCACTTTTTAACAAGGTGATTGAGCTCAGCTCAAGGTACAAAAATGCCAAGTTGCATCAAAGGCAACACTTAAAATTGCAGACTAAGGGAATGCTTCGTGTCCATTGAAGGCGTTTTTGCAAATCTTCTACAGCAATGGGTAGGGTGAGTTGATAGACATTCAAAAGCGATGAAAGAATGAAAAACCTTGTAGTAGAAAAAGATCCTTACATCCTTTTGCACGTTTTTCTTGAATGGATCATTTATCTTTTAAAGAAACCTTTGCTTTTTATTGGGAGGATGGTGCTTCAGAGCATCTTAGAGTGGGTCGAGTGCTTGAATGGCCCAGCGAACAAGGAAGCTGGCTGTGCGAGCATGGTCAGCAGCTGTGAATGAGTGTCCTGGGGAGTGGTGGTTTAAGGTCCTTAAACCCCTCTTAAAAGGGGGTTGTGTAACAGATTGCAGAAGCATCTCACAGATTTGCGCAGATTTGAGATTCGTGTAGCAAGTTAGACGAGGCCTGAGCTGAGTCTGATGTCTTGATACACATCTTCTCATTGGGGGTCTCTGGACATTTCAAAAATCTTGGATATTTTACTCATAATTTCACATAACTTTTTTTAAACTCAGAAGAGGCATCCAGTTTTTGAGTCTCTCATATTTTAAAAGCAATCACCTTATATGACTGGCAGGGTAACTTCCTAAGTTGCTGTAGGAGTGGGATTTCTTAAATGTACCTTCTTTTTTTTTTTTTAATGCATAGTTTTACAGGTGTGTTCCTAAAACTTTTCAAGAAATTTGTAGCTAGAAACTATTGAATGTAACATGTGTTTCTAAGGGAATGGAAAATATGATCTGGGCAAACTTCAGATTTGTTTATGACCTTGATAACCTTAGGAAAAATTCTGAAGGAAAGAATACTTAAAGATGTGGGAGGTGAGTGGAAGGAGAATGAGGCATAATCTATTTTACTAAGGTAGGTCATGTCAGAATGACCTAATATCTTTTCTTAAATAAGAAAATAGATTCTCTAGAAATGGAAAAATGTGCTAGCTCTGATCTCTCCGGATTCCTCTGAAGTTTTTAATACAGTACCACATGGAAATTATTGTTTAAAGTGGAAGAAGGGTTGATTAGTTTAAGAACTGAAAAGTCAAAGAACTGGCACAAGGGGAAACAGCAGGAGGTAGCCATGCAAGCAGAGTTGCTCTCTGGAAGCAAGTTGCCTTGTTTCATTTTCTGAAGGTTGTTTTTGTTCTTTGGAGTTGATACTGCTATACAGTGACACGTCAAGCCGTGCATGAGGAGGAATTGGCTTGTGAGTCAACCTTGGTGTCAGAATCAGCAGTCTGGGCTCTCGGGTGACCAGTGGAAAGGGACAGACTTTGAATCGGACACCCGGCTCCTGACTTTCTCTTGCCACATACAGGGCTGGCCTGGCGTATCTGTGCCGAGTGCTTGGAATTGGATGGTGCTGCTCTCCGTGCTGGAGAATTCGGTGCAAGGGTTTTTCCTGTGAGCAGCAAGTTCCGTCCTGGAAAAACTTCAAAGAAGAAAGGCCTAAATAAGGGTAAGCAGGTTGCAGTTTGCCTCTGGTGGACCAACCTGCTAGAAACATTGGGTGGGATCTAAAGAAGGGTCAGGAGAGGCTCTGGAGCGCAGGTGGTGGTGGAAGGACTGACGTGCCTGCAGTGGCACATGACGGGCGCAGTACTGTAAGTGACAGTCCCTGCCCCAGATACCTTCGCAGTTGGAAAAAATCAAAGCTTAACCTCGCAACTGCCTGTCAGTGAAGAGCAGCCCTTTGCCTGGGTGTGACGCTGTCCCAGCAGCTCGAAGGGAGCCAACCTACTTGAGCGAGGGTGAGTAACAGGCTTTGCGCCCCACTGCAGACCCCATGTCACCCTGAGGGCCTTCACCAGCTCTGCGAATGCTCATCAGCTCCTTGTGCAGCTGAAGTGTCTGCAGTAGAGCAGGGAGAGAATATCGCAGTGAGAAGCCTTTCCTGCATGCCTCCAGCAACCCGATGTTTAGTTCTGCAGCTACTGGCTTATTGTTAAGTGCTTAACCTGTGTGTTTGAGTTTTTTAAGTGCTTTGGAAGAACTAAAAACAACTCAGGAAAGAATAGTACAGCTTGTCTTTCATTCTTTTTTTCCTTTTTTTTTTTTTCCCTGCTTGCTAATTAAATTTACATAGAGGTACTGAATAGTTGTTGTTCTGTAGTAAAGGCAATAGTGTGATGGCCTTGCAGTCCTGGTTTGGAAAACTGCTGCAGTAGAGAAAAACAGTGTTCATGGACTGAATTGCCAGTAGTTTGGGAGGGGAGGGAAGGCGCTGTTGGAAACGCGGCACTCTGGCTGATGGAGCACGGGGGCTGCAGGGGCAGGACTGTGAAGCAAGCCTCAAAATGTGTGAGTAACTTTTCAGGGTTACTTTTTTTATTGAAGAGTCACGGTCCGTTCATGGTCCATTCCTTGTTTCAGTGAGAAGTAAAATTACTCAGAATCCGTGTTTCGGTTTGCTTTTTGCCTTGTTTTTCTATGCTTGGGAGTTGTTTAGGTGGAAAAGCATCACTTGAGGTGGTTTCGGGAGAATATGAAAGATGATCAGGAACTTTCCCCATTGGGTGAAGGAGGTGTCTCATGCTTCTGTTTGAGAAGGAAGGGTGGAAGAAAGAGGAAATTACAGCAAATCTTTCCTTCCCATTGCAATTCCCTTGGTGGGTCGGAGGAAATAAATGCAAAACAAAGAGACAAACAGAAGCACCATCAGGTCTAGATTGTTTTCCTGGTCTGTCCAAGGACTAATGTAAATTGTTATTTAACATGAGGTATTGAGATAGCAGTTTAATCCAATTTCATACTCTCTGAAAATAGCAGGTTGTAAAATTTGGAAGGAATTGCCTTCTGAAAACTCCCGACCCATGCTTGGTTTTACTACAGTTTGGTAATGACGGCTCATGTAACATTTCTATAAGGTGTTCTTGGCCATGGTCAGTGCTGTTCATGTGATGTGGTCACACAGGTTCCTAAGAGCTCAAAAAAAGATGAAATACTTTCATACTATTAAATAGGCTCTACATATGCTGCATCTCAGTTAAAAAAATGTGTGCTGTACCAATGAGAGGGTTTTTCTGACCTATTTGGATCTCTCTGTAATGGTATTTTGAGTAGTGTGTGTTCTGTTTGGATAGGTTATATGCCACAAAAACTAAAAATAAAACATGCCAAAATATTTTGGAGATTTGCAGATGAGCATACCAGATGGGTAGAATGTTAATTCCTTCTTCGTTATTGCATTCATGCTAATTTTGCTTTGAAATGAGAGTATATCCATTTGGGAATAATTATATTCCAGAGTGCTCTCTGGTTTCCATATAACACAATTTTCTGTGCATTTATTCTGTAAATAAGTAAACAGAAACCAGGATTCACTATATTCTTTTCCTTTAATACACAAGCCCACACATTAACATGATAACTCATTGATCTTGGTATAAAGATGATGAATAAACTTTAAAAAAAGCCACCTTTCTCACATAAAGAGCATAGCAGGAAAAAAAGGTTTAAAATCATGTCTGATTTGTGATTTAAATACAGTGATAAGAGCCTGTTTGTGTTTGGAATACAGGAAAGATGGTGAACAGCCAGATTTGCCTTAATACTGTATCCTACAGCAACAGCCAGTTTTTAATATTGTATCCACTGTTACTCACTGGGAGAGGAATTTCTTGCTTCCTATATATATATAGATATAAATAGTCTAGCTGGGTTCTCATTATGATTTTTTTCTTGCTGATTTTTTTGTACATTTTAGCAGCAGAACTATGGATGTTTTCATATCTCAGTCTTCTGAGGCTGTCTAAGCTTGGCACACATTTGCAGTCCTCAGCAATATGAGTGACTTCCGATGTCTTCATTATTAGCATTAAAAATAAAAAAAAGTGCTAATGCTTTTGTTTATTCTCTTTGATTCCAAAGAAATATGAAATAAGGAAAGAGACAAGTCAGAGTTTTAGTTTTTGGTTTTTTTTTTATCTCCTGGCCAGTAAGAAAGTAATGCAAAATACTCCAGATCACCTGAAGCACACTAAAAACTGCTGAGTTTGTTGCTAGTTCAAACGTGAGCTCCCAAACAGTATCTTTAAATGGTAGTGAAGAGAAATTCAGAAGAGTTTCTCTTGTAAACATTTCTGACATGCGTAGCACTTAGCAATAGCTTGAAAAATGCCATTTCATTAAGGAATTGCAAACATTAGTATTTTATGGTTTATTCGTGTCCTGAATCAGCTTTGAAAACTGTGTGATATAAGGAATAGAAAGGCCTTTTCTGTTTTGGATCTCCAAGTATGGCAGCTGACATTATTTTGAGTTGTGCCCATCGGTGCAGCTTATCTTCACATCATGGGGCACACGCTCCAACTCATTTGCTTTGGTGGGGTAAGTGCTAGTCATAAAGGCAAATAAAAACGATGCTCAAGTCTTTTCACTGGAGAAAAAGGTAGAAAAGAGATACTTTCAGATAGGATTTCATGTCAAAGAAGGGAACCAACTGCATCCTTTGCAAGGGAGACAACACAGGCATATCATAATTTCTAATTCTGATTTTCCAGTGACCTAAAGGGAAGAACTGGATATGAGAGAAAAGGCTGTGGTTTTAAGGATGCCCCAGAAATGACCACACAGCCAGAACTTTCCCAGAACTGCACAGGAAATCCTAGGAGATTTTAGACTATGGACTCCTGCTGTCAGCTCTGTAATCTTGGGAGATGGAAGAGTGCCATTGTAATACGCCAGATTAGGTGGGGAAAGCCCATTTAAATAAATGTCTTCTTCCATAGCAAGTTCTCACTTGCTACGCTTATACTTGAGCGAGTCATTTAAATTAGCTGAACTACCCATGGGGCCAAATTTGGTTTGTATGCAACGCTGGAGCACAGCGGGTGCTTCACCTCAGAGCTTCTTGGGCTGGGTGAGTAACCAGGTGCTTTCTGCTTGCACAGTAATACCCATTTCTCTGCATCATCTTTCAGCAGCCCAAATTTTCCTAGGGATTTGACGTTGCTGCTTTGCTATTAAAATAGCCACTGATTTGGGGTCAAGTGGTTGTCTCACGTGTTTTAAACAGATGTCCCTGGCTTCATTCCCCAGAGGTACTACTGGACTCTGATTTTTGTTTAATTTACTCCTAATGCTGTTAGAGAACTCCTTGTTTCCCTGCTTGTTTTTATAAGCATGTGTGTACCTCATAAAGAACTACTTGTCTTGCTGGGCTTTAGTTACAGCCTGTGTGTTTATTTTCTGTGTTGAAAAGCCTTATTTCTTTTTAATTGGATAAAGGGTTATTATTAGATTTTCCCTTTTCAGAACTGGAGAGCGCCCAGAAAGGCTTTTGCTCACACTTTCCAATACAAAATGACCTCTAGATTGAGACCAAACATGGAAAAATTGAAAATGGGAGGTGAATATTTGGTGAAGTTCAGAGCAGATGGGAGCAATGCAAAATTGTTTTGGAAAAAAAAATAGAAAAAAAAGGGAAAAGATGTAAAAAAATAAAAAAGTAATAGCAATGGTTGGAATGTCATTGATGGAGCAATTTTATAATGCTCCATTTCAGTATGTCTTAGCACTGGGTTGTTTCCCTTCTGAGAAATGTTCTCTCGGAATGTAACCTTTTCTTTAAGAAGAAAATTTGGGGCTTTTTAAAAGAATGAATCTTTTTACTTTTTTTTTTTTAAAATCAGGCAATAAAATACAGTTAAGAAGTTACAGTTTTATGACATATACTGTTTTTTTTTCCAATGATGCCTTATAATTCATTGTGAGATCCCTATGAGCAGATGATCAGGTTGTGTTTTCAGTGGAAGCAATATAATGTGCTTGAAAAATAGGTGTTATCCTTGTGAGTTCATTGGCCTGACAAAGCTGTGTTTAGCTCTTGGTCTCGTATCTGCACACCCTTAAAAATGTGGAAACAGAACAATTAGTGCTGTTAACTGCTCGAATTTTATTCTTCTAAAACACAGGATAGCAACAGAGAACACCCTCTGTTGCTACACGTGAAGAGTGGGAAATGGGACCAAATTCTGCATTTGTGCCATTATGCTCAAAATCATGTTTACAGGCAAAAAGGAAACATGTAAAAAATCAGGAATTTATTATTATTATAATTAAAACCTTCACACACTAATCCAAGAATCATTATATATCCAGATTGTTGTTATTTACAGAAAAAGACAGTCCAATTTTTGTAGTAACACAAATAAAATTGTCTTTCATACGCTTAGTATCCTCCCACTTTCCCCCATCATGCTCACCCTTCATCTACTCTTCTGGGTCCAAAGACCCAGTGGAGATTTCACTCTGTTGGTATCTGAAACCTGGGGGCAATATCCATGTCCGTGTCAATGGTCTCTTCTTTCTCTCTTTCGTGTGTTTGGGAGATATATCCCTATGTCTGTATGTTGTTTGGAGAGGACTTCAGGCTTCACTAGCCTTTTGGTCTGACACAGTCCTTACATCTAGCTTTTCATCCTGCCTTTCTAGCAGAGCCAGCAAGTGTAGGAACTTGTGCCCGTGCTGGACTTGCAGCTCAATATCTTATTTTAAGCTGTTGTTGAAAGGGGCTTTTTTAGATGGTGGACTGTGACCTAAAGTGGCTGATACGCAGGTAGGTGCTGGTAGGAGAGCAAAAGGTCTTAGCCGCAGTGGAGTCCTCCTCATGGGAATGTTGCTGAACTTGGCGCCAGCTTCTTCTCTCACTCCTGATGCCCTCCGTCGGGGACGTTTTGACTGCTGAGGTTGGCAGGTTACTTATGAGGTTCTGGGAAGGTGTGGTGGGAGGAAGGCAAATTTTTCAGAGGCCTTGGGAGTGAGGAGGAGAAGCTGACTTGATTGCTCCAGGCTTCAGCAACAAAAAGTAGAGTCGGGCGCATCGGTCATGACAAATGAGCCATTTGTGCATTTTTTTTTTTTAAAAGAAAATTGGGGTTGCTTTCCTCATCTTCTTACTGCATCCATGGGAAAATTACTTTAGGAAAAGTGAGATTTGGATAAAGTTGACCTGTAAAAGCATGCCAGTTTTGTAAGGCATGTCAATGCTTGGAGAATTGACAATACCGTGACATTTAAGCTCATGTTTTTGAGTGCTGAATGCTATGATGAACTCAGCACTAGTATTTGTCCTTTGTGCCTGCCTAGCATTTGTGTCTTCTGTGGTTGTTGCTACCATCCCTGATAAAGTTTTAGTTTTTTAGTTTTGTTGTTTACTTATTTTTAAATAAACTTTTGAAACTCATTAGATTGTGTGAGTTCTAAAGACTGATCAGAAGCTGTTACTGAAAACAGACCAGTAGATTTTGGCTAAAGTTATTTGAAAATTGTAATGAAAACCCCTGGACTCCAGAAATGCGAAGTCCGTGGCCATTGCTTACAAGAGCCTTAATTTTTCTCTGTTGGACTGTTTGTGGATGAAAGTGAAGGAAAAGATGGTTATAGCAAAATAAAAAGAAAGTTTTGCACAACATGCTCTGCAGCTACCCAAGCCAGTGATGCCTGCTCTTCTTGAACAACCCACTTCAGTCTGTAAAATGCTAAAGTGAAGGGAGATGAAATTCTGAAGAAACACTGACAACAGGACCCTGCAAGGGTTCATGTGCTTGATGATTTTACGGGTTAAACTGACCAGACTAGTGGAAATGCTTTTCAATGTTCTTTCAAACAAATTTGGTGGTTGTGTTGTGTTGGAGACTTGTACTCACAGACTTAGAAATATCTCAGTTATACTTGGCCTGATTTCATCTTAAGAGGCCGTTACAAGGATATGCAAGTCACCTTGTTATTCCAATTTTGTCAATTTTGTGTACAGATTTTTAGGCTTTTTTTTTTTCTTTTAATTTAACAACCAGACAAGAGTTTCAGTACTCTCCAGATACTCCAGATGTTCTTCCATCATGTTTTGCATTTACCATGTCTGTGAATACATGTGCTTTTTTTTCCATAAAGTTGTGTTTTGGTAGCTCAGCAATGATTTAACAGTTCACTTAGGAAGTGATAGTGCTGAATCCTGGCAGTAGCAGTTCAGTTTATACTTGCAGTGAACTTTGCATTTTGCAAATTTGGTGGAATGTCCTTTCTTTTAAAATTCAGTCGTAGCTATTTTGTGTTAAAAATATATCATTGGCATTGCTGGCATTGCTGGTGGTAATTTCCATTAACGCATCTCTGAAATGGCACTGCTCTTGCCCCAGCTGAAGAGCAGAGGTGGCCACTGCTCTGAGGTCCCTGATGGTCCCCTTTTCTGAAGAGCATCGGCCACATCCTTGTTTGTGACCTGGAGTAGGCAGATGACGGCATTCGGAGAGCTCTGGAAAATTCCTTCTTCGTTTGCGTCTCGGCTAGGCAGTGACGTGGTGATTTTGCTCTCTGCACGGGACGTGGACGCCTGTTTTGCCTCCTGCCTCCAGCAGGAAAATGCTTGCAGATGATGAGCTTGGATCTACGGCTCCATTAGCCCCGAGTCCTACCAGCCTCTGAGAAGCAGCTCAGGTACTCTGTCCCTTCTGTGTTTCTCTGTTTGCTTCTCTGCCTTCTCCCTAGTCTTTCTTCATAACTTTGGCCAGAAAATGAGCCAACCATGAGGGTCGTTGGGCAAGATCCTAGAAATCCAGCCAGGCTTATTTGGACGGGTTTGAAGTGCTTGATAGTGCCAGCAAAGTGGGGTGTCTGTATGCCAGCTAAGCCAGGTTTTCAGGGAAAATATTTTTAAAAATGGCAAGTCACTGAGACAGCAATTGCACCACAAGCCTTTATATCTTACTGGGCAATCTCACCTTCAACCTGCAGGCTGGATTTGGCCCCAGAAAGGCCTCTTTCACTCTCACCCCACCAAAGCAAGTAGCTGTGCTGGGAAGAGTAGGCTGTTGTTGGAGCCAGTAGTTGCTCAGTGTCTGTTAGCGTGTCCAGTACTTCTTCGTGCAGACGGCCAACGTGTCACCACTGGGGCAGAAGGAGCTGTTTGCATGAGCAGCGACAGGGAACGGGGCAAGAGCCTCATAGTGAGTGTCCTGGCTCGCAACTGGCATCTGTCCCACCCATAGAGAAAGATCGGGGCAGACAAACAAGTCATTTCATCTTCCAGGAAGCAGAAATGAAAGCAGCACAGAGAAAATAGATACCTGGAAAGAAAAAAAAAAGAAATTACACCATTAGAAAGGTCATGCTGCTTTGTCACTATTAGACATAATCTATGCATGTACTATATAGAGAAAATTTATGTGTCACAAATACATAAAACACAAATTAGAAGTGCAAAACAAATGTTTATGGAGAAACATGTACTGGCACATTTGTATTAGAAACATAAATCTCTAGTTTTGTTATGCTGCATAAATCTGGGTAATAGATTTTGTGGAATAATACTCCCACAGTTGCATTTATTTTGAAGTTTCTAAGTGAATGTCACTAGTTTGGTTTCCCAAGTCAATCAGTTATTTCATGGTGAAAACACATGTGTTAGAGAAAGGCTCCACATGTTTCTGGTTTTCCCTTCAACACTATTATGTGTTTGTAGTTCATAGAGATGCTACCAACAGTAAGTGTAGGAATCACAGCAAGCTAGCGGAATGCCTTGTAAAAATGCAGAACAGTGCTTGGAAGATATTCCAGGATACCTTTGACTTGATGGAGCAGACTTTCCGTTTGGGAAAAGGTAGCGTCAGGAAAACGAATGCAAACATGGAGCCTTTGGCCTCAGAGGAGAGTCGGAGCAGAAGGCAAGCGCTGCCCCGGCGCCTGGGGGCAGCATTAAGGTGTGGCGGGCGCTGGACTTCCCAAGGAGTCTTGGCCAGCAGTGCCTTGTGTCAGTTCTTGCTAAGTGGAGTCTGTAAGCGTCAGAGACAGGCAGATCTGTGGGTGTTTCTTTTGCTGTGTTCAAAGTTTGCCCAAAGCTTCTAGTTACAGTTCTAGTCCTGGTGCTGTCATATGCTCTGTGTTTCCTGCTGCAGATCATTCCTGCTTTTGCGGGGGCTTTTCCCTTGAATGGGTGAGTGGCCCTAGACCCACAGGTCGCGAGTTGGAGAGAGGCCACCCTGTGATCTGGAAACTGTGCCAGGATGTCACCTGCGCGTTTCCCCCAAAGCGGGTAGAGTCTCATGTAGAGAAAAAAACATTTGTTGGCAGTTTCACGCTGCCGCAGTGGAGGAGGCTGCGAGCGCTGAACCTCGGGTTGCTCTATAGCACGGGGGTGCCTCAGCGTTCCTGCGCTTTGCACTGCTTGGTGAAGGCTCTTCTGCAAAAGGCAAGGGCTGAGCTTTTCCCTTTGCGGCTCCTGCAAGCAAACCCATGTGCTGTGAACACTCCCTGCCGTGCGTGGGCCTGCGTATTTTTGTGCTCGTAGAGGGAGTGCTAGAGGAATAGGAGTGCTGTGATCACAAGTGAAATTAAACTATTATTTCATTAAGCTGAGAATCATGCTAATTGTGTTTCAGGGGTGCAAATTAAAACTGTTTGTCTCTAGTTACAAAGAATTAAGTGGCCTAAATTGCAGTTTTCTGTTAAAAATATCCAAATATACTAAGGAGATGGAATTAGGTTTTTAGATTGATTTTTTTTTTTTTTTGAAGCCTCTAATAACATCACGGGCAGGAAGTGCTCTAGAAGAAAAAGAGAATGATTTGATGTGTAAGTGGGAGAGGATGGAAGGGGAAACAAAGCAAAAGAAAGACACTTCCTGCTGCTGAAATGGCATTTTATCTAAATGCCGCTGACAGGCTGCATTTGGGGATTTCCGTGCTGCATCAGTGCATTCTCAGTATCTTGCAGTAGCTTATTTCTTACTTGTCTTGAAAACTTCTCTTGTTAAGATCACCCACCTAATCAAAATCTTTAGGGGAATATAGCAAGTGGCAAGAAAGATGGTTTGGGACAGACTTTTTTTTTTTTTTTTTTTTTTTTTGTTTGTCATAGTCACGATTCTGGTTGGTGGAAGAAGGGACATTGACTCACCTTGTGAGGGGAGTGTATGTTTAAGGAGATGAATGAGAAGAGATAATGATGCAGCCTCTTAGTGGAGCAGAAGGACTAACACCTGTTGAGGATGTTCCTGATGGGGAAACTATTTCATTGGGATGCAAAGGGCCATACTAGATGCTAGCACCACTCAGTTTCCTTCATCTTCTTGGTGGGATGTAGTAAGGAGCATGTGGTAGGTCATGGAGGGAGTGAAAGGAAGCGACCTCCGTTGCCGAAACCTTCCTTTGCAATGGCAACAGGAGACGGGATGCTGGACGTGCTAGAAGCCAGCATGGCAAACCCTGTGTTTCCTGCTAAGGTTCTCAATGGTTTGAGAGGTCATTCTGTATATTGCTGAAGCAATAAAACCTGAGTAAAATAAACCTTTTTCTAAGATGTTATCTGAAGCATCCAACTGCCTGAAGGTTTCCCTTTTGATGTCTTAAAAAAAGACTGTACTGTGGACAGAGTTGTAGTCTGTCTAGGTACTGTGAAAGCAAAGGAGCTTAAGAAGTCCAGAGAGTTGTAAAACTAACTGCAGTTCAGACAGTTCCCCACAACTGCTTCTTTACTCACTCTTGAAAATGATGGAAAACTTTTACCAGGATTGCATCATTAAACGTTTATTTTCGGAACATTAAATAAGCAATGAGATGTTCTCTCTATATATTGTTTTCTATTATTTTCTTCATGGAGATGTAGCAGTAGCATTTAGCATTCTCCTGCTGTTCCATTTTCTGCTCAGCATGCTTCTGTACCAGGCCAAGTGCCCTACGACCGGAACGATATGGCCATAGAAAGGTAGAGTCTCGAAGGGGATTTTGATGGTGGCTTCTTTCTCCTGCCTGGTGATATTTGAATTAAAAAAAAAAATCCTTTCCTGTAGTTTTGTAATGATTGTCAGAAAGTAGGTGTTAGGGTGGAGAAAGATTTTATCTCATCTGACAGCTTTTGTTTCCAAGGGTAGTTTGATAGATTTCTTTATTAAGAAGGGAAATGAACACTTTGCTAAGAGTGAAGAAAAGGAGGATTATTTGACTCCTTGTGAAAAGAGGTCTTTTGGGGACCCAGAGATACAAGTCATTTTTGCTCGAGATCTTTCAGGCAACCTGAGTGAGACCAAATGTATGAAAGTTTTGAGCACACAGGATGTGGGGCTGTGCAGCTAAGTGAGTGGTATCTATTTCCCATGGCCAGTAGCCAGTACCGAAGGTAGCCGGTCCGAAATGCCGGTTGGTGAAGATTGTGTCTTTGGTGCCCCATGTATTTCCACCAGTAGCAAATAAATGCCTGCATGGACGCAATCCTGTGCCACCTGCTCTAGGAGATCCTAGGTGTGCAGTGGGATTGGACTGGATGACCTCTAGGGGTCCCTTCCAACCTTAAACATTCTATGATTCTGTGATAGTCCAGAGACTTGGTAACAGGCTTCCCTGCATGATGGAGGGGAGAAGTTATTGTTATTGGATCAACAGCAGCTTTTGGCACTGCTGCTGAAGCCACGGTTGAAACCTCTGCTTGCACCAAAAGTACTTGAGGGACAAGGCTGCACATATTTTGGCATCCACTCTCTGCAGTACTAGATGTAACCAACAGCTTTGTCCTTGCTGAGTGCACCATGCTGTATTCAAGGTTGAGTTTGCCTGGATGTGAAGACTGAATTATGGCATCAGCCTTTGAGCTTGCTGAATGATGCTTGTTTAAGTGCTCTCTGAGGAGATTGGTGTGTTTGCACTACCATCAGTTTGGAAGGAATCGTACTTCTTTTGATTTCTGTCAAAAACATGTTTGCAAAGCTATGACATATGTGCCCGATTTCTTAATTTGAATTGTAGGCTGTATTTTGCTTGCCTACTTGAGGCATAACTTAAATACCGTGGAAAAAAGTAATTTGAATGATCAGAGCACTGATGATATGGGCCTGTCAAAGAGGCTGCGGTGAATGGACAGAAAATATCACTGCCCAAGTGTGACAGCTGTGGGAAGATTAATGTTGCCCAGCTCCAGCATCTGTCCTAAGCTCATAATCTAAATTCTTTTTAAAGTGAGAGAAAGGGGGATCTTTTGGAGATGATTCATCCTATCCACTTTAGGTGAAAGGGTGATTCATTCTCCGGAGGTGCTTGTGTCTTGCCAGTGACTGTAGAGAGAAGCTGGGCAATGAGCTGAGACCAGCTCCCTGCCTCCCACGCAGCTTTGGGTGAGATGAACCCCTTTCTGTAAGTGGTAGAGACTCAGACCGATGTTCTTGGGCAATCCTGAGTGGCTGCATGGATGCCTGCATAGCCTAGTAATTTCACCCAGTGAATAAGCAGCCCTACATCCTGATCTTCTGGACTTGTGTTTTGGCTCTATGTCTCCTTTTCTCGTGACAGCAGAAGCTATAACTCTTTCAAACAGCAAAACTGTGAAATTGGAGCTTCCAATCTTAGCTATAGGAAAGCAAGCGTAGTAACAAACACTACCTAACTCTCAACATGCCATATACATTCCCTTAATAGTGCCAAGCCTTGCTGTAAACATTTGAGCATATGTTTCTTACTGCCATTTCACCCACTCACCACATGCTGACCTGGAACCAATCCTCTTCTTCATAATGTTATTTTTGTGTGTGTTTCTGCCCTGACAGCTGTTATGAGGCCTGGTGCTGGGCAGAGTCCGCCTGGATATCAGTTCAAGCTCTGTTTGCCAGTGGTGTTGTGCTTAGTTTTCTGTAAACTTTTTATCTGAGAGCTGGTAATCACAAGTGAAATTTACAACTAACCCAAGAAGGTGGTCTTTGGAAGAGACTTCCCGAGTACTCCAGCTAAGCTCTAGAAAAGATCAATTATTTATTGAAATGAATAATTTTTCAATTATTTATACAGTTTATTTTGTTCATTTTTAGATGTGGACTTAACTGATGTTATGAAATGCGAAATCCATCCACACAAGAGGAAAAGAGCCCTCTGTAAGTATGATCTGTTTGAGATGCTGCAGGGAAATTGAAGTTGTGCCATTAGGTGAGAATAATAATATTGCACATTATATGAGCATTTGAGAAAACCAGGAGTCTTTGGAAAGTATTACACTTGGTAACTTTTAAAAAGAAATAGTTTCAAAACCAAATGTGTCTCCCCATTTTAGCTCCTCCAGGACTAATCCTCTGTAAAGGTGTCAACAACTACAGAAATCTTGACTAGAAAACAAACAGACTCTCTCACCTAACTGCTTTCTGACCTGGAACTATGAGAAGATGTTAGTCTTTCTCTGTTAGGTTGTTTGTATGATCAAGAAGAGGGACATTCTGCCTTAATCTCTACAAATATATTTTGTAACAATTCTGTTTCATGAAAACATGCAAGCTTAATGAACATTAATAATGAACATTATAGAACAAAGCAACTGAGTAAAAGTTATTGCTCCAAGAAGTAAAAGAAAAGTCGGGAGAATGGAGGGACTTGGAAAAGTGGTAAAGAGTTTCAATACAAGTTTTAATTGATCAAATCTTAGAGATTCAGAACTGTTCCAGGAGGGCTAATGGTTCACTAGCCACTTACCTGGAAAAAAAGAAAAGAAAATAGAATCATATAGAACCATAGAATCATTATGGTTAGAAAAGACCTTCAAGATCATTAAGTCCAAGTGTCTATGGTGAGAGGTGGCAAATCTTGGAACAACCAGATTGCCCAGAGTGGTTGTGGAGTCGCTATCCTTAGAGGTCATCAAAGCTCAACAGGACATGGCCCTGAGCGACCTGCTCTAGCTGCCCCTGCGTGGAACAGGAGGATTGGACAAGATGATCACCAGAGGTGCCTTCCAGTGTCACCTGTTGAGTGAGTGTGTGTGAATTGGAAACCTACCTACTTTAATCGTTGGCTGCCGTGATATATTACATCTGTAAGCAGAGTGTCATGGTGCCTACTGTCAGCGAATCAATCGCAAAACTTTGGGGGCCAGGATGTTCAGGGCTCTCAGTTTCTCCTGCTCCCATCCCTACTGGACAGGGTCCACATCCTTCCTCCTTAGCATGAGCTCCATGTTTAAAATTCCACTCTTAAGCTCATGTAAATGGACAGGGCTGTGTTCAGTACATTAATGTTTTAGAAGGTGCTTGAGTTCCCTGTAGAGTCACTGGAGAAAGCTTGGTCCTTTTGAAGTCCTCCAGAGGGCGAATCTAATTTAAATTTAGGTGCTTGACTTAGGTAGATCAGATGTTTCTCTGCAAGACTTCTGTCCCATCTACAGTTTCTGCCTAAGATGTAAGTAGCAGTTAGGGGCTGTATTTAAGCAGAATGCATTTTGCTCATTGTTAGGTGGCTTTGCTTAAGAAGAAAAAGGGAAATCTTCTCATTATGTGGCATGGTTGAGGTGCCTGGTGATTTGAATGAGGGGCTGCTGTGGAGGCCTTGGTCGCTGTAGTGCTGTCTCAGTTTTTTTCATTTTGCTCCTCTCACTTCTTAAATGAATGGAGTTATTCATAACACTGTGAAGTGACCACAGATGCCTTCTAACTGCAGTGTTAATTCATATGCTGCATGGACAGAACATTCAGATTCATCAAAGAAATTCATCTCATTCATCAGAGAAATTATATGTTTGCATATTTGTTCCCTAGCACAACATTTGCCACGATAGGCACTTGGAGGGGAAAGAAGATCTTTGGTGCATGTGCATTCACCAGTGACATACAGGGCGAGGGAGAAGCGCAAACGTGGCTCCATGCCCTGCATCAGCAGCCAAACCTCAACTCTGTTTTCTTTACCTCGCTATCTCAGGCCTTCAGCCTCGCTCTGGCCCGGCAGGTTTTATTTATAGTTTTCATATCCCTTCCTTGTGGCAGTAGAGTCCAGAAAGACGGTTGCTGATGCTAGCAGCATTTCCTGCCCTTTTGTTCCATGCTCTGCTGCCCCATTGTCCCTTTGTCCTTCTCTGGTGTCCAGCCTTTGCAGGCAGAGGCCCCAGCTGACGGATTTGCTTGTGCTCCCCAAGGAGGACAAAACCCAGCAAACTTCATTAAGGATGATTTAATAACTTAGACAAAGCAGGGAGAAAGCAGCTGCTCTGCTAATGAGTCTCTCTCAGCCCCTTTCCTCTGATAGAAAAGCTTCTCGTGTGTGTGGCACAGGCGTCAGCAACTTGCAGATGCCATCTTTGTGCCAGTTGAGTTACCAGACATTAGATCTGCCCTGAGCGTTTTATTTGAGTGTTCTGAGGCAATAGTGTGGCTGTAGATTTGCTGCTGCTAAAAAAACCATCAGCAGCTGAGTGTGGCCTAAAACACCAGTGCGTGTTTTTGTTCTCCTTACTGCCTGCCTTGGTGATGGTAGAGGAACCAGCGACAACCTGCTGCACCCTGACCAACCTCCTCTGTAAGACCAACAGCACTGACCCCCAGCAGCAAGACCGAGGGGGATCTTCATGACAAAATGACAGCAAGGGAACATAGCCCCCGCCACGGCGCAAAATCCCGAACGGTGCAACGCGCCTCCACTATCGATGTCACCTCGGACATGCTGGGCCTTTCTTTGGCAGGTATGAGCCTTGGGGCCAACTGTGGCTCCCCTGCTCCTCTATGCTTCCTTTGCAGCTTCTCTTTTATATGTCCTAAAGTTTTTTCTTTCCGTTTGCAGGAGGTTTAGGTGTGTGTGGTTCTTTGGAGAGAATGGGATAAAGGAATTACCCCCACACAGCCCTTTTTGTAAAAAGTCTTTATATTGTCAATTTTTAAATAGACCAGTCAGAGCAATAGGAGGAAAAATAACAAATGAATGTCGAGTTTGTTAAGGGAGAGTTTTGGCAACCTCCTCATATGACACTGGATACAATTTTCAGGAGAATTTGGAAGCTGGGATTACTTTCATTCATCTTTATTGACGAGTAAATTAGGATTATAGCCACTGGAGGCTTTCTCTAATTAGTGAGTAGGACAAATACTTGCAAACTTTTCCCTGTTCACTGATTGCAGAGAAAATGTGTTTAATTTAATAATAGTGGAGCTAATAGTGGCAAGATACTAAATAGCTTTAATCCTATTGTCTTTTGCTGTGATTTGGGATTCCTTGTTCCTATAGTTCGTATAATTTTGTAGAGTTTTGCATATTTCAATGTTTCTCATAAAGTGCTTTGTAAAATGAGATAATGTCAGATTTTTCAGGTCATTTTTTAGATACTGAAGATTAGCTAATAAATATTTTAAATATTATTCATGATTCACTGAATTAAAATATTCATGTTTTCTGTAAAATATAATTGCTTCCCTTGTATGACCTTAACTACTGGGAAAGATTTGTATGACTGCAGTGGTTGGTAATCTTGTTTTCACTTTCTGATTTACAGGAAACATTCAGGATCCTGATGAGCCGATTTTAGAGTTCAGTTTAGGTAGGTTTAAAGGTTTTTAGGAGTGCTTAAAACTGTCCTAATCTTGATGCTGTGTGCTATGGAGTATATGTGTCTATTTTTTATTGTTTATACTGAAATACATTCCACATAGAATTGGAATTTTGATTTTTGTGGAAATACAGTACAGCAGTTTTATCGCTACCTATAAATGTATATTTTAATACAGTGTCTTTCAATAAATGAGTTTGGTTTTGTGGTACTTCTAAAAGTCTCTATTTAAAATGTTTGTCCTACAAAATGTAGAATGTTTGTCCTACAAAATGTAAAAGTTTGTTACGTGTATGTTATGTTTAAATGTTAATTTTGCTTATGTGAAGGCAGAATGAAACCAGGACTTCAGTCTCAGTGTATCAACAATTCAGATCTTCAAATAACGTGAAGATTTACTGGAAACACTATCTGAGGACAGAATACTTTCTAGAGTTACCAAATATTACATATATCTTCTTTTATTTGGTTTCTGCTATCAAGTGATTATTGTGACATGACAAAGTGTTCTGATTTCTGGGATGATTAAATATAGACAAGGCACTACTGTACTGAATCAGCTCTCTTGAAGAATAAGTTAAAAACATTTTCCCAATGAAAACGGCACATTTTCAGCAGCATGGCTTTCTTGCCTAAATATCAGGCTAATATTTGGGAATGAATGCTCTGATAGTATGTTAGAAATGAAAACTGGAAATTTGTCTCAGATGTACGTAATTGTGTTATGAATAATAATACCAACTGGAACTCCTCAGAGCCAAGTTTTAGCTACCTTCAGATAAACTAAAAACACACACAGATGAAACTGCAGAGCTGTCAGTGGACATACAAACATTTTGTTTTCCCAGCTGAAGCAAACCTGGAGCACAGTAGCTGTAGTTACCTGTTTCTAACTCGATAAAATTTACTTTGGCAGTGCAGTGTACTTATGTAGAATTACTCACTGGATTTTTTTGATAGTCATTTCCTATTCGACTGAACTCCCTTCCCAGCACTTGAAGTCATCGTATCGTTTTAGAGGAAATAAATTAGTGCCCTTTTCAGTTACCAGCTAGTTCTCCTTGGAGCAGTGCTACTTGATCAGCATGCAAGCAAATCTGTTGGTTCTCCGTGGCAAAATACCATTTGGTAATGGGCTTAATGGAGTGTGGCTTCAGATCAAATGCAGCCGTGCTCATGGGATTCCCAGTGGAAAAGCTGGGCGTGAACACTATTATAATGAGCCTGACCTCAGGGATGGATTGGCAGGTGGTGGAAGAGAACAAGTTTAAATTACATCCACAGAGCTTGGAGAGAGACTATCTAATTACACACATTTACTGTTCTCATGCAGAAAGGTGAAGGATTTGCACTGTTGTGGCAGTAGAGTGAATGTTAGGCATTTTGTGCTGATATTGCTCAGGGTATGCAATATGCTTTTAAAAAAGTTATTGAGCTTTACAGTATTATTAAAAAGACCAGAACTCTAAATTTAATTCTCTCTTCCATACCTAAAGCTTGCAGTGAGCTGCTAACTCCATCGCTAGACCGAAAACCGAATAGTTTTGTAGCAGTGAGTGTAACTACACCTCCTCAGGCGTTCTGGACGAAGCATGCACAGACAGAAATTATTGAGGTGAGTGGTCAGATACTGACAGATTTGACAGAAAACGGAAGCTAACACAAGAAGCATTTCTTCCTAATCACATTGCATTAATTTTCACCTTTTTTGTTTATTAATATAGGGAACAAGCAATCCTATATTTCTAAGCAGCATTGCCTTTTTCCAAGACTCTCTTATCAATCAAATGACGCAAATCAAACTCTCCGTGTATGACGTGAAGGATAGATCTCAGGGAACAGTGAGTATTTTGCCTTCTTTTGCCTCCCCAGGTGTTGTGGCTTTTTGCCTCAATGCTGATTGTGGCCCCAAGTGCCTCTGTTCTTCAGGGATAGCAGCCTTGTCCCTGCCTGCAGAGCACTTCAAGGGGAGGCTCTGGGGAAAAAGGAATATTTCCTGAGGCGCTGTGTTCTGTTTCTCTCCAGGGAGCCATGTTTGGGTCAGGGAGTCAAAACAAAGCATTGGCCTAGGCAGTATCAGGCCTATTCTGTTATTACTCTCAATTTTCCTGTGTCGGTGTGCCTTGTGTATTTTGAGAGGTGTCTTCTTTTCAATACTAGAGAAAGATAAGGGCTTATTGTCCTCATATAGAAAGGAGTTCTTAATAAATAATTGAATTTATTAAATTTAGAAAAATTTTAATTAGTTATATGTTGGCATATGCACTTATATTTTTGTCCTCATATTTTTGTGCATGGTAATTGTATTTTAGACTTCTGTGCTGTGGACAAGGGCTTTGTGCATTGCAAAGATAAAAAAAATTACAGTTCTGGTACTCATCTTCTTTCCAGATGTATTTATTGGGTTCTGGGACGTTCACTGTAAAAGAACTTCTTCAGGAGAGGAATCACAGGTTGCACTTAACACTAAGGTTTGTAATGTTCTCCTGTTGTATTGAGAAATTAAAATCTTAGTTCTTGGAAATGTACTTAAAATACAATGAAAGTTGTCCTTGAGAAGTGATAAAACTCTTTTTCTTTTTTTCATTTTTAAGTTTTAGGTCACTATTAAAGGAAAACAGGTTTTGTATTGTATGGTAATTAAAACATGTAGAACAGGACTTTTTCCAACATAGTGATAGACTTTCAGACCTAAGACATGAAAGTCTCTTAGGATTTGTTAGATGTTGGTTCTAGTTCTACATGTCAAGAAAGTACTGGCAAATGCAATTTTGTTTTTGTTCGCTTTGTCTTGTCAGTGTATGTGTCTGTGGAGAGTGGCAAAAAAAAGTTAATTATGCTGAGACATAAAGAGTCTGGGAGAGGCAAACCGAGCTCTTTGAAAAGAGAGGTTTAGCTGTGTGCGATGCCTTGACTGGATGGAGAAATCTAGGCTCCATTTACAATTTCAACACCTGCATGTGGCTAAATGCATTAGGAATAGGAAGAGTTGTCTTGTAGCCACATTGGCTGATCTAATTTTCTAATTTAATTGATATTGGAAGCTTTAGTGGAAAAAGTATGACTTGGGGAGAAATGAGATAGGGAGCATAAGTGTTAAGTATCCATCCTGAAGGTAAGATGTCTAGTCATAGGGATCATACATGAAATCCAATGTTGGGCAAAGTAAGGACAGCTAGCTTTGAAGAAAGCGAAGTGAGATTCAGAATAGGGAACTGAGATGTGTAAACACATGTTGTAGTAGTGTGTAGAATAGGAATCCTTATCACAAAAAGTAAGGGGAAATCAGCTGCAGGAAAGCACGAAGTGTGTTTGTAGCACCCGTGGAATCAGCGCTCACAACAGAGGGTTCTTTTAAGGGAGATGAGAAGGAAGAGGAATGTGATGGCAGGACTTCCCTAGTCCTGTGTTAGACATGGTTGCTCTATTGGAAGTCATTCTTTCATGGCTAAGTTGGAAATGGGCTCTAGTAAAGCTATTGTTTTGATACCAAATACATCTGATTATCAGAACAAAGTGTATGTATTCATGCATATCCTTTCTCTGTTATATTATGCATCAAGTACATAAACTAAATGGGAAGCATTGTCTCATATGTTAAGTCTTAATGTCTTATACATGCTTCAGATCTTTAATATATAGACCTTTTCTTGCAGTCTTGTGTGTATATTTCTTTTGCCTCTCCAGTACTGTTCTTTCCAGGGATTTACTTATGTTTGTCTGAGTTCTCTCTGTGTATTTTGAAATGTAGACAGCAATCTTAAAATGCTATTTAAAACTTATTTTTAAGTAATAACATAAAGTTTTTGTCAAAGTTAGTCTGTGTCATGGTCAAGACAGAATGAGCAGTGACATGTAGTGGATCTGGATACAGAGGTGGTCAACTATTTAGCACTTCTGTCTCTCATCCCAGCCTTTGGTGGGAGGACTGTGAACGAACCCCTTGGGGTTTTTGGTTTTAGTCCAGCACCTTCTGTGCTGCTAGCGAGTGCAAACATTCAGTTTGGAGCATTCCCCCTACATGCATGCACCCAGTGACATGCCCCTGTTAATGTTCCCAGCCTAAGCTGGTTTTGCTTGTGACGGCCCGACTGTGACGCCTGTACTCTCTCCAGTGTTACAGCAGTACTGGAACATGCATGTGCCTTTAGGTCGCTCGCAACTAGGAGGCCTATGCAGTGTGTTTGTGAATGAGGGGAGTGTTTTTCTAGCATTAGAATGTAAGAATGTGTAAAAGGAGGTTGAAAAGCTTCCTATGTAAAATATTCGTTAAGTGCATAGATTAAAAAGCCTTTTATAAGTGTTCCCTTGTTGATAAACAGGTCCACCTCCAAAAAAATTTCAACGCAGAGTGTTTGTTGCAGGTCTGCTGAAAGTGACCGTGTAGGTAACATTACAGTTATTGGATGGCAAATGGAGGAAAAATCTGACCAAAGGCCTCCAGTGACCAGGTCACCTGATACAATTAACGGCAGGGTGAGTATGACTGTCATATGGGCTTCAGAAAGAGCAAATTTGTTGACAGCAGTGAAATATACTTAGTTAAGGTCTGTTGTTGGGTTTCCTGTCCTTCTTAGAATTTTTTAATTGCATTTAGGATGTATTGGGCTTTGCAACTTCAAAAGTTCTCCAAAGAGCACCCAAATAGTGGTGCAGCAGCTCTGTATTTTGCAGAGGAGCTCGTGTTTGGGGTTGCAAGTCTTGGAGAAAATTCTCCTTCACAATGTTTAAGGTACCTTTAGGTGTCTTTTCATCAAAAATGGTCTTTCAGTGCACTGGACTGGTGCACCCAGTGCATTTCTAAGACAATAACCAGTTTCACAAAGATACACTACTGAACCCTATGAATTGAAGGGGGATTAAGCAAAGCTGATTTGGGGATGATCAGAGAGCGTAGAGGGGAATTTCCAAAATTTCAATAGGCAATTTTTAAAGACAACAAACCTTAAAAACTTTTAATTAAACTGTGCATATTATTTGAATACCGAACGTGTTTTGTGATAGCAAAATATTTTTCTGAGATCACATATGTATAATCCTTTGTCAACCTAGACATATGTTTAATTCTGTAAACCTTGTATTCTGAATATATTTGTGGTAACCATATGCTTGTATCACAGTTGCAGTGTGGATTGGTATCACTTTATATCAGGCCAGAACTGTAGCTGACAGATACTGGTGCACAGTGGCTTTGAGGTCTTTGGAGCTCTGCTAACTTAAAAGTAGCTGAAGAGCTGGATGATCTTTTTTTACAGCATTTAGAATTGTTCAATAATAAATAATAATATTTAGATTGTGGAGAATGAGTGAATTTATTATTTCAGGCAGTGGTATTTTTTTTCCACAGAAAACATATTTGGAATATTTATTTTAAACATGCCTTCTGTTGAATATTCCCTTTGTGTCTGTGTAATGTGGTCATCACTGTGTGATTTGTTTTTCTTTTTTTCAGATGGTATTGCCAGTTGATGAAAGTTTAACAGAATCTTTAGGAATCAGGTCCAAATACGCGTCATTGCGGAAAGATGCCCTGTTGAAATCTGGTAAGACACTACGGGCTGCAGCTAGAATCCTTCCCACATCAGTAAAAACTGCCTGTGTGTGGCCCCAGGATATTTAAACAGATGTTTCATTTGAATTGGAACAGACTGCTGGTTGAGCAGCATGTTGTAGGAAGGTTATATAAGAACAAATTATTTTATCATCTGCGGTATAAAAGAAATCTTTTTTCATTAGACTGTGGAGGAAAAAAACTCTGTGCAATCTGCAAGTCTATTCCTAAGTAATCATTAGGGGTGCAAAATCGGAAGAAAGTAGTTACATTTTATTTTATTTTATTTTATTTTATTTTATTTTATTTTATTTTATTTTATTTTATTTTATTTTATTTTATTTTATTTTATTTTATTTTATTTTATTTTATTTTATTTTATTTTATTTTAATGTTTTTTAAGACAGGCTAGTTTTCCAACAAGTTAGCACGTGAGAATATCCATGCTTGGAAAAGCTAGCATGGTCCCTTGCTAAACTGGATGCAGCATGTTAATGTATCTAAGCCACTTGACTCAACTGAAACTCTGGAATTGAAACTTAAATAACGTGGTTTTAATATTTCAGTGTTTGGTGGTGCTATTTGCCGGATGTATCGCTTCCCCACGACGGACGGAAACCACCTGCGAATCCTGGAGCAAATGGCTGAGAGCATTTTGTCACTGCACATCCCCAGGCAGTTTGTGAAGCTGCTTCTAGAGGAAGATGCTGCCAGGTGAGCATGGGCAGGCTGATCCAGGCAGCAGTGATATGGCTGTTGTTGAGTTACCAAGGCCAGCTTTTGTGTTGAAGCACAGAAACACTGAACCAAAATAGCAACTGGAGCAACTTAGTGACTGTGCTAAGGTTTCGGGACAGTACTTTAGCTTCTGTGCTTTCTAGACCAGGTCCTTTTCAATAGTTGTAAATCACCATGGCTATACTGACCTCAGGTGTAGCACATGGCCATTTACACTAGCCAGGACTCTCTAATCTTTTGCTTCTTATAGTGGATTTGCTTAGAGCTTCCACAACAAGAAGGAAGTGTTGTGAGTCATATACTGAGCTGGTCATTCTCAGAGGGTGGTGGTGAGGGTAGTGCTGCTGCAGCTACTGCATTATTCAACGGGAAATGTGTTGTTCTATAAAAAGCAGGTTTGCAGCTACTCAAAGTAAATTTTTAATGATTCTTAGTTACTTTAAATATATTGGAGCCCCAAGTGGTGTTTTGACCAGCTGCATTCTTAGAGGGCTGCAGATTGGAGATGTGTGCACTCTTAACTCGTGCATGTCTGGTGAGACACTTGTTCCTAAAGCCTCATACTGCAGCGATGAGCAAGGATACAAATCCTTACTTTTTGGGTAGGATGGGATGGGGTGGGAGATTCAGTGTTGCATCATGGTCCGCATCAAGAGAAGCTTTAACTTCTGGATAAAACTACCTTGGGATGCTGCCACTGAGAGTGACTGAGCACGGGCTATCATCTCTAGGTGCCAGTGGTCTTCATCCACTCAAGGAGTATAGAATGGCACCTGACACAGTTGCTGCATCATTGGCATGTGGCATTTCCCCTGTCCTTGGAGACATTAATACCTGTTCTTTCTATAGCATTAAAGTTCTCACAAAAGTGATATGAAAGAGAAGAAGGATATGTGTACCCCTGCTTCAGGCTGGTGTCAGGCATGGCTAATTGGTATAGATGGTTGCATCTGTGTTTTCTCCCACCTGCCATGAAGATCCATGTGCCTCGAGCTGCCTGCCACCACAGCTGTAGCAGCGGGATTTGTGTCAGAGGCTGCTCTGTACCTTGATTTCCCTGCATGACCCGGTAGAACCACTGTGTGAATCAATGTTTGGGATGCTTAAAATTTGGGCTTGGGCGTGTGCTGATGTGAGAGTACAGAGGTGTGCTGGTGGTGAGAAGACTGGTGATGGAGCGAAGAATTAGGATGGTTCTGCAATTAGGTGTTACCTGTAACTCTCTCGGAAAGAATTGATAGGGACGCAGATTATGTTACTCATTAATAGTGTGGTAGTGTTAGGACGAGTGCATTGGAATATGTCATTTTATAGTGTTGTTTATATCTTTCAGTGTATAGTTTGGTTATTTTTGTCAAAGCTTATTTTCCATATAAGGAAAAAGTGTAATTCAAAATTAAATGTATTTCATATATTTCGGTGTTTCCTGGAGGGAGGGAGAGAGACTGGGTACATGAGACAGCATAAATGAAAGAGTAGTAACACCAACTACTGAAAATTTTGAAAAAAGGATGGAGATGAGGCTGAAAGCAGCTGAGTGGAATGAATAATTGGAGCACTAGTCAGAGAAAGAAAAGTCAGAACTGCTTTGAAGGTGAACTCTGACAAAGCTGAGTGACTTCCTTGCTAGGAAAAGCAAGCAGAGGTAGATCACAGGAGCACAGGCTCCTCTCAGTGAGCTAAGAGATGGTTTGGAGAGTCAGAGCAGACCCGCTCTCCTTTTGGGAGGTGGAAAGCAGAAAGGAATCTCTTTAAGCTTTTTGCAGAGGTGCTCTGACTTTGCTTCTTTTAAAGCAATTAACTCTCTTGTAGGTAACATACCCATTTATTAGCCTTACTTTCCTTTTCCTGCACTTTTAGATTGTGGTTTGCAGACGTAATAATTTGAGTTTTCTATATAAAAGTCTTTTTTTTTTTTTTTTCCCATGGAGGTGACAAAATAATTCTAGCTCTGTTACTGAGCGTTGGCTTTTTATTTTGGGTATATTTGAATCTACTCCTAGAGGACCAATTAAGTCCAACCTTAATTGGACATAAAACTGCTAGTGTTCTAAGTATCCGATGTTAATACATTTCAGTTCCATTGGGGTGATTTGAAAGAAAATGATGTGTTAATTCATGCATGGAGCAGAAGTAGTATACAGTGTTTGCATGTATTTTGATATTTTGTAAAACTGATGACTTCCCACAAGAAGACTGCTGTAATTACAGGGTATTTTTTTTCTGTTTTTATGTAGAAAAGAAACTTCCTCGTGGTTGAGTTTTTGAAATTTGCACTGTGAATTTTTGCTGCTCTTGGGGTTTGATTTCTGAGAGGTGCGCTGAGTGGAAGTGGTCTGTTGTGTTAAGGTCATCAAACTCTGGAGAGCAAATGCTGCCTCCTGCATGGTCGCACTGCTTGGGCCTTTATCATGGCGCTTGGGGATGTGCTTGCCACTACATGTTGGGCTTGAATTTTTCGTTGCTCTGTGTATAGCTGGTTCTCTACAACTTTCCTCACTGTGAATTTAAAAGCACCTATTTATGGTGAGGTGCAGCCACACTAATATAAAATGTTGGTAAGCTTCTCTATAAGATGACCTCTGAGAAGGACATGGATTAACAACCTGAAGACAGCAAGAGGAGAATCCACGGTGGATGGGAAGGAAGATGTGGCTTCCTGCTAGACTGTGGATAATGAAGTTCTTTAAAGCCTTAGCCTTGAAATGTGGCTGCTTATGTACTCTCACCAAGAACGGATGGAGATTTGTGCATCACATCTGGGCTAACAGCAAGGCAGGAGACCACTAATTCAGCATTATGTCCCCTGTTGTAGCCCCTGAATTACCTGGCAGTTCACACAGTTACACTTTGTGAATAATTAGTGAGAGTTTGTGGCCCCTCTGCCTTTATTTCTTTGGGGAGACCCGCAATGCGGTACAGAGTTCTTTGCTTTTGGCCAGCGGTGTTACGTTTCTGATTATTCAACTTTAGGGTGATTTTCTGCTACATAGATTCGAATTAGTGCCCTATTTTGTGTTTGCATTGCTAATTCTTGTGGGAATTAGTGCAATCACAGTTTACGTTGGTAGGCTACCTGAGATTTGGCCACATGCCCTTTTCTTCACCCTCTCTGCTGTCACCCAGTGGAATGTGAGGCAGCCACAGCAGCACAGCCGCTCCTGCCTTAACACCGTGGTGGCAGCTCAAGTGTTCTCGGATAATCACAACTGCTGTGCCTTGCATAAAGCCTCCCTGGCCCCGAGCTCTTTGAAAGGAAATAAGTAGCTAGGGGGATGTTTCACTACCTAACATTTATGTCATGCACATTCCCTGGTAGCTCAGAGCCTCGTGGGAGCAACAAGGATACAATGGTAGCTTCTGTAGACCTTGAAGTTTTAAGCCATCGATTTGCTGCAGGAAAGGCCTGGCTCAGCTGCATGACCTGTTTTGTACAGGGAGCTTGACAGGATGGTTGTTAATAGCATCTTACAGAGAAGTTTACAAGAGGGAAGTGAAAGCATCTTTTCCAAAGTCACTGGTGAATACAGTTTACACTATATCTGCCTGCTGGTAAATCAATTTGATGGTTTCTTGGAAACTTTCCTCCTTTGATGATATCCTAAACACTGCAGAGTAGGAATTACTCTGTCAAATACTGTCTCAGATTGTATATAGGCGGTTGATTAAAGCTATGGGATATGGAGAGAACTGCAAAAAGACCTGCTAAATCCTTTTGATTAATGATAGTACTCCATCCTCTGTGTTAATGTGCATTTGAGTTCAGTTCTGTTTAATGTTTACTTTTTCTCTTCTTCCTCTATTCCAAGTAGGATATTTCGTCCAACAAGATGGTGATCATAAGCATTACATAAAACTGTCTGATCTTGGAAACTCTTTTGTAGATACCTGATATGAGGCGCAAGGAATGTCTGTGGTGGCCAAATAGATGCTGATCTCCCCCTTAAACCTGTCACAGTTCAGATTTAACTTGAGAGCGGACTTGATTGTCTTAAACATCCAAGAAAGGTCATCTCTGCCCCAAGGGTCAATTCAGAATGTGTCAGCTGAGGATGGTCCTGTGTTGCTATAATGTGGAATGACAGTTCCTGGTAGAAAACAGAGCTAAACACTTCTCTCTTTTTTCTTTTGTTCTTCTTTTTCCAGGGTTTGTGAGCTAGAAGAGCTAGGAGAGTTGTCTCCCTGTTGGGAAAGCCTTCGTCGACAAATAGTTACTCAGTACCAAACAATTATATTAACTTATCAAGAAAATCTAACAGACCTGCATCAGTATAAAGGTCAGCAAGATCTGTTTTCAGTAACAAAATATGCATTTCAGTTGTGCTTGTCAGCATTCCTGTTAAGTTGTTAACCCAGAATGTTTTAGTTTGATGACTAAAAATACTATTCTAGGTAATTTTATTAACATTTATTATGAATTTGCAGATATTTTGAGAATATTTTTCTTCTTTAATTCATCCTGAAAGTTAGAAAAATTTGTGAACAATGACAGAAAGACTGATTTTTATGTATATTTTCCTCCTGTCTCTACTTACAGCACATAGCAAATGTTGAACAAAGTCCCTTGAGTAGTTAAGCTTATGAGAAATAGAGGATTTTTAAAGTTCAGTTGCAGAATAATTATTTTTCACTTGCATTCCCCAGGTCCTTCATTTAAAGCCAGTAGCCTGAAAGCTGATAAAAAATTGGAATTCGTTCCCACAAATTTGCATATACAGAGAATGAGAGTCCAGGATGATGCAGGATCAGGTATTTTTCTTCTTTTCCCCCATTTTTTTCTGTTTCTTTTTTTGTCTATTTTGGATTTCCATCCTCAACCCCACAGCCAGGTTTCTCCATACAGTTACTGTGTAGTAGTAATACTGCTTGATATTTTTATAGCACCTTCCATCCTTGGATTCCAAATTTCTTTGCAAAAGAAGAGCTGTAAGTATAGTTGTCCCCGTTTCAAAGGTGGCACAACTAAGTTCTGGACTTAACTGTGCCCAAGGTGACACAAGTGAGCCTTGGTGCTGTGAAACCTATTGGCTTAAGCTGCTCTGCCCCTTCCAGTCAGTTTGTATCTTACCAGGATGGTAAAGGCTCTGACTGTTGTTTATGACTAAGCTTGTGTGCTTTGGATTTATTTATTTATTTTTTCCTCTGGAAGCAACAAAATAAAATCATGAAAGCTCATTCACAAGCTTGTTTCTTCAAAAATAACCTAGTTTTTCTGTTCTTTTAGTGCCAATAATCACTAACCACAGACACATACTTGTGTGTGTCCTGTAATGGCAGGTTTAGTGTAGAGGCTCAAGGTGTCTTTTTCACTCTCAATCTTCTATATTAGGAAACAGAGGATCTGCCTTCAAGTATGATTTTTTTTTTCACTTGAAAAGTACTTGAAGGCTTTCCAAGGCCTCTAAAACAAATCAGCTTTTCTGTGTCCTTCATAATACTGGCACAAGACTTTACAAAGTTTCTTTCAGAGTAGTTTTTATATTTCCCAGAGCTGTTTGTCCACAGTAAAGATGACAAGCTTTCATTTGTAAGTCCTTTTTGTCCATCCCAGATCAGAACTACGACATAGTCACCATAGGAGCACCAGCAGCTCATTGTCAAGGCTTTAAATCAGGTGGCTTGCGGAAAAAGCTGCATAAATTTGAAGAGGCAAAAAAACAGTAAGTAGAAATATTTTTGTGTCAGCTGATTTCATGCTTTTTCCTAGTGCTTCATGCTCAGTGGTTTGGAAGATCATTACATTCCATGTTTTTGTTGCACCTCGTTCAATAGTTCTACTATATAATGTGAAGATTAGTTCATGCTTTTCCAAAAAATAAGGAAAACAATTTCCCCTTTGCTTTACCATATTTGCTTGTTTACTAATAGGCTCTTTGTAGTGCTCTTTTTAGTGAAATCTTTGATTTTGTAGAATACTTGTTGGATTAATTATTTTAGCTATTTTAAGTGTTGTGTTTGAGATTTGCCTAAGTTTAGGTTAGAAAACTTGTCTAGAGGACCTCCTCAGTTAGACCACATCACATTTTCAACTCATTATTTTCAGGAGACTTTTACCCCTGTCATAACTTCGAGGAGTTCAGGTTGCTGAATTCTCCCTAGTGCAAAACAACTGTGCTTGACAGGCAAATTTCCTGTTGAAAGCTTGGTTTGAGTTGAACGGGTTGAGCTTGAGTTGAATATTGAGAGAGTGTTTTCTGTACTGCCTCGAGGTTTGTGCAGATCAGGCTTCTGAATCCAGCTTTGCTCTGCCCTACAGGCAGGATACCTCACCTCCACAATCCCTGTCTTCAGGGATTTTCTGGAAGTGCAGTCATTTGTATTGGAGGAAGAAGCAGAAACTGGGAAGGTCACATATGCTAAAGGGGCAGACCTGCATGGTGTCCACACTGACTCCCAAAGAAAAGATAATGCCCTCTGGGTCTATATTAAATTTGCTGCAATACAGAGAATTGGAGAAACAGTGAGAGTGGCACTGCAGGGAATCACTATAGCCAGGGAACAGTCCTTGAAAATGCGCTTCCAAAAAAAAGGATTGATGGTTCAGAGGTGATGTAAGGAATGAGTGATGCAGTCAAGCATCAGACTGCTTGAAGCAGTCAAACTCTGCCAGTTTTCTCTCACTCTGGAGAATCAGTTTTGGCAGTGGATAAGTGAATAGCAGCATCCTGTGAACATGAGTCAAATGAATAGAAAGAACAGTACAAAAGTCTGCCTGACATAATTGTTCCTGACTTCTGTGTTGAGCTGGGATGGGACTGCAGGAAACTGAACCTGGAAACACTGCTACCCATGGTAAGCTCAGCCTTCCTTAGACACCAATATTACATTGTGAAATACCTTCCTTCTGTCACCATAGATGGCTCTCACTCTTGCAATATTCAAGGCCCTATGTATTTTTTATTCTCTCACTTTAAGTAAGCTGATCAGAGAGCTTAATTTCCATCCACTGCTTTTCCCCTAAGCCTTATAGAACTCATCTTTCTGGGTCCGGGAAAGCTGCAGATCCCGCATTTGAAGGAGAAGTTTTCTATGGTGGTACTTTCATAGGTTGTAGCCCTTTTGCTACTCTAGGGAATTATTTGGGGGAATTCTCCTGTTCCAGCAGTCACTTAGAAGGCAGTTAGCAGTTCTGTAGTAATTTATTCCAGATCAGGTAACAGCAGACAGAGACATGTCCATAGAAAGAACCATGATAGATTTTTGATACAGATTAGAAAATCAAGTATTAATTATCACATATTTCATCTGATCTGTTTAGCTGGTATTTCTGTTCTAGAGCATTTATGATGCTCATTTTTTGGAACTGTAGAAAGCCTCTGAAAAATCCTGAAATATTCTGTGATTTGAGATTTACAAAATGGTCTTTGAAATACCTTGTACTGTGTAATTGAGACCTGCTGTCATGTGCTTAAGATTTAAAACGAGCACTGTGAGCCACAGCCCCCAGAAATTCAACCATTCCAAAGGATGAACTTGAAGTACCCCACTGTAAATTGACTCCGTAAGGAAGAGCCCCTTCCAGTCTGAAATGTGCTAAACAAGTCTGGCAACAACAAGAACCATCTGCAGGTAGAGCCAGACTGCAACCAGGAGTGGTGGGATTCACATCCTCCATTTCCAACGTCTTTAGTGTAGGTGTGAACACCCAAGCTTGGTGTCCTGGCGGATACCTGTGGATGAAAGGCCAGGCACACACATAGGTATCTACCATCAGTGAGGTTTCCTTTTTTCTCTCCATGGACCATGCAAGTGGTGTAGGATGACTAGTTCGGATGCAGACATTTATGGTACAGGTGTCTGAACCTGGGTGAGATGTATCCAATCCTTACTTACTGTTGTCAGTGCTAATTCTAGGACTTGTGTTACAAAGAAGTTAAGGCCCAAGTCTTAACTTGCAGTGGCCCCTGCTAGCCTAAAGCACATTAAGAGCAGGCTCTTGACCGGGATTATTGTTAAACCTATTATGTTACATTATGTATCCCGTGGCTTAATAGTTGATTAAAATATATTGTAAGTCTAATTGGCGTATGCACTGATATAGCAGTATGAATTTCATCTTGGCTGTTATTGTGAAATGTAATTATAGGACTGTGAAAGCAAGGGAGCTTTTTTTAAGTGTTACTTTGTTATCATACAAACCCCTCTAGTAGAGCCGAGTTTCATCTTTTTGATTTCCTTCTTATGTAGCTATCGTTCAGTTCTTTTATCTCTCACTGGCAAAATCCTTCTTTGAGAACCCACGACATTTCTCCCAAATTAGACACGTGGTCATGTGGCAATCTGTGTTTCTGGCTTACAAGTTTAATCGTATGTAGCTGCCTTGTTGAAAACATGGCACAGAGATGTTATTTCCCCTGTGCATCCTTTGCTTTGTTTTCTGCTTTTGGTATTTGCTAACAATCTGCTAATTTTATTTTGGTTTTTCATTTTTTTTAGCAGTTATGAGGAGTGTTGGTGAGTTTTCTGTTTCTGAGTGTTCTGTAGAGAGGGTTTCTGTTCCTTGGGTTATTTTGTTTTGCTTTGTTTCCTTTTTCTTTTCTTTGGCATAGACCTAGTATGTTTTAATACGTGCAGGGCTTTTTAATGTCATGCATCATGGCACCCTTCATCGTGCTCTAAATGGCTGCAGCTACTTTGTAGAACATGATGTGTGACTGGATTTCATTTCATCTGCAATGTTTGTTTGTAATGAACAGCTGCTTCCTGGCTCTCTCAGATCAGAAAAAAAGGAAAAGAAAAGTATTTGTATCTTTTCATCTGTTATTTGCTATTTCTGATGAAAACAGAAGATAGTAGAAGATAATGAAGATCATCCTACTTTATAACATTTATGGTGACACACTGGGCATGGTTTATATTTTTCTAATCCATGTCTTCATTGAAACATTTTCACTTGACCCGAACCTTTGTGTATTTTTCTTCATGTCATGGTGCTCAGTGCTATAAAAAGGAGTCATTACTTGATGGTTGAACAGTGCAGAAGTTCTGCTCTAAATTACTTACGTTTAGGGTTGAATCTCTAATCCACTGAGAGCTTTAAGCTTGTGTTATAGCTTACTTATGTAGCCCAGTGAGAGCTGTTCATTTGAAAAAGCAATTGCAGGTTGGAAAGATTATATATGTGAACCTTACACCATGCAATCTCCCCCAATCATCCCCACAAGTGTTTGTGATTAAAAGAGTAATAATTCTAAGCGAGATCTCAGTGTGCTGCATGGCCTTTCCTGCCAAGTACTTCATCTTTGTGCATGTTAATCACGCCATAGTGGAAAGAAATTGCTCAGAGGAATCGTCACGAAGATCTCCAGTCAGTATAGAGTAGGAGTCACGTGCACCCCAAGTCCTAAAAGCTGAGGTTTGTTTTCTCTGTGGCTTATGGCAGTTCTGGGAAGCGCTCTCCACTCACGTGGCTCACTGGAGGGACACAAAAAAGGAAGCTCTTTCAAGGAACCAGTCTGCTCCTCTGTCCTTCGAAAATGACATTTCAACATGTCGGGACATTTCAGCAGAAATCCCCATGGATTAATCAAGCTCTCCCCGTGCCTTAGGGTCTGAGAAGGGGCCTGAAGGCCCCTGGCTGGCACTGGTGGCGGTTGTTTCGGCACGTGGCCTGGCCAGCTCTCCTGTTTTACCTCACAGATATCCCGTGGGGCAGCTAGTGCCGCTCTGGTACTCGGGGCCGCTCCACCTGGGACCGCCGCTGCTGATGGGGACGGGTGGCAATCCCGCCCCACAGCCTCCCTGCTCCTTTCTGCCTCATCCCAAAGCCTGGGGGTAGGTGTCTGCACTGAGCCTGGTGCTGGCGGTAGCTGCTTTTGTGCTGAGGCCACGCTGAATCCCTCTGTCGCTGCAAGAAATGAGCATAACAAAGCTGAGATGCAATGCAATAGGTGGCACCTCTTGATGCCACAGCATGAACAGGATGTGACTCTTGGCACAGCTGGAGCTGGAATATCGGCCTGATAATTGCAGGACTTTCATTCTAGGGGAGAAAAGACAGCACGTTATCTGACAAAGGCTGGGATGGCAGCTTTGTTCCAAATAATCTGGCTGTTATGCAACTTCAGCTGTCTGAAAGCTAATCCCTTTTTCCTTCCACCCCCAAGTAGACAGTATCAGTGGAGCCACAGTTTGCCGACATATGTTTTACTGGTATAGGTTGCCTCCCTTCCTAGCTGGAGGAAAGGTTGCTTTTGCTGGTATAGCTCAAATTAGGCCTGCGACAGAGAAGAGTGCCTAACAGCAGAAGGCGTTTCTAGCAGTGCAGCAGTGTCTGCACTAGGGCTCGAGGTGCCGTTTCCCTGTTGGGCACAGCGCAGATTTTCTTTCCACAGTGCTGACAGGTAGCTCATACACCCAGTCTCAGTGAATGTCTGTGTGGTAAGGAGAGGGAGAGGGGAGGAAATCGTCCTCAAACACAGTGTTTCCATCTCTGGTGGGAAATTACATTCTCCTCAGCAAAATTGACCCTCTAGGAAAGACCCTCAGTCACCTGGGATAAGGGATTAGTGAATTTGCATCTGACTGCTCCCAGTAGAGGCAGAGAGGCTCTAGGACTGTGTTCCTGCTGTGCAATTGCCCACTGGCCTTTCATTGTTGATCGCTATTGTAGGTGATTTTTTGTTGCCTACCATTAACTCCCCAGCATGCCGCTGTAGCGTGTGTACTCCCAGATCAGATTTCCCCCTAAAATCATTCCTTCTCTTTCAGCACTTCCACAAGTTCCCAGTCTATAATCTACATCCCACAGGACATTGTTAGAGCAAAGGAAATCATTGCACAAATCAACACCCTGAAAACTCAAGTCAGTTACTACGCAGAAAGACTCTCAAGAGCTGCCAAGGATAGATCAGCTAATGGCCTCGAAAGAACACTTGCCATCCTGGCAGACAAGGTGGGAGAATAAGAACAGCATATTCTGAAGCACACTGTGCTTTTTAAATCTCTTTCTTTAGTAGTTTTCCCAAAACGTTTATTTTACCATATACAGTAGTAGATTGTACCACATACAGTCTTAAAAAATAGGAAAATCAGATCAGCCTTTGAATTAATTTCATTTTGTTGGGGTTTTCTCCTACCCTTCACACCTATCTGCCTCTGCCTTCTCTTGAGAGCGGAGAGCTAAGAGTGTAAAATAATACCCTCTGCTACCCTCTCTTCAGTCATCATATTCCAGAAATGAGCATTTCTTATTTTCTTTTATCCTCTTTTCTTCATAACCAATATTTTTTTCTTTTATGTCCCTATTAAGCATCCGAACACAATCTTCCACCACAGTGGAACACAACCTTATTTACAGGGGCAGAAAGCAAACAGATGACCTCTTTTGTCCACAAAGGAAATCTAAAGTCTCTAAATAGCAATAATAGCAGCAATGTATGTTCAACCATCTTGCCATAACTTGACCTAGTTGAGGGGATATGTATTCAGCTTCCTGGAGTGCAAAAATGTGATCGCCTATAGATATATTAGTTATTATAGTATTCATTCTAAATTAACACAGGAAGATATTATGCAGCAGTGTGCAATTAAACTGTTGGACAAGTAGCAGCTACATAGTAGTGTAACTTAGTATGGGCTTGTTTTTCTCTGTTTATTTTTTTGTAGACATGTAGATGAGTTGGATTCTTAATCATATAACTTACAGAAATCCTGTAATATATAACACCATTAAATATGACAAGGAAGATGCTGCATTGATTAGGGGATTATGTCTTTAGCCTTCCTCTTGAGGCTGTCTTGCTATTGACACTGAGTAACATAGGTTAAAAAATAGTTTGTCTACTGTGGAACTTCTGGGTATTGTAAAACAAAATGTCTCCACATTATTTTAACCTTACATTAAATGGAGAGTGGCATGCAAAAAAACATGTTGAGAATTGCAAATCGATTAGTGAACTTTTCAATAAGAGGCTACAACAGTTGTGTGACCTTTGGAAATGTATTCTTTGCAATTTGACGTCTTATGTATCTTTCTAAGGTATGCTATAAAATTATTTTAAAGGCATGTCAGACACTGCCACTGCCATCCTTAAGAATAGTTAGTTTGTTTTATAAATGAAGAGATTAAAAAAAAAAAAAATTGCATACAGAATGATGGAAATGTTTTAAATTGGGGGGATTTTATTGCTTTTAGACTCGGCAACTTGTCACAGTCTGTGACTGCAAGCTGTTGGCAAATTCAATACATGGACTGAATGCTGCAAGGCCAGATTACATTGCTTCTAAGGCTTCCCCAACCTCTGGAGAAGGGGAACAAGTAATGCTGAGGAATGACCAAGATACACTTGTGGCCAGATGGACAGGAAGAAATAGCCGCTCATCTTTGCAGGTGGATTGGCATGAAGAGGAATGGGTATGTTTGCTTAGGGGAGTCATGAATGTTTTCCTCTTTTCAGTTTATAGCTGTTTTGTTCTTTACTTTCTAAGTTCTCTAACTGCTCATCAGAGATACAAAGGATACATATTTTGGAGCACATTATTATGTCTTAGTCATCTACTAGAGATACTGGTAAACTAGCAAAGTCAAGTCTTAATAAGCAATTCTGTGTCTCTGGAACAACAGAGATCATTACTTTTGTTCCAAGAGAAAATAAACAGATTTTAAAGTAAACAACTGAAGATCATACTACAAGGGGCTCTTAGTCTTCACCAAAATAAAACACATTTTGTGTGTGTTAGCTGTACAGTGCAACTTTGCAAACTTTTCTCCTTTTTTTTTTTTTTTTTTTTTTTTTTTTCCCCGGTCCTGGCCTGGATATTTAGAACTTACCATCCATCTCTATTTTTGTTAGAAACAGTTTTTTGAAACTATTTGCACTAAAGATTTAAATGTTTTTCCACTCAACTCTGCCAATTTAAATAAGAATGGACCTGTTAAGTACTGTGATTTGTAATAAAAGCAGAAGTGAGCTAAATTTCAAAAAATAGTCCAAATTAATTAAAATAGTTATTAATTTTATGAAATATCAATGTAGAAATGGAATCCAATGTATTTGGAAAACAGACCATCACATGACATAATTGTTTTGATATGCTTTAACTTACAGTCAGACTTGCAGGAGTGAGATGCAAATAAAGCCTGTTCAGTTGAATAGATGCTAATATTGCTGTACAGTAATTTTGCCACTTGCAGAGTTATATAGGAAAATAATTATTATGTAATCTTTGTCATCTATCAATGGTGATTTCACTTCTAAGTTTAGTAGTACAACGGAGTTATTTTTTCTACAATGAAGACTTGGCATCTAGATCATTCCAAGTCTTTATAATAATATCAGAAGTGTTTCAGATAGTTTTAATTAACATTTCTATGTACTGTACTTTTTGCTTCTTCATCTCAGTTCCTTTGGCTGCAGCTACAAAAGCGGCATTTATCTTTATAGAAATAGTAACTTTTAAATATTGACCAAAGAGACCAGCACTGTATAAATTAAAGTGGGCACTCCCTTCTCCCCTTATACTTCTAAAATTATCTAAAACTTGTCTGCATTTAGTGTACTTCTGGGCCGATCCATGGTTAGGAGGGAATGCTATCTCCTCTTCTGCATTCCTAGCCTTGAAAGGAATGGGAGACATCCTCTTCTATGAGTATTTTGGGGGAGAAAAGGCTCTTGTTAATTCGAATCACTCTGGGTTTTAAGGAAATACATCTTTAAAAGAGAAGAGTCTGCAAAAGTGAGATGTTTCCCAGTCAGAATAGAAATTGAAGCCTTTTGGAAATTGCAGTAGTGAATAAAAAGATATGTAGAATTGTTCAGCAAATTTAATATTAACATAGCTCTTCAGCTTATCATGTGACATGTTGATATGCTGATATATTTATATATATGAAATTTGTGTGTGCACAAATGTAACCACAAGAGCCCTGAAGCAGCTTTGCTTAGAACCACACCAGGAAATGTATGTGTCAAGGGGTTTGTTGCCCACTGTCTCTTTCCTTTTTTTTCTTTTTAAATTGAGAAGGGAATGTTTTTCTTTCAAGGAGAAAGTGTGGTTGAATGTTGACAAAAGTCTGGAGTGTATTATACAGAGGGTGGACAAACTCCTCCAGAAGGAGCGCTTGCAAAGCGACAGCTGCGAAGACGTTTTCCAGTGTGAGACCAGCTGTACGAGTAAGAAAGGTAATCGGGACACTCGTGCCTACTGGATAAATCCAGAAGACTTAAATGAGATCTCATCTCCACCTTCATCATCCTCACCAGCACCTCCATCCACACCACCTTGTGCATGCCATTCTCTCAGAAACACACGTGCGTATGCCAGAGCCCGCTTCCCGCCACTGTTCTCTCACCGTGCACTCGCCTTCTCCCTAACCTGCTGCCTCTTCCTGCAGGGCCTCGCTCAGTGCTGCTGCCGACTGCTGCTGTCCAGCAGATAGGGCTGGTGCTGGGAGTGACAAGGCCCCTTGCTTGGCTAGGAATCGTGGTTCAGCTGGAATCGCTCCTCTTGATGCCCCTGGGATTTTTGCCTTCTCTGATGGCGCTGGGGTTTCCCTGGGGGCTGCTGTTGCAATCGAGGCTTAGAACAGGGAACCTCTGTAGGGTGTTAAATAAAACACAAGAGAAGTGCTGGCACCACTGCAGCAGTAATGGTCCCAGCTGGGCTGCCAAAGAGTAGGAGGATCGCCAGACAGGCCATTAGATTGAGCTAAACTTGGATGAACTTCCTGGAGTTTTAAGCAGTTATTAACCCAAATAGTCAAAAACGGTGATGCTGAAGCACTTGATTAGATTTCATATAGCTGGAAGGTAGGAATTGGCACTGCAAGTTTGCAGTGGAATAATCCTGTCAAAATCTGAGGTCATGAGAGTACTGAGTAGAATCCAGGTGTGTAATTTCATGCAAATGGGAGGGATCCTTACCAGTTTAGGTCAATAGTTTTCCGGGCTTGCATTAAATTTCAAAATTATTTTGTTTACACATATACACATTTGACTTATTCTCCCATTCTTTGCTTTAAGAAATCGTCATGGTCGCTATCATTTTCCCCTTTAATAGAACAGGTATGCCAGGTTTAGCTTTAGGGAGAGATTTGTGCATTCATTTCCTTGTTCCTGCTCTGTCTTAATCATTTCATGGCTCTTCCTTCCTTGCATATGTCTGTGACTTCATGTCCATTCATCTCGACATTGCAGTGAAGTTGGAAGGCGGTACCTTATGGGAAAGAGAAAAAATGGAAAAAAAAAAAAAAAAAACCCAAAAACAAGAGGGAGGTTAAAAAAATGTTTATATACTATTTAGTATTGCTCTGTACCTCTGTTGCATTTGATTTGCTTAGTATTCTAAATGACTGTGGTTTCCAAGGTTAAACTTACATTTTAGGGTCTTATAAAGGGAATTGAAGGGGAAAGTCTTGTTTCACAATATGTCCTCTGTTAATATTTAGGCCTGCGTTGTGTTTGACCAGTTTGACAGCTTTTAATGTTTCTGTTTGCTATCTACTTTTATGAAGTTTTATGTAGATTTACACAGAAGTTTTATCAGTAAACTTCGATGCACCTTCATATCAACAAAAACAAGTTTTGAATTTTTAGTATTATTAAAAAGAACAGGAAAAAAAAATCTGTGGTGAGTGGTATCAGAAGCTTTTCCCAAGGCAATTCCATGCTAAAAGCATCTTAAAACAATGTTTTTTAAAAAAATTTGCACAGAATTTTCAGTCAAAATTTTACCTCTGCTCTGGATCTCACTCATGTCATACTGAAGAGGAATTAGCTGTATTAGTTACATTCCCTCCCATGCCTCTGAAACAGGAAAAAAAATCCCATTTTCTCCCAAGAACTTGACAAATTAAATCAAGACATGTACCAAGCGTGAAAGTTGAGTGGTTGTTACTTGCCAGTACTACTGAAGTTTAAAGACCAGTCATTTTTTAAACTGTGTTCAGGCAAGACTGGTTGACAGAGGAACAGCTTTCATGTTATAAGAAAACATGAACTCATTGAAATCAGTTGAAATTTTTCCATGAAATTCATTTTGTTTTCTCCCCTCCAAAGCTCCTCTCCACAACTAATCTTGGGAATAACTGAACATAAAGAATGTTTGTTCTCTAGGTTTAGTTGCCAACATTGTAATGTTTTTCTTGCAATCTATTCAAAGAAGTAGCACTTTAATAATTGGCATTTTGTCAGATGAACAAATAGACAGATAAGCAGCCAGAACTTATTTTGAATGCGGTGTTAAAAAAATAAAAACGAGCAAGATAAAGTATATTATATACTTCCAGAGTTGATCAGAGATGCAGTAAAATGGTACTGCAGGATCTTAAAGGCCCTCTTTAGAGGTGAGTGTTTCAAAAGAGATCTACCTAAAACAGAGGGAAGGCTTAAGATTTTTTTCTTTTAATTTTTATTTTCATTATAGACTCAAATATTCATTACAAAAACTGCACTGAGAATATATTTTCTTTAATGAAGACTATGAGATTTAACAGGTTGCCTTTATGTTTGTAACTGACTTTGTTATTTTCTGCTGCTGTTTTCATATCCATGGTTCATTGACCAGTGAATCTAGATATGAATATAAAGGATGTTTAAATCTGCTAATTTAATAAGTGGCCGTTGTTTAGTGCAGGACGTGTAGCAAGGTGTACTGTCCTTCTACATTTTGCACTGCACCGTAGCTATTTTCATCTGACAGACTGTTCATACCACCGAAGCGAGTGCGAAGCAGTCACGAGCTTTGCTGGGGAGGTTCGAGCTTTTAGCACCATGCAATGCGGGTGTTAACTGTCTCAGAAATTGCACAGCAGAAAAATGCCTAAAATAGCAAAATGCTGATACTCTCACAGCATTGTTTTCTGTTAAGCGTGCCAGCACATTGAACTTACTGCTAGTCTTTTGCTATTCTCCTTATAGCTGCTTTCTTGCCAGCATATTCTGTAATTGCACTAAGACGGTGGTTCTCAGATGGTGCCTGTGACCACTGGGGATCGGCAGTGGGCCAGGGCCATCCTTGGGGAGCCGCCATGGCCCCGTCCTGGCGTCCTCGTGCTCAGGGATGGTGGCGTTGGGGGACAGCCTGGGACCAGGGACTAGCTCTGCTAAGCTGCGGCTTGCTCTGAGATCCCCAGCCCCGAGCATTTGAGTTGCTTATATTCCGAGTGTGTTCCTGCTCCCTAATCATGCATGTTGCCCCTCCATTTCTGTGCAGATTGCAGCCCCACTCCGGAGGAATCCGGCCCAGGTATGTGCGTTCATGGCTTCCGCTTCTTCTGAGAACCGCAGGGTTTTGTTTGTGTTCAACCTGCCCAACAAGGGCCTTGCTGATAAGACCGACCCTTACGGAACGGTAAATGCTCTGCAGTATCGCGTGGTTTGCCTAGGCGCCATGGGAAGTTGTAATTTCCTAAGCAACAGTGTGAGAGGGTGTCCGGTAAGCGCTGGTCCCTCCGTTTTCATGTCTGAATGTCGGAGAGCATTTGTTGCTGTTCTCTCTGGTTGACACATGCGACTAAACTCATGTGGGAGGCGGCGGTTTGGGGCTTGCTCCTGGTGTTGGTGGAGCCTACGGGAGCCCAATGTGAAGGTGTTTTCAGACATGCCCTTTCACGTGCCCTGGTGAAGCTGTTTTCCAAACGAGCCCTCAAACACTGAACAGTGACCAGGACTGTGGGAAACCCAGACAGCCCAGGTAGGGACCAGACAAGGCTCAGGTTGCAGAAAGCTCAATTAAGACTTTGATCAAACTGTTCACCTTCTTCCTTCTCTCCCTGTAGTTCCTCACACTGTTGGTATATTTGCAAGGTCTGAACACCTCAGTAACATCGCTCATTCCCAGCTAAATGGCTGTAATTTTTCTAGTCTGAGATTAGTTTAATCAGAGGTGTGTAAAGGTTGAGTTTGAGGATGGTTGCAGCATGGGCCTCCTGAGTTTAGCAAAGCTGGTGGGCTTTGCCCTCACAACTTAGACACTGAAAGACTTGATACCTGGTCAAGACACTGGAGTCCAGTTATTACAATATTTTTGCAGCTCTGAAGAAGAAAGATTCTTATGAAAAATAAGACCTTTTCCCACATACACATTAAAATCTCTGATTGATACAGAGAGGCTCCAGTATGTGACTTTATAGGCCTTACCAGGACTTTTTTTTCTTTCTTTACATGCAACATGTCAAAGTGTGCCTTAAAATATGGTATTGCCCAGCACTGCTCATAAGAAAAGCAGAAAAGATTTGCAGAGCCAAGCCTGGCCTGTATTTACCAGAGTTCAGCTGCAGCTACACAAAGCAAACAACAGACTTCCTGCCGGATTGTACCATGCCAACTTTTAAATGTGGAATAACTTTTAGTGTGAACTGGAGACCTCTGATAAAACTGGGATTTATGTCCAAAACATATCCAAAACTGCTTGGACTAGAGCTCCAGCTGTTGTAAATCTACAACAAGTCCTTCTATCCCCATCAATGTGAGGCACTAAACCAACTTAGGCTATCTATGGATTTGCCTGGTGGAGTCAATAATAGTTTTAAAATATTGTGATCATCTCGTAAAACGTAAGAATGAAGCTCAGAATAGATTTCTCCTTAGAGTGCTCCTGGTGGTTGAAAGTGTCACTGATCAATTTTATAGAAACTACTTGAAAAAATTAAGGTCTCAGAAGGAGATTAATGAGGCAAAAAAAGAAGGAAGGAAGAGCCCAGGTGAAGGTGAACACAGAGAGCCCTTGTATTTAAAAGCTGTTACTGGAATGTGCCACCCTGATTCGAGCACGTAGGGTGATTTCTTTCATTCCAGTTTCCTGCTAAGGGCAGCTACCATGCCTGAGCAGGTATCTCCAGAGGTCCTAGCACCAACCACACTTCTTCTGTGATTCTATGATACTTTAGGGTTGCCAGACCTTTTAAACAAAGTATTGCTAAGCACCCTACAATTTTAAATCATCATGAAATTACTTAACTATATATGCATATCCAGGCAAGGGAATGATGACATGCCAGATCTCTTCAATTTTTTGTCATTCTTATTTCTGCATAGCAAAGCTCCTAAGTGCAGTAAGAGAAACGCTTCATTAGTATCATCTGTATTTTGCTTTCAGAGTGTTCACACATCCATGTTATGACATATGTTTTATTTTGAGAAGAAAATATTTAATAGAATATAAAAAAGAATCCATCATTCTTGTTCTTTGGAAGTTTCCTGCACTCTGAAAGTAAGATGATGAAACAGAGCCAAATAACTTCCCCTTTATCTGGTTTATGGGATTGTCTATCTGCCACATTGAACAAAAGCAAGGATAGTGCTGTTAATCTTGTTGGTTATGTTTCTGCTAGCAGGCTTCCAAAGTTCCACTCTTTGGATGCTTATCAAAGAAATGTGTGCTGTTACTGGCTCTTAGCCCTGCCTTTCAGTTGAAGTCATGAACAGCTTCCTCTCACAGGCCTGGAGTGGCTGCGTGCTCAGGGGTTTAGCTCTTTGCACGGTGCCCTCCTGGCACTGCCATCTGGGCGAGGGCTGGTGTAGCTCCTATTGGAGGACTCTGGTGCTTTTCACAGAATTGCAAAATCACAGAACGGCTGAGGTTGGAAGGGACCTCTAGAGATCATCCAGTCCACCCCGCTGCTTCAGCAGGGACCCTTGGAGCATGTAGCACAGGGTGGCATCCAGGCGGGTCTGGAAGATCTCCAGAGAAGGAGACTCCGCAGCCTCTCTGGGCAGCCTGTGCGAGGGCTCTGTCACCCTCACAGGAAAGAAGCTCTTCCTCACATGGACATGGAACTTCCTATGTTTTAATTTGTACCCATTACCCCTTGTCCTGTCACTGGCCACCACTGAGAAGAGTTTGGCCCTCTCCTTCCTACGTTCACACCTCAGGTACTTGAACCATGAGTGTGCACAAATAAAAATCATGGTCCTTCTCTTTAAAGGGAAATGTCCTGGCTCAACCTTACATTGAAAGAGGGCAGAACCAAAACACTGTTCTGTCCTCTCCTTATACTGCAGAGAAAAATTTTCACATGAATGTGGAAATGGATTTTAAAAATTGATGGCCAGTTAAGACAGAAGGTGAGAGAAGGCTGGAAAGGAAATGACCTAGAGGGACATTTCAAGGCAGAGCCTTCTCTTCAGGGAGAGTTAACAGTGCAGTGCTTGAGGTGCTGAAAAAGGCCCTGGGAGCCCAATTTCATTTCCTTGTCCCAAATCACACTGGGGCACATCTCATGTGTTTCAGTGGGAGTCCAGCCCCTACAACTTCAAAGGATCTGGCTAGTGACCATGTGGGCCACTGCATTTTTATACTGGCTAGCTCTAAGTCTTCAAAGCCTCTCAGCAGATAGGGGACACTTTAAAGAGAGACTACATGAATTTGTACCTTTCTTATCATTAGCACACTACGAATGAGAAATGAACTTCACTGACGTATTGTGGAAGGATAAACAGATTTAAGATAGTGAGACAGTTAAACAATATGATCATGAGCCCACAAAATTTCAGCGGCTGGTAGAAATCTCATTGACAGAAGTGGCCAAAAAATGTTTGCTGGATCCTCCATGCTGTGACCCTGCACTGTGAAAGGGTGTGTTTGAACATGCACACACATTTATATACCTTTGTGTATATAGATGTGCCTCTTCCTATTGTGCTTTCCAAACAGCTGTTGTGTGGTCTGTTCTGTGGGGGGAAAATCTGAGAGCTATTACATGTCTGGGAAAGTCTTAACAACCTTACGGAGTAGAAGGTTTTCCTCCTTTGAGGAAGGAAAAAAAGTAGGGATTCACCAAGACAGCCAGTGAAAAAAGCACTAAGTGCAGATTGTTTTGCTTTAACTTGCAACAGAAGATTTTATCTTAGTGTGTGTGTGTTTCAAACACAGTCCTTGGAGTGGCATTAATTTCATTTTTCTTACCCAGGTGAATGGAGCGAGGCTCTTTATCCCTTGCTGACGACACTCACGGACTGCGTAGCCATGATGAGTGACAAGGCCAAGAAAGCCATGGTCTTTCTATTGATGCAGGACAGTGCTCCAACGATAGGGCTGTGCCTGAGCCTTCAGTATCGTAGGGACGTTGTCTTCTGCCAAACTGTAAGCAAAGAAGTTTGCATGGTTTGATTACGCTCAGACCTGTGCTGGGATCTTATGAAGTGTGGCAGATGTCTGCAGAATTTTTCTGAGCTAATTTTGCCCTCGGGTCGAACACTCTGATCTCCTCTCACAGATTGCGGTGTCCTGTTATTACTGTTCACTTGCATGTGTTTGGGAACTGAGAAACGGTGAGAAAAATGCTGTATACAGAAACAACCTTTGCTTCCCAATGACACCGATCCAAAACCAAAAGTGAAGTGTGAAAGAGAAAGGAGGGGGGAAAAAAGCCTATAAGCTGAAAGTATATTCCCACGCTTATATTTGCATGAGGAAAACAAATAGGATCCTTAATGCCTAAAGAGAGAATTCCAGCCTCAAAGAGAGGAATGGGTGCTGGGATTTTATACAGGTCTTTTTCGAGACCTGTTGGGATCTCTTTTGTGTCAGCCACTTACTGGGAGATGTCTGGAGGCACCTTCCATGCTTCTTCTGCCCACTGTAATTCTTCAGCTTCTCTGCTGTCCTGTGAAAACATTTCATTTAATAAGAATCGATGCTTTATTTATTTGTTTCAAACAGTTCATATCTTGTACATTGTCTAGTAGAACAGTTGTCCCAAACTGTAGTTTCTCATACAGACAAATGCAGATATTTTTTCCATACACAGCCCACTTCACAGATAATTTTGTTTAACTCGGTGCTTTGACTGTGTTTACTCATGACAACCATCAGAAAGCCCAAATTACAACACTTAATCTCAACATCAGGGCCTTGTTCTAGATGTCTCCTAACACTTCAGAGTTCAAATCTTTATGTAATATAAGCAGACGTTGCCTTTTTAAAGCATTCTGAAAATATCATTTTAAAAACAATAATCATGCTACCAAAATTCTTGGCTCTGAACTAGTTGTGTTGCTTTCCCATCTGTAACTGTAACTAAAACAGTTCTTCAAGGAGACTTGTAATGCTCCAATTGTGGATTCTAGTACAAGTGGTTATGTCAAGAAAACAAGTGTATGTGAGATCAACAGCAGCCACACCTTGGAAGAGCGTTGCAATTTTAAACCATAATGAGTCAAGCCAATGCTCTTAACTAGATTTTAAGAGTGTTTTGATTCTTGTTAGTTGGTTTTCTCAGTTCATCTGCAAGGAAAAAGAAGAGAATCACTTAAAGGCAAAGAGCATCAGTCTGACTGATTTTTACGGCATCTCTTATATACAGGGTTGTTTCCATTTGGAACTAAAGAGGTTTTTTGTCCTGCATTATTTCACTCTTCTCTGTCTTCTTTCCTACAGCTGACAGCCCTTATTTGTGGTTTCATTATCAAGCTGAGGAACTGCCTACACGATGATGGATTTCTGAGACAACTCTATACCATCGGCTTGCTGGCGCAGTTTGAGAGCCTGCTGAGCACGTATGGTAAAGACACAGAGCAAGTGGGTGATAGCAGCTGTGAGTCACCAAATTCTGCTTTAAATTGGCTACAGCAGAAGATGAGTGTATGGGACAGTTTGCAGCTCAACTACAAAACAATTTCGAAAGCAGAAATAAAAAAAGTAAACAATATCTAGAGTAGTTAATTATCCAGCAAATAGCAATTCAGAGTTCTTCTGATTTAGTAGGCTTTAAAAAAATAAGTACACTTACTATTATAAGTGCACTTACCTTGTAATAAGTGCCAGAGTTGGGTATGCTAAGTAATTGGTGTTTTCTCTCCATCACAAAGTGAAGTGAATTCACAAAGTGAATCAGGACCTTGTCTGCAGTCAGGCAGATGTCGATCAAGATAGAGGACTGGGCTCCCTACCCTCCTCACCCATAGAGCTCCTTCACAAGAACAGCAGTCTGCGGTCCTAGCAGACGGAGAAGGGAAAGTTTTTTGTAATAATTTTGATTGTCTTTTTCCCCCTTGATTTAGGTGAGGAGCTGGCAATGCTGGAGGACATGAGTTTGGGAATAATGGACTTGAGGAATGTAACCTTTAAAGTAACTCAGGCCACATCAAGTACATCTACTGACATGCTGCCAGTCATCACTGGAAATCGGTAAAAAAAGAAATGGGGGCAGAATGTAAGGAAAGAGGGTGGGACTGGAGAAGAGAGAAGCAGTGATGCCGTACCTGAAATTCAAGTGAATAATGCACTTTTGTGTCATGCTAGTTTTTTCCCTCAGAATTGTAGAGAGGTGTTTTGGAGCTGTTTTTTTCATTTTTGCCCGTGTTTCACTTTACACAGAGCTAAACTGAAAAGGGATCTATGGAAAAGCTCAGACTGTGGCTGGTTTGTTTTATTAGTAGGTGTAATCTTGACCTAGCCTCCCGTAGTCATAAACCGAAGTGTCCAAGCTGCTCTGAGGGACTGTGCTCTTGTTGCCTTTCAGACTGACTCTTAGCCTGATCTCACACATTAGAGGTTCCCTGATGTCTCTCAGCTGATCAGTGCTTTACCGTGTGCTGTGCTGTTGGCCAAGGGGTTGTCATTAGCACTGCAGGACATGGAGCGCATTAGTTGATGTTGAGGCGAGGCCTGTTCAGCATGTGTCTAAACTGTCAAGGCTGATATGTGTATATAACTTGTGGATGCTTACATTGAGCTGTTCCTCATTTTGACTGCCTCTCTATAGAGGGGGATTTAAGGTTCGAGTTTAAAAGCAAGGGTTTTTTTCTTTTTTTTCTTTTTGAGTCTCTTTGAAGTGTTAAACGATCATGAGGCCTCACGTGAAGCAGAGTGGGAGGGATCTGGTGCAGCTCTTCTGTTGTGGGAGGCTTTTGCAACAGATGGAGGAATGCTCCTGTGCAGGTCCCGCTGGTGAGGCTGCTGATCAGCTGCTTTCTGCCTAATGCTGACAGGCCCCTGCGAGAGACTGCAGTCCTGGGGCAGCTCGGGGTGGCAGAGACCTCAGAGCAGTGACTGTTTGAAGTGTTTCCGTGTTGCACAGAGGCTTCCGAACCTTTAAGTTTTGGATCTGACTTCCAGAGGAAACAGGGCTTACTGGATTGCAGCGCACCAAGCACGGCTGAAGCGCTGCCCCATTTTGTCCATATCTTGGGAAACAGCTAGAATGCTCAAAGCTAAATGTATTTGGAGTAACTTAAGTTCAGCTGCAATGGGAATTGCCCTGGCTGAAGAAGAGCTGCGAAGTGATCATTCACATTGCAGCAATTGCCGAGACCTTTGTGCATGGCTGAGAGCTGACAGAAAACCCCTTCCAAAGAAAAGCTTTAGGTAAAACTTGCAGTCAACGACAGGATAACAAATCAGTAGAAAACCAGACTTTGTTATTTTCAGGTCCCATAGTGCTGCTGAGATAGTGCTTGCTACTTTTCTGTCTAGATTTTACTCTAGAAGGGAAGAAAAATGATATTTATTTTTGTGGAAACTATTGGAGCCTGGAGACTTAGAGGTGAAAACAAATTTTTGCTCTTAGACATAACACAAAATATATACTGTTGTATTTTTCCTTTCATCCCATGCAAACAGGTCACAGACCAATTTTTGTTATATTGCTCTATGGCTCTCAGAGCTGGTATGATACTTGAGGGACTTTTTAAGTGCATTGTGAGCAGAAAAATGAGCATAGGAGAGTCGCTTTGTAAGGACTGCAACACAACAGCAAGATACTGCTGCAGGTAGCTTAATGCAGAGCACAGAAACCACAATAACTTATATCTGGGCAAGCCCTCAGCCTGTAGCAGAGGTAAGGTAGTATCATTTACTTTAGTCTGCAGTGTTGTTACAGGTTGAGGTAAGTTGCATTAATTCGCAGCGGCTGTGAGACAGAGCGTGTACATCTTTGCTGTAGCTCAGCTGACCCAGGGTAAACTGTTGGGCCTCAGGAACAGGTTTGTAGGTTGGAGCCACAAGGTTCCAGATCAGCACTTTTGTTGGCTCCCTCCTCAATTTATGCTTGGGGCATTGCCCCTACCCGTCAGCTCATAAAATACCAACCCTACTCATTGTATCCAAAAACGCTTCCGTCCTGGCACACACATCATCACCCATGCATGATAAAAGCTTTTACATCTGTTTCTCTGTTTTAAATCTCTCTCTTTTTTTAATCTTTCAAATCTTTTATTGTCTTTTAAACTTACTTTTCTACTTTTGATAAGATGGGGACATATCAAAATTCAGCTTGTTCTTCCTGCAGAAGCTAAGGAATTAATGGGGGAGGCAAATTCCACTTTTGTCAGGAAATTGGGAGATCTGATTGAAATACCTGTGAGAACAAAAAAGAACATTGTAGACTGTTGCTTGTTTGTTTTTAAACTAGTACAAATTTTCTGACAAAGATTAAGCTCTGGTAGTACTTTAAAGGCTTGGATTTTGACTGATGCTTATTTTTTTCATAATGGGATTATATTTTAGATTTACTTTTATATTTTAACATAAATAACACATTGTCATGGATAAATAACACATTGTCATGGTGTTGCTTTCCATGTTGCATGTCTCATAGTTGTTTGTTTCTTTACAGGGATGGATTTAATGTGAGGATCCCCTTGCCAAGCGCCTTGTTTGACTTGCTGCCACGAGAGATTCAGAGTGGGATGTTACTGAGGGTGCAGCCTGTGCTTTTCAACGTGGGGATCAATGAGCAGCAAACCCTAGCAGAGAAGTAGGTATTGAGTTGTGCAAGGTCAGCCTTAAGGGCAGTTCCACAGCCTCCTGTGAAAAAAATGATGAAAAGGTCTCTGTGAGATTGCACTGTGGTGTTACTAAAAGTTACAATGCAAGAGCAAGCACCATCAAATGAAGCTGGCAGGTTTCACACAAACAAAAGGAGATACTTCTTCACACAGTGTTATAGCTGTGAAGCTCTTTACCTCATGGCTTTGTACATAGTTAAGGTTGAGATCCATTTTTCTTACGTGTCTGAAATCAAAGTTCTTCATCCTGCCTACCGGTGTGATTCTTGTTATTTGCTTACAAATGGATCCAGCACTTCATTTTTTTTGAAAAAAGATCTACTGAATAGATGGGAATTTAATATTGATAGAAAGATACAGAAAAAAGAAAATTTCTATAAGATTTTCCTTTCTACTCTTCCTACACTCATGCTTTTTTTTTTTTTTTTCAGAATGATTTCAACCTTTTTCTGTTACACTTTCTTCTGCATTTGAACATTTAGGAATTTCATAGGATATTGCCAGGTGAAGTTGTTTCTGAGAAAATAGGAAAGACTATCTGGCCTTAACTTTTCTCTTCTTCATCTTTTAAAGGTTTGGAGACACATCGCTGCAAGAAATAATTAACATGGAAAGCTTAGTCCGGTTGAATTCATATTTTGAACAGTTCAAAGAAGTTTTGCCTGATGATTGTAAGTATTCAGTAACTAATGGCAAATTTGGTTGAAGAGCAATGCAGGCTCTTTTTTAGTTTGCTTATTTACTTCAAGAGAATTGCTGAAATGTTGATGGTAAGCCAGTGTAGTAACTCCAAGAACTGACGCAGCTCTACTTTACTACACATTAGTACTAAGTGGAGCAGGTTCCGGTTGGTTTAAGTCTCATTCTGATTAACTATATATTTTTTTTAATTTACTCTTGCTTCTTTTCCTAAGAGGTCCTATATACTGTATAAACAGGCAGCAAGACAGTCAGATCACTGGGAGAGAAGGCATAAAAGTGACTGGCTGTAATGACAGCACTTTCACCTCTCTTTTTTTGCTGGTGTTCTCTGTGCTGGTGGTGACCCATACAGAGAGCAAATGCCGTTTTGTAGGAGCTTCTGCTTTTCTTTTGAAGTTTCTGTTAAACTGTAGCATCTGCAGCAGAGAAGACAAGTATCTGGAAGAGCTACAGGTTTGAATTTTACTGGTTTAATGGAATTTTTTTACTCCTTCATGTTTTCTCTTGGAGCAGTGGCATAAATGCGTTACTTATATGTGACCACAAAAAAAAGTTTAGACTGCATTAATTCAGTATTATTAGTATCAATCTCTTCTTGTAAGCTAAATTTATGGGTTCCAAAGTTGCAGTTCTGTTGGAGAAATACAAATGCAGCAGCATGCAGTGGGACTGAGCTGTCGGGCAGAATGCTCTATGTGGCCCTTTGTGGGAGGTGTGTTGTTACACCACCAGTTATCCTGGACTTTTTTACTGCATCCGAGAGCAGATCTTCCTCCTACGAGGCCTTGACTATTCACAATTCCTTGTCTGAAATTTTAGCTGCAAAAATTAAACATTTTTTTATTACTTAGTAGTCTGGCATCAGGCTTTCTTGTAATCTTAAGAAGTTAATCAGTGTACAGCGATTTGTTTTGTTTTGTTCTGCTGTTCTCACAATTCCTTCATTGTCTCACTGTCCATGTAGACCTACAAAATGTTTCCTATTTAATTCCTTTCTATTTTATTATCTTTGGCTTTTCTTCTTTTGCTTACTGCAGCCTCTTCCCTCAACTGTTAGCCTCTTATTTTCATCTAATCTTCTGTAAGCTTTTGCCTTTTTCCTTGACCTTTTTTTCTTTTTTTTCATCTTGCAGTCTATTTCTGTTTTCTTGCCTGTCATTTCTTTCTCCTGTCTTCATTTCTGTCTTCATGACTTTTTTGAACTCTGTTTGAGCTTTATAGTTATCCTCCCCTATTTTTGAAGAGCATTGCTGCCACTACTTTGAGCTTCTCTTTTCCCAGTATCACATATTCCTTATACCAGAGGCTTTTCTTCAAGTAATTTGAAGTTCTACATAAGACTAGAGGGCAGAATTGGGCAGGTAAAGCAATCATGCACTTTCACGGTAAACCAGGAGAATCTTGTGTCCATCTTGCCCTTTGCCCCTTGTTTCCATCTGGACAAGCCTGGGGCTGTGCTTATCATAAGGGAGGTCTGAGGGTTGGTGCATTTTGTACCTTTTCTGTGGCAATTTTTAAGGAGCACAAAGTGAAACAATTTCCGTGAAAATCCAGAATAATATTTTCTTTAATTTTAAAGAAGGTGGTTGGTATGACCAGCCAGAGGTGTAGCCCATGGTAAGTAGAGGCAAAAGGTGTTTGTGTACTTTCAGTCTGGGGCATACTTGGCCTGAAAAGACAAAATGGGTCACTCTAAGCAGCAAGAGGCCAGCTGGCAGCTTGTTGAAAATATTCCCTTCATGAAAAGGAGACAGGGAAAGCTGGTTTCTGACCTACTCTCCTTTCTCTGTAAGCATTGTGCCCTAAACTCTCAGCCCTGCAGCAGGATTTCAAAGTGAGTTACTACCTGTGGCTGAAGAGAAGATAAAATGTTCCATTATATCTGCCTGTCTTCAGAGATATTTGAGATGATTTGATATTTCTGTTTCAGGCATTACTTTTTCTCTAGGTGTAGAGTTCAAGTAGAGCCAACTAGGCTAGGCAAAATTTTACTCACATATTTGCTATGAGAAGAGGTGCAGTCCAAAAATAAAAGCCTGCAGCCCATGCCTTTGTTGGTTTTTTTTTTTTTTCCCTCTCCTGTCCCAGTCTTTTTTTTAACAGTCTATACCACCTTGTTTACCCACTGGCTGCTTTAGGCGGTATCCTCTGTAGTCATCCTCTTTCAAAAATATAAGAGCCTATTCAGTACCCGTTACTGAGCACTTTAGTGCATGTGTAAGAGATGCCATGTAACACTTGGGGATGAGATGACTGCTGATGGCTTTTGAAAGGAAGAAAAAAGTGCATTTTAAATTCCTTCAAATAATTTCTTTCCGCTTAATGAAATCTTGATAAAGAGCAGCCATGTAGGGGCCTGATGGAGAGAGTCCTTCTTGTAACTGAAAACTGACCAGCTTGCAGATTCAAGGTTGAAAATGTGAGCATGTAAAGTGGTATCTTAAGAGTTTCTGTGGAGACCACTATGAAGTCCTGTCACTTGGGAGGGGGAATAATATGGGCAAGTAGATGTTTACATGAAGTTCCAATGTGTATGAATGTAAGTGTGCCTGCAACATTATTAAACCAGTCTTACTCTCTTTATTCCCTGTGTTACTCCAGAGCTCTCAGAGCCTCTGAAGGTTTAAGTACCCAGGATGCACATTTTCCAGTTGAGTTTAATAAAACTTGAGTTAAAATTAGCTGTTTTTAAGCTAAACGTCATTGTTCCCAAATAGCAGATAGGAACACTTTTCTTGTAGCATATTTTTACGAAAGTGTTGAATACTAATATATAGTTGGTTTTGGTTTTGTTTGTTTGTTTATAGGTCTACCTCGATCTCGTAGTCAGACATGCCTGCCTGAACTGTTAAGATTTTTGGGACAAAATGTACATGCAAGGAAAAATAAGAATGTTGATATCCTTTGGCAAGCTGCTGAGGTATTTATTAATCAAAACACCACTGCATAGTTCAGTCAGTCTTCTATATTTATAAATATACTGCATTTTCCCTTTCTAAAGTTACTGATCTTTTCAAGATTCTTCATTTTCTCCCTTACATCCTGGAAATACTGCTAGGTTAAACCTCCTGCATGGTGAGAATATTATCTCCTAAATACGGTAAAGATTTTCAGTTTGGTCTTATTGCCTGGGAAGATAAAATCAAAGAAAATGCATTTTTTCAAATCAGCATTTTCGCTGCAACAACTTCTGCAATGAAGTGCCGCTGTCCCCAAGTTGACAGCTTTTGACATCAGAGTCCTACACCACATTTGTATCTCTCTGAGGAAGAGGTGTGTTCTCTGGCAGGAGTTTATGTGTGAGGAAGGAATGATGAATTGTCTGTCCCGTTTCCAGGTATGCCGCAGACTGAATGGTGTTCGTTTTACAAGCTGTAAAAGTGCCAAGGACAGGACAGCCATGTCGGTCACCCTAGAGCAGTGTTTGATCCTGCAGCATGAACATGGTATGGCTCCCCAGGTCTTCACCCAGGCTCTGGAGTGTATGAGGAGGTAAGAGTTTGACTGCAGTCATTTTTTCCTAAATCAAGAACCGTGCAAACTGCAGATGAGAAGTGTCAGTAGTGAGAGTCTCTATTTCTATTAAAAAATAAATAAATAAAATTAAACTAGAAAACTGCAAAACTGACTGCTAGACTTCATCCTTCATAATATAAAACATACTAGTGCAAGCAGCTAAAGCTGATTGTAGTCAGAGTTGCATGAGATAGGGCTCAGTTTTCAAGAAAGAAGTGAAAGTTTGGACGGATGTAAAATTATATTTTCAATTGGACTGTTAGTGCTGAGTTGACAGAGCAGGAAACTGGTGCTCCTTTGAAAGTTGTCTAATGATGAAGTTACATTGGCCGACAAGGGCTGGGTGTCTTAGCTTTAGGTCAGGCAGGTTTCTGCAGCTGCAGTTTGCACAGGTTCGCCATGTGTATCCTTTAGCAGTGAAACACTTTGCTCACTGGGCAAACTGTCAGTATGAGTGTTTCACAATACAGCAACCAAACCCCATCACAACGTGTCAGTGTGCTGTTGTCGTATCAACAGAATGATGTTCTGTATTCTGAAGCAGCAGACATGTTTGCAGAATTAAATACTGTACTAAAAAAACTTGTTTACTGTTGTTCAATGCCTTGTTTCAAGCACTGCTGGAAAACTCCGTAACTCACATACCAAAAGAAAGGATAAGAAATCTAGCTTTAGTCTTTATCAATGTAGTTCAACAATGCTGTTCAGTCCTGTTTTTCAACATTCACTCTTACCAAATGTATTGTACTGTGTGTCTTCTCACTAAATTCTCTAGAGTGTTCAATTCTCTTATCCTTTCTGTATGTTTTTACTGTTTGACCCTTTCTAACTCATCAGTTACCTAGAAGGAAAATATCTTACACACTAGCATTAGTGGTGTCTGACACTAATAGCACCTGTTTCCACTTCTACATCTAATTAGATGTTGTTAGACTATTTTTAGCTTTTTGCTGTGCCTTCTGCTGCATTGTTACACAGTAAGTACACAGTAAGTACCATATATGAAAGCTCTGTGTTTAAACACCAGTTAAACCTTGATATTAGAAATTAATATATCTTGAAGCAATTCTGTGAGGGAGAAGATACTAACTTGAAATGGAGCAGAGTGTCAGATATCTTATTATTTAAATTATTACTTCTCCACTTAGATATCTGAAAGAAAAAAAGTTCTGTTGCATAATTTTAATAAGGGATTTCTTTAATTAGAATAGAAACTGAGAAAATGTAATAGTAATAAATATCACTATTTCTTTAAACTAGCTACTAATTTACTAATTTTTTAATTCCATCATGGTCAAGAGGTTAATAACACTGTTGTTTTGGGCCTTCCAACCATGAATATAATGCAACACAGTATCAGATGAAATGTTTACACAAGAAACATGTTCCTTTGTGTCAACCTACATCAGGATATTGAAAGAGGACTGTTTTTAATCGATACCTCTAGCTAGGGTGTTCCAGCAACATCAGGGACTCTCTGTAGTAGGTGAAAGACCTGATGTTCTCTTCTTCTGTCATGTCTTTGACAGAGAGACCATGAAGAACTGCCTAGTTCTGCCTAGTGTCTCAAACTTCACTGCTCTTTAGAGTCATTTTTTAGTAGGGTGGAGTAGTGATTTATTTATTTGTTTGATATTCTCCAGTTCATGACCAATGGCACAGAATTAACAATATTTAAAGAGAGAGATAGGATTACTGAACAAACATGTAGGAGACCAACTCCACCCAAAGCCATTTTAACATGAACAGAATAACCTGATCTAAATAGCAGACAGGGAAGGAATGAGTTGCAAATTAATTTTTAGTTATTAGAAAAACTGGGTTTGTTTGTTTGTATGTTTGTTTGTTTTTACTTGGATCTTTGATTTATGCAATATGGCAAGGAAAGGAAGGCTTGACTCACTCTTGAAGATTTCTGAAGTCTTTTGGACAGGTGAAAGGGCCAAGAAGTAGTCCAACTATTTTATCTCTATGTTCCAGTAAAAGAAAGCATTTTTGCATTTTTGAAAGCATGTTGGAAGTGTTCTTGAAGACTTAAGGAAGGCACTCTCTTCTTTCATGTACTCTTCACTTTCAGAAGGAATGGGTCCCACCTAATCTGCGTCAGGGACATCCTCTCCCTCCTAGTCTTGTGGTAATTACACATCTTCTGAGTGAGCCTGGACATTAGAGAGAGACCATTGAGTCCTACTTGTAGATTTTTGTAGAGATTCACAGGTACAAGTTCACAGCTTTCATCCTAGAAATAAGTCTTCTATTGGAATAAAGTCACTTTTCTGCAAACCAGTCACAGCTTTTTCAGTCCTCAATGAAATATTTACCAGTTACTCACCACCTGCAAATAGAAAAAAAAATGACAGTATATCTCGAAGTTCAAGCTATACCAGAAATGACCATCTGGCTGATAAAACCAGGCATCTCAGTAGTCATAGTCCAGCTGGGTCCCACATCCTTTTTCATCTGCAGCTGTGCCTCAAGAAGCATCACTGCTTCATCTTCCTTCTCCTACCAGAGAACTATCTGGTGAGATTTGCCAGCAGAGCTGTTGGTATGACTGTACCCTTATCCACTTTCAATCAAAACCATTGCAAAATCATTTTATTTACGTGTTTAAAGTAAATTTTCAGTGAAACCAATTAGGAAGTTATCACACAAGCAATTCAGCCAAGTGAGGAGGGAAGCTAACTTTGACTGGGCTCTTGAAAAGCATTTGAAAGCAGTACTTTTTTTAGCTGTTACGCTGCTGACTGAAGGAAAAAAAAAATCATAAAGCCCTGGCAGTCATGTTTTGGTATGGCCGCTCACTGAAATGAAATAGCTGTGATGGAAAGCTTGCTTGGATTTTTTCACTTAAGAAAACATTTAGGGAAATGGATCAAGGTCTATTTTCTGGTTTTAATAAAATGCACTTCTGAGTTCAGCCAAGATGGAGAAGACTTCTTGAACTTTGGGAAATAAAGCAAAGCACTGCTGCTTTTTTTGTTCTTTAAGTAAATTTACAGTTCATCTGATACATAAAATTTTTCCTGCTGTTCTGTGAACTTTGGGGATCTGTTTGTCCCTTCTAGTACTCCATGTGCATTGCAAATGAGAAAATAGGAATTGTAACCACATCTTTATTTTACTGCTGTGCAAAGGATGTAAAAACAAGCAGTGTTAGAATCAACGAATGCATATTCACTTCTTAGGTTGTTAATCTCTTCTTAGATTTTCAGTGGCCTCTTCTTTACCATGCCTTTCCGTGTTTAAATAACAAAGTACACAACAACGGCACTGCAACGTTAATTTTTGAGGAAAGTCACTTTTTTGGGTGTATATAAAAATATACAGTATATTTTTACAGGCTCAGAGATCCCCTACTTGTTTTCCCTATGTGTGTGACTGTTTCTAGTCTTCGAACTTTTAACAAAAGTTTCTTACGTATTCTTTTTCATTAGGAGGGCAGGAAGAATAGTATTTAAAATCTTCAGTAAACAAGAGATGGTTATGTATTTATTTAAAACATTTAAAGAATATTTTTCTGCTTAGAAGCTGAAAATTCTTTGGAATTAAACAGTTATTTGCGGTACTGTGAACTTAATGACAGCATGAGTGCTGTACTGTTCAACCACACAGTTCTTGCAGCTACATTTTTTTCTAAATATAAGGCAGCATATGTTTTAATATGTTTGGAAGGCATTGGGTTTCTTTAACTTTGATCCAGTGACCAAATTTTAGCATTAATTTGCATGAGTAAGCTGAGTTAGCAGGGAATTTTTTTCTTTTCTTTACTTTGGTCCTTCTGTGGACACAGTCTTCCCCTGAATATTTCATTTGAGAAAGTGTGTGCACATTGGCATATTTGGTATTTCCAAGTTTCTACTTTTTTCCTGTGCGAAAGCATAGGCCAAGAGCGTCAGGGAAAGCCCTTTGCAGCCCTTGTGAGAGTGTCTCCATCCACACTGTATGTGTGTCTGTGTGTGTATGTCTTCAAGTGCAATCAAGTATTTTGACACTAATTTAACGTGTCATCTCCTCTGGTTTTCTTAGTTTGTGTTTTTCTATTCTCTCCATAATGCCTTCCTGCCATTTTAAATGTATTTTTGTCCGTGTTATCTCCCATGTTTTACTTCCTTACTTATATTCTAAAACACTTTTCCTCCCGCATAGTATATATCCTAGTGTGCCTGTCTCCACGATTTCCCAGTCAATACTAGCTGTCCACTTACTGCTTCTCCTGTTCATGTCATTTTCCTGTATCCTCTCCTTCAGTGTTCTGTGAAGTCTATTATGGTCACTTTCCAGGGCGTGTTGGTGCCCAGTCACTTGTCCACAGACTTGTTTGCTTTTCCACACTTCCACACTCAGGACTACCCTTCCATTTAGCAGAGTCCCATATCCCCTCCCAGGTGGGAATGGTGATGAGCCAACTCCCCATATTGCTGTGTACCCTCCTTCTTTGCTTGGTCATCCGCAATACAGCGGCTTAGTTCTTGGCCCACCTTATTCCAAGTTTTGCCAGCATTCGGAGACTGTTTTTCTTCACCATCTCCAGGACATCTCTGGTGTCTTCCAGTGCATCACCCATTTGCTGCTGAAGCTTTGCTTGGTAACCAGTGCCTTTTATGAATGGAGCAAGTGCAACTGCTCCCACAGGATCAGGCTCCCAGGTTGTGTGTGTGCATTGCTTTGTAAACTAAGAATAGGACTGAAAAGAGCAGAGAAGTGATCTGGAAGGAAGTGCTTCACCAAAAAGCCTCAGGTTAGCTGCAGAGCTCTTCTTTGCCATAGGCTGCCGGTGCTCCAGGCTAGGTAGGAAGCAGGGCTGCAGAGTGGGGTGTGGTGTGACGTGTCGTACCTTTGCATGCACCAAGCTGCACGGTTGGACGCTATCATCGTGAAGGTCTTTTCCAACCATACTGATTCTCTGCTTCAATGAAGTACTCAAAACATGCATTTTGGAAAGCAAACTGGTACACACTTGGATGCATTTCGAAGCAGAAATGCAAGAGGTCTGTTTTTTGGGGGGTTTGTTTATATTTTAAGGAGGTAGTTAAGAGATTAAATTGTTTCATTGCAGCTCACTTTGAAAGATGTTTGAAAGGGTCAAATGCTACAATGGTTATTCATGTTCAGCTTGCTTTTCAGAGCTCAATTTCTTTGCAGCATGCGGAAGCATGGCAGAGCAGCATGGAATATTGCCTGGTAATCTGAAAGAATGAACATGGAAAACCATTTGTGTTCAACCTACATGTGTTTATTTTCAGTAGACTACAGTACTTCTTTCTTATTTTTCTCTTTTATTCTCTTTCCCTCTCCTTATATCTGTAATTGTGCTGAAATATATTTTTGGGATGTTTTCCCACTCTTTCTTTACTTCATATTCTGTTTTTGTTGTGGCTTCTTTCATGTTTCCTCATTTTCTCGACCACCTTATGTTGCTCTCTCTTTTTACACATTCATTTGCATGTCCATCTCCCCTTCTGCTTTATTTTCCCTCCTCCCAAACTTCTTCCTTTTCACAGCATTGGAACACGGGAGATAGTCACCCAGAAGAACTTGAGTGGCTTGGTGCCCATCCGAGATTTCAGACTAGATCCCAGCCTCCTCTACTCTATTCCTTTACTAGCTCTCAGCCCCAATTTACTGATTGTGTGGCTGTTTCTGAGCATAGCATATCTGGTGGCCAGATTACGTTGCAAATGAAGATAATGTTTAAAAAGAAAAAAAAAATATATATTAAAAAGTGCTTGAACGTCTATTGCCACTTGGTACCTGCTGGACAAAGGAATGTGTCATAGCATTGTCTGCCAAGAATTATTATTATGCCTTACAATTTTACGTTTCTATTGTACTAAACTGTAAATACACATCAAATTATTTTATCAAAAAGAATTGTATTGAAAGTTTAAATTATTGTTCTGCTTTCAGTGCTTGTAACATAGTCCGACATTGGCCTGTTACCTCGTTACTCTAGCCGGCCTGAAGATCTCTTACCAAATACAGTTTTGTGTTACTTGTTTCATGTATTCCAGAGAAAGGAACTCTGAAAAGAATTTGTATCTTTTTGTATATTTAAGTGTATGCTAATCTTGCCTTTCATTTTTACAAGGTATGAAGAGAAAAATAAAAACATGGGTGGGGTTTATAAGAAATTATAAGAAATTTATTTAAGCAAGTTAACAAATTTCTACTTCATTTCAAAGCATAATCTCCAAATTCCAGCCGTAAGCAGTTTGTAGAACCATAGTGGTGTTCCTTTCTCATGATTAAGTATGTTTCAGTAGAAGAGTGTGCCACTGAAAGCCAACTTGTGGTGCGCTGCATGCAGAATTACTTCATTCTATTTGTAGATCTGCACTTTTTATTGTATCAAAGACATAAAGAGAATGGCTTGTGGTTAGGAAGAGTATGTAATTAGTGTAGCCTGCTAACGATCCATTATCCGCTTCAGGTGCTCTGTTATAACTTACTCTGAAACAGGCTAATTACTATCCTGGAAGTTAAAGATACTCATCCTTAATATTTCAGGAAAGAAAAGGGACGTATCAGCTCTGTTAGTGGCTGGGTTTGAGGTTTTTCCATTGGGCTTTGTGTTAGCAATACTCCACTCAGTATTATTGTTATTTTCAAATATTGAAGAGCTTTAACAAATTTGTGTGTTGAGCAACAATGACTTAGAGACAGACAAATGGATGACACTAAGTTAATTATTAAGTGGCGAGACTCAGGAAGCTTCTCTTGTTTAAAATTCAATTGTCATTTATATATAACATCAAATTGGAAAAGGCCAATTTAAGTTGAAGCAGTAGCAATGGAAAAGTTCATCAATAGTAATAGCTGATCAAAAAACCAAACTTAATTTAAAATAGTTTGCTAATTCATGAAGGGATTTGTTTTGCTTGGAGCCAAGATGATGGAAGATAAGGCTTGGCAGCTGAGGAGGACTCTTCTAATCCTGTGATTTGTAATTTGTACCATTATCACAGTAACTGGCTCAAAAAACATAGGTATCTATAGTTTTTATAGTTTTATTAGTATTTATCAATTTTAATGGATTTTGAAAGGTTCTGAGAGGAAAATTGATTGAAAAAGTGCACTTAGTATAAAAAATAGAATAAAATACTAAATTTGGTGAATATTCCATTTCCTCTTCTAACTTCAAATATAAGAGTGCATGATTAAATGTGTTTCTTGAGCAGAACTGATTGTACAGTACACTATCTCCTGGTATTTTCTCAACATTCTTCCTATTTTCCTCTTTTTTTTAAAAAAAAAAGATGACTAAAACCAATATATATATACTTAAGCCTTTGTGCTATTTATTTTTTGATGGAATGAATTTAGGTAAGGCCTTATTGCTGATGTGATTTAAAATCATGGTATGACAGTATTGGACATAGTCATGTCCCGTGCTGGTATCAAGTACCACTGAGTCTCTATCCAGATCTGGTTCATTTGCTGCGGGTTCCAAAACCTCCCTTTTTGCTAGGCCAAAGAATGTCACATTGTCCTTGTTAATATGAACTCACCACAATCAACACATGTCAAAAACAAGATGTAAAAGTCACTTTAGCAGGAGTTTTCCTACAGAACTCCCGGAGGTTATTAATCTGTTTTAAATAAACTGTGAGGACTTTACTGGAGTGAGGCAACATTAGGCAAGATTAAGCCTGCAATAAGAAGCCTCATAAATTTGTGTAGAATGGAAGTCTAGGCTTTTTGAAAGCAACGTGTTTATTTTTTTCGCTCCTTTTAACTTTAGTGGGTGCGAGATTTCATTCTTTTTTGAGCTTGGTCTGTGCTGTCATGACATGTTCAGGTTTGAAATGCTGTAGTGCCTCCGACAGAGGAGATTTATTCTTTGAAAAATTGTTCTGTTGGACTCAGGATGAACTCTTAAAGTGACTCCTCGGACTTCCAGTATTAGCAACAAAATCGGTTATGGTTGAAGACACCAAGTGCTTCCTAGGGGTGGTCACTGCCTTACAAGGACCGAACCTTTCCTCAGGTCACTGTGACGGGGAGATGGCTGGTATGTCATAGCAATGACAGTGTGATAAGCACGGATGCTGTGAGCTGGCACAGCTGTGCTCAGCAGCACAAGATACCACATCTTGACCCTTTGAGAAATCACTGGTAACTTTGTGAGAATATGTAATGTTTTGTGCGTGTAATTGAGCTGAGTAACTTTTGGATAGGAATTTCTGTGTTCATTTAATTCAATATTGATAAGTACTATAAACAATCTCTGCTATATTCTTTAGCATTCAGTTATATTTTAATTAATCAGTTTTTATATTAAGAAAATAGTGGCTGCGTGTTGGTGACTGGTTATATTTAAGATTATATTAAAGATTGAATTCAAATGTCTAGAATGAAGGAAGCTTCAGTCCATTTGAGACCACATGGTGTTACCAGACATGCTCATTATATCCAGGCTATCCTAGTGCTCACGAGAGGATTCTGAGGTTAAAAAGGGGGGATCATCATTCCCAATCTAACACTAGACTTTCCAGAGAGTGGCTCGTGTGCTCAGGGACTGTAACTTGTAACTCTCACAGTGATGGGAGACATGAAGCGCTGTGTGAAATGCAGCTTTCTGACCACCTCAATGGCCTGCCTGGACATGGGCAACAACCAGACAGAGTGGAATGAGTTATGAGCTGAGTGCTGAGTGCTTTACTTAAGATTGAATATGTACCCTTGGCATTGTAGATTTGTTATTTATACTCAATGTTCCTATTGCTCGTCTGAAACAGAATTTGCACAATTTTGTAATGTGTCTATTTGACTGCAATAGACTTCATGAGGATGTTTCTCTAAAACACAGAACTATGTCATAAAAATAGTGTAATAATGTAGTATCCAGTCTGTAAAAGACAGTCACAGGACATGTTGCAGAGACAATTTCAAACTTAATCTGTTTTTAGAAAAAAAAAAAAGTTGCAATGTTTTATAAAGCTAAGCTAGATGGTACATACGTAATACAGTTACAGTAAGTTTAATTAACCAAAATTTAAAACAACCAAAACAGTAAGTATCAATAAAAGCAAGAAGATTTCAAACTGAATGGGAAACCAAACCCTTTTTTTGAATCAGTTTATCACAGTTTACGTCTGATACTTGCTGCAGACCCTCGAGAGAGAAATAATATGACATTTCCACCATAAGATGGTGTACTGTACACTTTGGCATCGAGTTATAGTTGTAAATTACTGTCTAGGTTTCAGTTCTCTATCAGAGCAATTTTTTTAAAAAGCATTCTCATGCAAGCCTAAGTTGGTTTATAATATATTTAAAATGTAGTGCTTCCTCTTTGTATGTCTCTTTATGGATGTAGTCAAAGGAACTTTAATGTAGATTCACAAGTACAAAGAGGCCTTATATCCAAAATAGTTTTTAGTTGTAGCATAGAACCTGTATATGCTGTGGGCAGTCGCACCAAAGTAGTTGGGACAAAATAAGTTCTGCACAGCTTTGCTTTCTTGGGGTGATGACAGTCAATGCAGCCAGTCTGTTTTTCACCCACACAAAGCGATTATGTTGTGATTACCATTTTTTTCAGAGTATGTTTGCTTTCACATCCATCTCTGCATGCAAAGATACGAGGAAAGTCATTGTTTTGATATCACCCCTAATCTTCAAGTTTGATCATTGAATTAAGGCTCTTAGTGAGAGATGAGCAGTTTTTCTTTTTAATTTAATGTACTAACAAATTAGCAGAACTGCTTTTAGGCAGCTTCTTGGGATCCCTTGTGCAGCGAAGTGGCATGGGAGGTGGACGGCCTTGTACCCTGAAATACATGAAACCCGTGTAAAAGAACTTTTTCACCAGATGCACTGCTGCTTTTTAGAAATGCAAAACTAGCACTCCAACATAGCATGTGTCCATTCTGTGTGCTGCTTACTAGCATTGTACAATGAGTCATCACTTTTAATATTTGCACTGGCAAATTGATTAAATGCTCATTAAATATAACCAACATTTTTTTAATGCTATGAAATAACCAGTTCATTTCATCTTAGTTTAAGTCTTTTATTTTTTTTCCGTTTTACTGCTGTCATTTTTTGTGCTTGTTTTTTTTCCCCAGTGAGGGTTGTCGGCGAGAAAATACAATGAAGAATGTTGGATGTCGCAAGTATGCGTTTAATTCCCTGCAACTGAAGGCTTTCCCAAAGTATTACAGGCCTCCAGAAGGAACTTATGGAAAAGTTGAAACATAAGCATACTATGTCCTTTAATTGCTGTTCCATTAAAACATGTGGATATGCTCTAGATTAATATATGATTTTGTCATCCAGAACAGATAAATAACTTTTTTGTACGTTTCGCTAGATTATACAGAGCATGTTACTTAAAGAATTGGGATCTATAGTAACAGTTATTCTGACACCTTAGCTTGAGAATAGCGATGACTGCCCATTTAAATAGCCTTCAGTGTATGTAAGATGAGCAGATATTTTACCATTTAATAATTACCTATATGCAAATAGCTAGGTACCTCCTGGATGGCATGGACTTTATGAGTGAATGGCACCTAGGCAGCTGTTTCACAAAACGTCTTTTATACTGAGTTGACTTGAGATTGAGCTTTTCATAAACTTTTTAAAACTGAGAGTAAAACTCAAAAGTTGTAAATAAAAAGGGAATGGATCCAAACAGTCTAATTAAACTGTAAGATGCATTGTTGCAATCAAGAAACAGATGTTTAATTAAAAGGCACAATAAAAGCCAGGAGTTTGAAATGTTTTGCTGTATATAGGATACCATTTTCATATATGACCTTAATACATACAAGGCCAGGCATATGAGTTCTGTCTAAATAGAAGACAAAATCCCATGGTTTAGAGCAGCAAAAGACCCATTTTAACTGATTTTAAGAAATATTTCAAACACATGACACTTTCTAAGCCATTAATGCCAGCAAAAGTTCCCTCTGCTCTTCCCAACCATAAAGTGCAACAAGCAAGTTGCTGATGTTGCATGTGAAATGTTTAATATGTTTCATGATACTGTATAATAATTTTTTTGCCTATGGCATTTTATATTATTTCTTTATTGTAAGCATTAGTATTTTGGGGATTTACCTTTTTTTTTTTGATTGGCATATTTAATTTTTTTTTTTTGATATCTGGCAATACAAAAATTTTCTAAGTGCCCAACACATCCCTGTTTCCCCCATAGCAACAACAAAGAAAATCCTGTTTAGCTTTGCATTTGGCCTTGCTAGATTCCATTCAGAATCATGTATAGGAAACATGACTATTTTCAGAATATTTCTGAGGAAGGTGGCAGTGGCCTCTTTTGATGCAAAGTAACTGCTAACGTGTTAACTGCTGATGTGCGAGAAGCTCAGCTGTGTTCAAGCTCATGACTAAGGTGGCTAGTTGAGCATTAGATAAAAGGCATTTAACAGATCTCCTTGAAAAGACTCCCCCAAAGAATATTTTTGAAGAGAAGATTCCTTTTGAAGACTCAGATAAATATTAATGTCCAAATTTTACATCTTTACAGCTTAAATCATCTCTCGCTAGTGTAATTCAGCCCACTGTGCTCTTCATTGCTAAGGATATAAGCTTTAGAGTACAAAAATCTGGTTATTTATTGTTGTGAGAGTAGCAACAGCCAGGTAAGTATATGGCTGTTTCCTGATTTCTTTCTGCCTCTCACTGATGTTTGTCTGTGCTGTCACTGCTCTATCAGTCATGTCCATTCTGCTCCCATGTAGGTTTGGGGGTTTTAAGTACAGTAGTTTTTGCATTTTGCTTTTTGCAATTTGACACTGAGCAGCAGCATATCACTAAGGCAGGGAAGAGAGTTCTGCTGAACTCGGCTGTTACCGTCATTTCAGTCTTTTCAGGGGAACCAATGAATTTCTGTACAAAATCAGTATGTTTCGTGTACTTATGCTAGTTCCAAACAAATAACCTGCAGTAGAGTAGTCTCTTGGAGACCTAGGAACTCTGCTTCGCAGTTAAGAAAGTACTGGATTGTTTTTTTAATCAATAGATAAAACAAATATATAGTGGGAGACATTCAAAAAGATCTCTTCAGCCGTGTTCCTCCCTTAGTTCTGCTCAACCTTCAGTCCCTGGTGCATTATTAAATGCTACATTTATTTTTGTATAAACTGTACTCTTTATATCCCTTAGTTTTTATGAGTTGATAATTTTATTTTGTATATTTCAAACAGATAGTTAACTCTATATTTTAAATCTTATATTGTTACACTAAAAATCTTCTTCCAGTCTTCACCTTCAGAAGAAAATAACATGTTGTAACTGTTAGCAGAGCCACACTAATAATGTGGCTAATGACTATTAGATCCACTCTAGAGCTTAGAGATCCTTTATTTATTGCAATCAGGAAAAGTTCCCGAGCTGTGTATGTGCATGGTGCTTGCTCATCTTTTTTAAGCGGTGGAATATCAGTCTCAAGTACTGCATTATTTGGTTTAAACTACTCTGATTTCAGTAGGCTTACATGTAAAGCATCCCTGCTCAGCTGATGTTTTATATATTCAATGTAGTCAGTACATGCACATCGATGGGCTTGTTTAAGGGGCGTAACGAACTGTAAGATCTTGAGCAGTTTCATCAGAAGAAGAAAAACTGTGAAACTTTGAATCCGTATAGGAAGCTTCACCAGGGTGAAGTATGCTTTCTTGTTGCACAGGAGAGGCAAACTTAAGGATTACTGTAAAATGAAGTTCTGTCTAATATTCTTTTTGAATACATCTTTTAAATTATAAAACATACAAAGGTAAAAAAAAAAATGTTGCCAAGTATGTTCTGTGTATGTTCTGTGAAAGTACCTACAGCACAGTTGCCTTTTGTTTCATTTATACATGTATAATTATTGTATAATACAACACTGTTTTGTCCCAACACAATTGTATTTGCCAAGCTTTGTGCATTGAAATATTTTTATTTATTTGGTTTCGGGCAGTATTAATATATCATAAACATATGGCTACTGTTTTATATATTCCTAGTTCATCCACTCCATGTATGCTGTAAATGTGCTAGTCTTTAGGATGAAAACCAATAAAGAACTGACAAGAATACCAGAATGATGACTTACTTCTAATGTATTTGTGGTAAATACACTCCACTCTTTAAGGTTCCTTGACTTACACAATGCATTTTATCTCTTGGAGAACACATTACATCTTGTATGGGAATATTTAACACAGCTATGCATGTCAGGAAGTAGTTATTCCCCTCTAAAAGCCTGTTAAAGCCCAGATGTTCCCCATTCTCTGTAGTTAAGTTAGACACCAGTGTGTCCATATGCTGCTATACATTCTGGCCTGCAGGCCCCTGTCTGGAAGCAGGCTCTAGGAATGAGTTTTTCTTGTGACATGGAAAGAAAAACAGTACAAGGAGGAAGATCCCATCGCTTCAATTCAAAAATGCAGAAAGTAAGTACATCAGACAGGTGAGCACTCCTAAACAGTGAGCAAAATATGTATGTACCTGCCTAGATATTTGTCTTCCCAAACCTGATAAATTGATATCAAAATAGTATCTGCTTTTCTTGTTTTTGATTCAGAAAGGTAAAAATACCAGTTTAGATTTTGTTGTAGTACTCAATGAAGTGGGGATTTGTGAGTCTTGAGAAAGAACTGTAGTTCTCCTATTGCTTTGTGTTTTATTAAGTGATGCTTTTAACTCGAGTGATATTGATTAATGCTTAACTTACCATAAATTGTCAGGGGTGTGTGTGTATGTATATATATACACACACACAGTTACTCCATGTTGCTAATGCAACCCCTATGATTGCAAACTGAGATCTGGAGATGTTTATCTTAAATTGCAAAGTAACTCTGAAGCATAATAAGGGTTAGTTATACATGAACAAGCAACTTTGTATCCCTTTTGGGGATAAATTCATTGTTAGTCTTTGTACTAGAATGCACCTATAAATACTAAAAAGCCTCCAGAGCTGCATACTTTATACAAATACAGTTCAATTTCAAGCAACTGGTCAACAAGAGACTAGGACCCTAAGGCTTAACCTGGCGTTTGGTGACTAGAGAGATGTAATGTTTTAAAACTTCACTTCCTTTCCAGCTATTTTTTAATACCCTACTGATCATGTTGTGAATGGAATGTGCTCCTATGCCTCCCTCCTTTCTTAATATGTAGTTTTTGTGAGATAATTCCTCATGAAAGGTGTTTAAGAGATGATGGAAATCTTAACACGCGAGCTATTAGAAAAATCGTTTGAGCCCCGTGTTGCTTGTTTCAAGCTATATACACACATCTTCTGCGAAGATTATTGCCATCAAAAGCCACTGTTATGGCAAGATGAAGGGCACAAACACTTTCTAGGGTATAAATAATGCGGTGGGAGCTGCTGAGAGCAGTGTCAGCTGCTTGTTCTGGTGAGGAACCAGAAGTGGCTCCAGCTCTTGGCCGTCACTTTTGCACAGACAGGAAGCTGTGGTGGAGCCTTCCATGGTGGGAGTGTTTTCTCTGCTCAGAAGGACTTGTCTCGTGTTGCAAACACAACTTCTGGAAGTTTAAAACGTGTTTTTGACAAGGGAGAGGGAATTTTAATAGATATGACACAAAATTGATGTAACAGACATGTTTAGGAATGTGTGAACTGAAAAAGCTTACTCTTGGCCACCAAATTAGCTACAAAGTCTTCTCATGAGGACTCTTTCTTTATTTTCCCCTAATTTAAACAAGTGAATTGCTGTTCTCCTCATGTTTTGTTTCTAAGTCCCACCTTAGGAATTCTGTATTTATTGACCTTTGTAGAATGCACGAGAGCTTATTAAAACTACTCTCCTAATGAATGTGTTGCAAACAAATTCAAGGTGCAAATGGCAGAGTTTAGTTTAACAGTCCCTCTTTTCTCCTCCAGTTATTTTAAATGTCAGGCAAGCTTGGTGCTGCCAAATATATTACATCCCCCATATAAGCAGCTCTAGCATGACAGTGATCAGCAGAGCCTTGGCCTGCTTCATTTAGCAGTGTCCAACACAACCAGTGGATGGCATGAAAATACAGACTTTGAGACTAGTGACTAGCGTTTTTCTGACTAGTGGTCATCCATCTTTTTCTTTTGTTATATCCCACCAATATTAAATTGTACATTGTTTGCCATTCTGGCCTTGTGGTTTTGGAAGATTGCAGTATTCTGCACAGCCGCCAAGCTTTAATCAAGCTTTAATTTTTGTGGTGACTATTATATTTGTCTGTACGACATCACGCTCCTGAATGCAAAGTTCTGCAAACCTGTATCTTCTTCCAGTGTACATTTCTTAATATAACTAATTGTGAAGTTTTGGTCCTTGTAAAAGAATATATATATATTTGAGATGATGTGCTCTTTATTACTTATGTGTATCATTTAGGTACCTCACTCATTCACTGCTCTTAAGGGAGTGAGGGAAGAGCCTTCACAGTGTCTTCAACGGACTCATTGCACCTAAGTAGGTAATAGCATTCAGTAAGGGCTCCCATAACCCCAGATCACTTGGAGTGGAGTCAGTAACTAGGTTCATTAAGCTTTTAGTTATTCATAAAGTCTAAAAGTTCAAAGAATTGATATGGAGAAGAGCCCTTTTAAGATAATACGGGTACCATTAGCTATCTGGGATGAGGATGAAAGCGGCAGATGAAGATGTGTGAAGGCACCTCGAGCGTTTACCTCTCCAGTACCGTGTGACTTCAGCCGAAGCTGGGAGCGGTGCCCGGGACGTGTGCGTCTCGGCTCCAGTTCGCTCCTTCACGCGGCGTGTAAATCTTCCTCGGAGTGCCCATGGAGGCACCAATAGAAACGTGGCTGCCACCTCAGCCCCGCCTGCGTTTCCTGCTGTTTTCAGAACTTGCTTGCTTGCCACCGTGACAGAGAGCAAAAAACCCTGCTCAACTCACATCATGTAAGTCATATTCAGAATAAATATTAGTATTTAATTTTTTTAAATTGTATTTATTTACAATAGAATTGGGGGAAGAAAATAAGAGCATATCAAGTACTCTTCTAGAAGCTAATGGATCAATTAGTATTCTCTACCGAAAGCTAATTTTTCATCAGTTGGGAGGAGAAGGTGTCTCCCCAAACAGTTTCAAAGTTTGTTCTAAGACCATCACTGAGGAAGGAAGCCAAGACCTGAAAAACACAGGCTCCGACATCTCTCGAGAGAGTTCATAGCTCCAATGGGTTCAGGGAAAATACCCAGGTCCGGATAAAAAGGTGGTAATAAAAGAGGACAGAGCTGTCTCAAACAGCATCACTCTTCTGCTAGGTTTTGCACTGTTAATTTTGGTGTTGACTGCAATGCACTTGTGTATGCCACATCTTTACCCCTTTTCATCTAGTCACAAATTTTATATCTTTTAGGCTGCAGATTAACCTGCTGCAGTCACCACTGTGTTGGTGATGGGAGACAGTGAGTGAGCAGCTCCTGGGACCTGTTCCTGTATGCCCCGAGCAGGAACCAGCACGTGCAAACTCAGGTTCCAAAACTGTAGGAGGGGAAAAAAAATAGGGCACAGAGAAGGGCAAGATGTGTTTAACATTGGAATCGATGATACAAGCAGCGGGTGTAAGGACACGCTCTAGAAATAACCCCGCCTGGCGCAGCAACACCCCACACGTAATGGCGCCCCAGCCCAGGACACCTAGAGGGGAGGGGCGTCAGGCTGCACACGTCGCGGCCCCTCCCCAACGGCCCTTCCCCAACGGCCGCTCCCAACGGCCCCTCCCCAGCGGCCGCTCCCGACGGCCGGCGCCAGGGCGGGCAGCTGCGGAGGGCGGTGGCGCTGGCCCGGGACGACGTTTCTTCGTTGAGAAGCCTGGCCGGGGCGCTGAGGTGGGAACGAGCAGCCCCAGGGAGGCAGCGGTTGTAGCCTGTTTTGCTGGGTGATGCCTTCGGCCAGGTGTGTGGAGCCTCCCCCTGCCCCAACCCCATCCCTGCTGCTCCTTGTTTCCCAGGTCACATGCCATGTAGAAATATTTACTCCTTCTTATAGATGTTCCTTGAAAACAAAGTGTGTGTATGTGCAAATATATGTAGTGTGTTACCTAGATATGTATATACATGAAAACTTTTTAAAAATCATGAAAATATGTGTTATATGTATTTTATATAAGTAGGGTTGTGTGTGTGTGTATATATATATATAGAGAGAGAGAGAGAATTTCCATCATCACCACAGAAAGTAGTAAACTCTTGTATGGAACATGCTTACTACAAAAAACCTTCATATCTTTTTGACCTGTACATGTATCTTGCAATCAGATCCCACGGCGGTCTTGTCCAAAACATAGTGCATGGCCACAGGGCAAGTAAGAGGGGGAAAGAGGTAAATATTTTACAGCTAACTTTAACCTAGAATGGTGAAGAGCAGCCTGGGGAAACTAAACTTTGAAGAGAAAGAGGCCCCTCTGAACTGCCTACTGCCTCTGATTCTTGGAGAGTCCAAAGCATGTATGAAATTATGATTAAAGTTACTTTAGGATGTACACACCTTTAATGTAACAATTCTCTTGCTTTTCTATTGTTGTTGACCCTCTAGCGTGTAAGTACCTCAAAAACTAAAGCCAAGAGCCAACCCAAAATTCCAACTAAGGTCTGAGAGACTGGATGTATTTTTTTATGACTATTGTAGAAAAAGTGAAAAGAAGAAAACATCTGATCTATTCTACATCTTCCCTGTCAGGCAATATTTTTTTGCCCATGTGAGCCTTGAGCTGGAGCCGTTTTGATGGATGATGTCCATGAACGGGTAGAGCAATGAGGAGAGTGATTCCGAGTGGGATTTATCGCAGTGTGACAACATTGGTACAACACCATGTACCAGCTCATGACTTATAGGTCCTGGGCCACCCTGGGACAACTGAGATGTTGAAGAGAGAGAAATAGGAATCCAATATTACAATGATATCAAAATTAGCAAAGCACCACCACACTTTTTTTTTTTTTCCCAGTTAATTACTAGATACTGTGGAGGTGCAAGAATTGATTTGAGGATAATGTTGAGTTCTGATACTGAAGAGGCTGTTACATTTTCTATATGGTAAGTGGCAAAGATAACTAAAACTGCCTCGTGTTTGTTGTTACTGTGTGCTGCTCTTGGTGTGTTTTCACCAGCCTTCAAGCCTGATAGGCCTTTCAGTGGACTGTACTTCCAGTTAAATTTTCAGCCAACTTCAATTTCAAAGTTATCTGAGTGTAAGTGCATAGATATTTCTTTACATTCTTTGAAATATGCACAACTTCGTGGTCTTTTGGCAAGTATCTTCAACTTTGTTAGTTTAGTTTCATTAATCTTTTAGGTATTAAAGAGAAAAAAATGAGGGAGTACTGTATAAAAAACCACAAAGCTTTACAATGCCTATGTACCTTCTGCCATATTTCTTCCCCCCTTTCTCCCAGGAGTCCCAAGAATAGGTCTTGGGAATCCCTATACTGTTACTGAGGTGAGAAAACCCAATTCTGCCTGGGATTTCCAGCTGTGAGCTTTTGCCTGGATGAACTTTACCTAGAGGAGACACTTCATTTTGGGGGTTCGGGGAGCCTTGTTTGTAATGGGACAGCCTAGATGTTCTCTGAGATGCAGAGCTCCTGCCATTGCTCTTCTGCACAGCTGTGCAGTCCCCGGGGGGTGGGGCAGAACATCATGAGTTTCGTGAGTCCTGCTTGGTTGTGGACTGACCCAAGGTCCTTCTAGGCATCCGGAGGTTATTTGGTTAACCAGAGAGTTGATAAATAAGGGACTGAAAAGCCTAAGGATGTCCCTGCTCTTGAGCTTGGGCACTTAGGTCTTGTGGCTGCTAATTTGTGCCTGTGCAAGTGTGGAATAACCATGGAGAGGGACTTCTGAGGGTGCACAACTGAGGAAATTCCTGTGCCAGAAATGTTGTCTCTGAGCTGATTTCTATAGTGCCAGGATGCTGTTTTCTCTTAGTACACACTTTCTACATGCTCTTCCCAGTATTAAATTCTTAATTCCTTTTTTTTTTTTTTTTTGGCTCTTATCCTTTGGGTCCTCAAAGAATGAGGATTATAGAGCTTATACAGTTCATGTATGGAGTAAAAGCATTAACTGATAGTATGAGTTTGTCTATATGGGAGAGAGAGTTCACTAAGACATTGATGGCTTGTGATCTATAATGACAGCTTTTTGTGGGTGTACATATATGTGCTGGTATCTTCCTGTCTACTATCAGACTATGGATCTAGTGAGCTATTAATCTGATCACTGTTTGATGTTGCAATTTAGCCATTTAATACAGGGCTGTAGAATAGCACTATTAAAATGTGAAAGCTTTTGCAGAAGAGAAATATTTTGAACCTATAGTACTGTCATAAGACTGAGAGACGACATCAACCACTGCTCTGGTCTCACCATGTATTACATCAACTTGCTGAAAGATCCAAAGTCTGTAGATTGGGAAATACCACGAGGGAATGGTGTTTGTACACAGAGCTGCTCAGGGTCGTTCACAGTGTTTACACTTGCTGCTTTTATATACCTCGCTATAGGTGTATATATGTATATATATGGCATTAACACTGTAAAGTCGGGTGTTGAAGTCAGGGCTAACCCAGAGCTGGGACGCAGCTGTGCTCCGTTCCAGGAGCCACTTAGACCAAGGCTGTTATTTTAATTTTAAAACATTATCTCTTTTCTCCTTTTTAATCAATGCACACTCCATTGTCAAGCTTGCTATATCTGTAGCCCGGAAGAGAGCAGCATTATGCCCAGATTTTAATACTGAAAGTGGTTATGTGATAGACCAAATAATAAATACTGATATATTCAGCAGAGAGAAAATGGAGAGCCTTGTAAAAGGCTCAGAAAGAGCCTTTCAAGGGTGAAAGTAGACTAAAAAATGGAGAGGAGGATTTTTGTTGTAAAAAATATGTTAGGGATTTGAACAAAATACAAAATAGTGAATGAAATACCTCAATTGGGGGTGTAGACAGGAGTTTTAACTTCTATGGAATTTAGAGAAGCAGAGATTCTTGAACCTGTGAAGGATCTAGTTTAAAGGAATCAGTGTTTGGGGGAATTATTTTGTTAGGTGAATAGACTAAAAGGTTGCTGAAAGCATATTGAATAGGAAAGAAGTGTTTCTACTTTTGTTTGTTAGGTTGATAGTACAATACCTATTGGCTATAAGCAATTTAATTGCATTAAGTTTGGCTAGCATGCTGTGAATTTATATTTCAAGAGAAATGAAAGTCTGTTTCAAAATGCAGAGGAGTGGCTTGATTTGGAGACTTTCACCATTGAAATGCAAACCCCTCCAAATTCCCTTTGAATAAGGATTTTTCCTTTGTAGCTATGTGGGGTTATATCTTGCTGCTGCAAAATAACAGCTGGGCAGGAGTGAGTTGGAAAAATAATTTCCCCCATATATTGCCTTGTTAAAACAAAATCAAGGAGGAATCTCTCTATGCAACCACTGAGCGGTGCTGTTTATCCAAGTATGAGTGCCCTAAGGCTTCCCTGCGCAGGGAAAAGTGAATTGCTCAAATGTGTTGGGTTAGGGAAAGCGTTTCCTGGTTTACTGATTTAGTCACAATTCTGGAAAGCTGACGGGGGTTTTCCTGTGGGCTGAGCCTGCTGAAGGGACCAAACCAGGGAATTTTCTCAAAGCGTCTCCTGTTAACAACAACAACAACAACAACAAAGTGCAGCTTAGTCCATCAGCCTGCTGCCTTTAGCTTTACCCAGTTTCAGCTATTTTAATAGCTGCATTATATTGATTGTTACATACAGTTGATCAATGCAGGGATCCTCAGACAGCACACAGGGGGCCTCACAGTCATTCCCAGTCTTGGAAGCACAGGTTAACCCTCCTGGGCCATGCTCAGCTCGCAGATCTGCATGCCTGAATTCCCACTTCAGCCCAGCAGCAGCGCCTCTCCCTGTGGCAGTTCCTGTCACAGCCTTAGCCTTATGTTTGAACTGCAGCAAGCTACGTGCTACAGACCCCTGGACTCACCTACTTTGAAGGAAAGAGCCCTCTTTTTCTCCCTTCTCACACATATGCAAAGTCCAACTTCTTTTCCATCAGCTTTCTAAGTAGTGGCGCTATTTCAGATGTAGCTGCAGTATTTATTTTCTTGTATCTTTTTCTGCTCATGTTATTTCAAGCTGTTGCAGTTTGGCATGACTTTTGGTTACTTTACCTGAAGAGCTAGGGCATTATTCCACTGATGATGTTTTCTTAAGTAAGTTTTTTTGATTTTTTTTTTTTCGTTCCCTAGAATTGCAGGCTGAGACATCTCTACATAACAGGATTTGACAGGCAGCTAAATATGAATAAGAGCTGTGAGGTGGATTGACTTTAGATGCTCACATGAAGGAATTTCCCTATTGCTGATTTGGAATGAGACACCTGTGAATGTTCCTTGAAATCCCTATTCCACCTGTTCAAGTAGATTCCCAGTTTGTACAGCAGGACAGGAATTTCCCCACAGTCCTGTAAACTGAGTCATGGCCATTTGATGCTGAACCTTGTGTAGTGTTTTGGGATTGCTTTTCTGTATTATTCATTGCTGAAATCTTTAGTGTTAGCAGAATTTTGACTGTTTGAAGCTGAAGGTACTTTCCCCTTTCGGAATTCCATCAACGGCCAACAAAGCAGAACATTAGTCACATGTGTGATTCCAGCTCCTGCTTGTGTTGTTCTTGAAGGGCAATGAGCCACCCTGCTTAGCTCCTGTTTTTTCCAGCATTGCCGGCAGACACATTAGGCTCATATGCCCAGTGACTATCCTCTTCCATGGAAAGTAATTCCAGAAGGGGCCGACCTTCTAATGAAGCCAAAAAATGCAACCAGTGGCTTCCCATACTGGAAAAGCCCAAGAAATAGTGCAGAAAAATCTATTTTTTTCTTCCTCTCTGCAATTACTTTACTAGACCCAGAACTGTAAAATGGGCATCCTGTACCAGTTCCCTGACAGGGTTTTGAGGGTAAGGGAAGATGTTACACTCCCCACCCCTGCCGTTCCCTTGGCAGACACTGTTTTTTGCGCCTTTTTGTTTGGGACACCAGAAAACCTGCTTTCTCCCTTGCTTAGGGCAAATAAATGAAGTATTACCCATAACTTGCAAGAGCTTTACTCAGATTCTAGGACGGTGTTTCACCACCTGCCAATGCTCACGGGCAAGCAAGCCAGAGACTCCCGTTACTGCAGTGCTTCCTAGAAATTCCCCTCACTTCCCTCTGCCATGCCAGGAATCCCAGGCCTCTGCATGCTATGGCTTGAGCAGGAGTGCCCACAGGTGCCCCTGGCTGACACCTCATGAGCTGGTGTCATTGGCAGTCTGCTGGGGACCCCTGCTCCAACACCTGCGTCACCACAGGCAGAGGCAGGTTTTTTTCACTGCACAGTTCTGCTTAGGAGGTGTTCAGGACACTCCTACTGTCCTGCCACATATTAGGGCTTTTGCTAGGGTGTGTGTTTTTTTTTTTTTTTTAGGACACTTTATTAGTTCCCTGTATTTTTCTGGGGATCCTATATCCATTTGTAGCTTCGCCTTCTTGATGTTTGCATGGCCCTTTGCTATGCAAGAAGACAAAAAGTCAGGTTCCATTCAGTGCTGGATTGTAGCATCTAAGACCCAAATGCTTGAATGTATGTGATGTCCATTTCCACTGGGCGCTGGGTGGGAACAGGCACGGGGCAGACAACAGCTGCTTTGAACCTCCTTTAACCGAGAGGCCCAGACCCCCTTCCATGAGCAGTGGCCACAGAGAAGGCACTGAGTGGTTTCCAGTCTCGGTGCCTGTCTCTGCTCTAACAGTGGCTACTAGTAGGGAATCAAGTGATTGCTGGGCTGCAAGGTCAAAACACCAGAGTTCAAAAAACCCTGCTCGTAATTACAGGTTGGCAAAACAAAACGTCAAAGCTATAGTCAGCATAAAACATCTGTTCAGGTCACTGTGCTTCTGCGAAAGGCAGCATCTTGTACCACAATGGTAAAGGCTTCAATGTGCTCTAATCTCACTTCCATGGGGCTAGGTAGCCTGCTATTGGTCACCCACATGCTGCTGGAAGAAAGTTTTCCCAGTTCTTTCTTTGCTAATGTGCACCACCAGGCTCCATCCAGACCTGCTTCCTGTTCCTTTGTCTTATTCCAGGTCTTCATAGTTATGGAATAAACACCATGGTGCTTCAACTGGGTGCAACTTTAGCTCCTGTCCTGATATGATCTCAACCAAAGTCTCAAGTTTTACTGAAGTAGAGCTAGCGTTAAGTAAACTGATTTCATATGATACATTTCTCCACTTTAAATCCATTTACGATTTAAAACAGGCCAGAAACTCTTCAGGCTTTTAAAGCCTATTTATTAGAGCTGACAGAGTAGAAATGCCCATTCAGAGCACTAAAATAATTAGCAAAATTAACGGTAATTATTTCTCTTCCTCATTTTTATTTTATATTCCCAGTATTTCCCAAGTTTGGTAGAGTTGAGTTGGTACACCTTAGTCATGTCCTAATGTTACTCTAAAAAAGAAGAGGCTTTAAATTATTGTCTGCAAGTTCCCTGTTTTCCAGACTAACCCTTCCTCAGAGAGATTTACGTTACACTTTTGAGTTCTCTTTTTTTCTTTTAAACTCAAGATGCACCTTCCCATAAGGTCTAGGCCTTAGTCTTCTTTTCATAGTGCTAGTGGAAGGCTTTACAGCTTGAGGCCTTACACAGCTTGTGCTTATCCTTTATCCTACAAAGCTGTCCTTCCAAAAGGCTGCAGGATTTTGAACATGATCTAGAATTTCCATGTAAGATTTTGCATACATTCAGACAATTTGCCTTTTTTATTATTATTGTTAATTTTCTAATGCAAGAGACCTGCCATTTCTTATTATTTCTGCCGTATCTGTGGAGAATCTTTCCAACTCGCTACACCTGCTTGTGCCTCTCTAACTTTCCAACAGTTGAGTAAAATCACTCAAGGAAAAGCCAGATAAAATTAAAAATTGAATCTTAAGACCATGACAGAGACCTCAGTCAGTGTTTTAAATGTCTGTGAAAAGTGCAGCTGCCCCATAACATCAAATGGGGGAAAGCAGCAAAATTGTGCCCTATGTATCCTTAACATGCACAGAAATCTCATTAGAAATAGAATCTTCTATCACAATTTTGTTCAAACTAAATCTCGGAAATTTCAGTTAGGTCTGTTCTTAAAAGCAGCTCTTTAATTACATAAAACAGAGTGAGCAGAGGGAAGGGAGAGAGGGGCCTCAGAAAGAGGAACTCATTAGGCCTAGCATTTCTTTCCCCATTCTCCTTGGGTAAAACTACTACTTCCTGTTTTAAGAAATGGCAGAATATGTCAAAGATCACAACAGCCTGCATTGTTTGGCTGCTGGAGCTTATTTTACAATATTTAACTGGTGCTTGAGAACAAAAAACCTGAGACTATTCTAAAAGGGGCAGAGGTTATCCGAAATAAGGCAAGGGAAGGGCTCACACGTTGGAACCAAAGGTCTGAGCTACATAGGTATTGCCTCATGTTATTCAAGAGGAATTTTTTTTAAAGCAGAAATAATTTCTATCCTTGCAGACACTTAAACCACTGATGATTATTGGTATTTCAGATTGTATTAAAATTGATTGCCTGGAAGTTATAAAAGCAGAAATTCAAAGACCTACTGGAGAAAAAGGTGGTTCAAAAACTTGAGATAACTAACAGTAACCATTAAGTTTTTATCTTGCAGAGGAACAAGCCCCAGCATGTCAGTAGCTTAACAACTAGATATTTTGTATGCAAAGAGACTTGTTTGCCCAGTTATTCATCAAGAAGAAAAGGCACATAAGCACAAGCTGAACCTTTCGTTGACTTGCATGGCTCAAAGTACCTGAATTTTAAAAACACAGGAAAGCTCCTCTCTCCAAAACCGCCACCTTTAACTTCTGCTTGTGGCACACAATCTCAAGGTCTTAAATGTTCTAATACCACACATTGCTGAGGAGCCGTAACTCACTTGCAGTGAAGTTTCTATTAATACAGGCCCTAGGAACAGGAGATTTTGCCCTGAAGGCCACCCCTGCCTAGCAGACTCAGGCATGTGCAAGTTCAGAAAGTGCCTGGAGACAGACAGAATTACATTAGACAGATCTTGAAAAAAGCAGTATTTATTTTAAAGTACAACCCAAAGTTGTATCTGTAAGAAATGCACAAGGTATCTTGTTTCTTCCACAAGTCTTGGCTGTGTGCATTTCAGTTCAACTTAAAAATGCATTCAGGTTTACAAATGTACAAACAGCACAGAAAGTGTATTACAGTCTCAACAGAATGCTCTTACATTCAGCCATTTTGCTCTTAAGGTTGTGTGTTGTTTTCTGTTGTTTTTTCTTTACATTCTTAGAACCTGTGTTAACAAAGACCGCCTTATTTTAAAAAAATACTCTGCATTTTAGCACAAAGTGCTTTATTTGTTTTAAAATTAGATCTTGGAGCATAATACTGGAAAAAATTTAAAAACCAAAACCGGTACTTTGATAAAAGTATTGCATGCCAGGACCATTTTATAGTTCAAATTGCTTCCTAAATAAAAAATGGCAGATGGTAAAATATGAACTCAGTGAAACTGTTCAGATTTACAGGCTTCAGCTGTAATTTGATTTGTGACCAGACCCAGACTTTTTCAAGCTTATCTGCAATCTCACACTATCATATTGCAAGATAGACTTTAAAAGGAGCGAGTGATGAAAGCATGACCGGCGGGGGCGGGGGGGAGAGAGAGAGAAAAAAAAAAAAAAAAAAAAAGCAATGACCAGCAACAGCCTGAAAATGATGTTTGTTTCAAAAATTAGCATTCAGAATTGTATCATGACCTGGATAAAAGTTCGTTTTTCCTTTTGTTTAATTTCAGTTTTCGTGAGGATAGTGTGAATTAGACCAAGGATCTGAGCTTCTTCTTCCAATCGTGGGGCTCCAAATTCTCCAAGGATTGTAGGTCTGTCCCATGTCTTCAGCGGGATTGACAACGGGGGCTGGGGGCGGTGGGGCAGGTGGCGGCGGTGAGGGGTTTTCACTGCCCATGAGATCGATCCCTGACAAGGTGTTTGCTGGAGTGGTGAAGGGCAGGGCACTGTTGAGGTTACTTGACCAGATGGAGCTGCTGAACGGAGTGCTCGACCACAGGCCACTTGGGTTGCCCAGGATCGACTGCAAGAGAAAGAAATACGCTCAGCAGCAGTTGAGTATTTTCTCCCTGTTTGCAGCCTCTCGCAATCTCTAAGACGTAGGGGACGTTTGGTGTGCAGGGACAAGCAAGGCCACTGCAGAGCAACCCCACCCCGCTGTCCTTGCTGCACACGCTCTTGGGCTTCCTTAAGAGTTCGCCCAGAGGAACTGCACAACTGAATCAGCTGCACAGAGTGGGGTATGCTGCAGCCTTTGAGGCTCTTGTCATGTGAGCTTTTGCATTTCCTTACCATGTAGGCCCTACTGTCATTCAAGCCTCAACACATATGCATCAATAAGCTAAGGCTTAATTAAGCTAGTGAGAATGAGGAAGATAAACATGGTTCATGTCCAAGTTGTAAAGGGAAATGCCAGTGAAGTCCTCTGATCCTTGATTGGGCAGTTTGCAATTATCTCTTTGTACTCATACATGTGTGTTACAAACTGTACTTTTTGGCTGAACCTGCCTGTGTTTAGCCTCACGTGTGTGTATCTCCACATATTCCCACTATACACTTTTTTTGTTCCCCAAGGTTCTCCAGGCAAAGGGGATGGGAGAACTAGCTGTTGGTCACAAATTTCCAGATGTTCTGCCTTGGCTGTCAAGACACAGGTGTCTCTGGCAAATGGCCACAGTGCAGGTGTTCTGCAGCATGGCAGAGGTGCATTTGCGATGCACAAACCTCAGGAACACATGGAGAAAGGGAAGAGGTCCAAGCTCCCACAAACTGCCAACTGCCTCAGTAAAGCCCAAAGAGCTAACAAGCGGTGAGCGAGCAGAGGAGTCCAATACACTGTGCTGTGGGAAGTGATAGCCGGAAGCAGTCAAGGGTCAGGATGAGAAAGGTTGACATAACTTCCATGCTGACATTAGCAGAGAACCTGGTGCACGCAGGCTTAACACACTACATGCCTCAGAGCTAACAGATTCAGTGCACATATGCTGTAAATGCAATTTGTGAACTTGATACATCCAAGAGGCCAGGGGCTCGCTAAGCCATGTACTGCAAGCTATGCTCATCTATATGGTTGGATTTATGGAGCGGACATAGAGGTTCCCTTCCCAAGATCTGAGCCTTCTGGTAATACATGCTAAAGCTTGACCAGTATCAGTGAACTCTGCACCTGAAATTAATTTTCAGGTTAATTTTTCTTTCCTGAAACAAAGATGTGTTCAATCCAGGCATATCTGAAATTGGTTGCACACTAATAAAAAAAAAGTCCTTGTAGGATTTGCTACAGAAGGTTAGCCAGATATTTTGATCATACTAAAGGGTTATCAAAACCACATCATTAGGTCTCTCCAGTGTCATGATGATCTTGAATTAAACTCGGGTTAGTTTATAATTGGGCTTACAATTAAATATTCACAGTTAAGCCAGACAAGCATTGCACCATCGAGCCTACAGACAACACTCGATGCTCAGACACGAAGCCTAAATTCAGTTCACTTCTACTACTGGCAGAAGGGGCATGCCCTTCCTGCATGCCCCAAAGCATTTGGGATGGCCTGCTGCAAAGGCAGCTGCTTGTAAGGAGAAGCAGCAGCCAAGAAGGAGGCAGAGAAAAGGATTTTGGATCAGATAGCTCCTTCTCAGGCTGGTGGAGGGAGGTACAAACAGGCCCACAGGCAGCATCACATTAAGGAGCATGGAAGAAAGAAGTAAAAGGACCACAGAGAAAAAAAAACTTGGGAAGAGGCAGTGTCAATGAAAAAGGGCTTAAAGGGAGTTAGAACTGAGATTTTAAATATTTAGTGCAGAAGCAAGAGATTTACACAAAGATGGGAAATAAGAGGAGTAAGGATGAGGACTGAAAACACCACGTCAGGAACTTTCCTATAAAAGAGTGTAATACAGAAGCCACTGCGTAACTGTTTGTAGAAACGGCTTTGGTGTTGTATGAGGGAGAGTAGAGGGTCCAATCTGGTACCTGCTCCGTTCTCTAGTACTGAGATTCAATGGCAGAAACAGCAAAGTTTTCCTGACCTTCATCACCATAAACACCTGAAAAATCACTGCCTTAAAGAAAAGCTTTGATCCTTGCAAGGTTTTTTTCCTGCTTCTTATTTATTAAGTGACCTTCTCTTAGCATGAGGTCCTAAAATGCTGTTTTTTCAAAATCTAGGTATTTGAAGGGACAGACTGCCAGTTCCCCTTGCCATCTCTGCCTTGTTTGTCTCCCTGAAGGACTTCTGGGTGCTCTTCAGAAGTGGGCAGAAAATAGGTTAAAGCTAGAGAGATTGCTGTAGCTGACTGATGGTTGTCCTCAATCCCTTCCTCCGATTCCACAAGGAAAAATCTGTCTTACATGTGACCAAAAGCAAATATCTTTCCTTACGTCACTTGAGTGATGTTACAATCCCGTGACAGGGGATCAAGCAAGCCCATGTCCGTAAGAGGCTGTGGCCTATTTATGCTTCCCCTTTCCCCCATTCTGCACTGCCACAAGGTGAAGTAAACATTGCCTCTTACTGCAAAAATATTTTCAGGAGACAAGATGAGGAATGGCTTCAGCTGGCACTAAAGACAGCTGATGAGCTGTTTTATTCTGACAGAGAAGCACAAGGATGAACAAAGCAGTGCTATAATCTGTGGAAAAGTTGTTTTTCTTCACTTAGGCAACACTCAAGATCTCAATCAAATTAGTAGCTGGTTTGAAAGCTTTACTTCACACCACGTCCTTTAGTGTTTTTTCTAAGTTGAAAAAAATGTATCTCTCACTTTATTTTCTTTAAGACAAAGGTTTGGGTCTTTATCTTAATCTGCAGGGGTTGCACCACTGGACTGATACATACTCATATTGGCTGCTTTGCCCATCAGGCTAGAAGTGACAGAAGCAGCTACATTCAACCAAGGCACAGGAGCAGAAGGGCTTTCTCACCACCCTTAAGCATGGGAAAATGAAACACCCTCTTGTAAGTGCTCAAAGATGCTCTCATGACAAATATTTTCTGTGAAGCAAACTTGCATGAATCCATCATCCGCAAATGAGTGGACTAATTGGACTAAGCACTTCTCTGCTGGCCATTTCAGAATAACTACAGAGAACAATGAATATGAATAACCTCCCTTTTTCCTTGATCGTTTCCTTGTTGACGTTTTTCATACAATTTAAAACCCTTCTACATGAAGGTAGATAGCAGATATGGAACAGGTTAACAACCGCAACAGAATACTATTTGGACTCAATACTTACTGCAGATGTGTGAGTTGGGGAACTCGAGCTGGTTGGCCAGGAGGGCACAGAATCTGTAGCTGAAGGGTCCCAGATGGATGATGGAACATTATTAAATTCATTCCAATTTCTCTGAACATCCTGGCCATAAGCAGGTCGAGCTAAACCAAGTTTACTAAAAACCTCTGAAAGGAAAATAAAATAAGTCTGAGTGTTTTACATTTCCTCTTTCTGTAAGAAGAGCAGCATAATATTTTTCAGTGTATTGTGAATACTTTTTCTAAAAGGTCACATAGGAACACACATCTAACCTGCCCTATATCAATTAAGTGCTACAAAGTTAGAACCATAAATTGTAGCACATTACTATGCATCACTCTGCCTCAGCCCATGGAATTTGCTCTATCCCTGGCACCATACAATAAGCAAATCAGCAGGGACCCTGGCACACGCAGAGCAGTACTGAAAATCCTGCCTATTTCATAAAACAGGTTAACTACAGCTGGAATGAGCAGCTGTGCTGAAGCAGCCCCTCATAAACAAAACCTGCTTGTTTACTTTGCAGCACCCTCTTCCCATCACTGCAGCCCAGCACAAGAGGAAAGGACCTTGCAGGATGGGCCGCTGCCTCTTTCAGAGGGAAGTGCAAAGTGTTGAGGAAGCTGCAGGCCTAGAGGCTGCCGAGAGCTACCCTAAAGCTTCCTGAGAAAGTGCGCTGAAATCAAGAAACTTCGGAACACTCATTTCCAGCACAACAGGCAGTATAAGTTTCCACTAATCCTCCCTGGACTGAAGTAGTGAATAAGCCAGCAATTTTTTTTTAAAGACATTCTCCTGTGTGGTCATATTTTGGGGAAGAAGAGAGAGGGGCCAGTATCTATGTTTAAACGCAGAATGAAAATGCATGATTCCTTTTCCTGTATTTGAATACTGAAAATATTTTAAATCAAGAACTCACCTCCAGTTAAGTTAAAAGAATGTCCAAATGCAGAGAAAGAATTGAGGGGCGTGAATTCAGGGCTGCTAGGGTTGCTGATAGGACTCCACAAACCCGAACTAAACATCATGGAGAAGTGAGAAAGAGCAATAAACAACTCATTAACACACTATAACCAGTGAAACCAACTTTGTGTGATATATATATTTTTTATATATATATATATATAAATAACACATATATATATATAATATATATATATAGGCAATTCAGGCAGATACCTCATAATATTCAATGTAAGCAGAAAATGCATTTAAAAGACTGAATTGCAAACAAGCATTGGAAAATTAAGTTGTCCTTGTTTGACCAAAATGCTTCAGTATATATGGAAATTCTCCTTTTTGGTGTATATCTACTTTGGAGCATTGCTCTAGAAAAAAAATTTGCTTAATCTGTAGAATGAGCTCCACACACCTAGAAGTAGCTCTTTTGCTCAGTTTTTTGAGGAAACTTAAGGGCCCAAGATGTAGTGCAATATTTTTGATTAGCAGGGAAAAAAAAAAAAGTCAGCATCAGAACTGCTCAAAGGCCATACAAATTCTTATGTTGCAGTTTGTGGGCAAGTTTCTTGAAAACACATACAAGCTAGCTAGAATCGGTAATAAACATTTACATAAACAAACCAAAAATCCACCCACAAACCTCACTCAGAGCAGCGATTCCTTTACATATTGAAACACACAGGAGTCTAGTTCCTATTTTGGAGCAGCTACCAGATACCCACTGAGTTTTACAGCTGAATTGATGCAGACAAACACTCTAAAAACGCATCAGAAAAAAATGTGCATTTGGGAAGGTGGCTTAGTGCGGTTATGTTCCGCTTTCTACCCATGTAGCAGAGAAAGGGCAGCTAATCATTCTGATGTGTTAAATCTCTGAGTGAAATATACTGCTGTGCCTCTATAGCCTGAGATTCTGCCTGTAAACCAGTCTAAGTGACCCTGGTATGCACCCCTCAAAACACAGAAAGAGGGGGGCTAATTTCGTGTTGTTCAGACACATGGAAACTGTTGTTACAGGCAATGAGGGGCGGAAAATAAATCTTGTCATATCTTTTGAGGCGAGCGATGCTGTGCAGAACTTCAGGAACTCGAAAGAAACCCTTTTAGTATCTCCACAAATGCCATTAAGGGGTTACAATATCTCTTCTAGGAGCTTAAGTATTTGCAAGAGGTACAAAAGTTACCTGTCAGAGCCATCACTGTCAGCAACTGTGTGGGAAATGCTCATATTGGTGGAAATATCTGTCTTAGTTGGTGAAATCTTCGCTAAGCCACTGCCACCTGCAAAAACACATGTAAAATGAGTATAAAACCAGAACATTCAGAGAATATTCAGCTGTGTTTAGAACTCCAACCTGGTTCCATTACCTGGGCTCTTGTCATAACCAGCAGCTACAGCAGCAAAAGTAGGGTTTCCATTCCAGCCTGGCAGAGACGCTGCCTTTGCCAGCTTGTGTTTGGTACCACTAGGCTGCTTGCTTTTTGTTTCACTAAAATAAAATGAGAAAAAAATATAAAGTTAAAGTAAGATTTTGGACGTTAGCACTTTGATAAAAAGGTAGTTATTGAAGCTATTCATCCCAGGGGGAAATGAAAATGACAGCAACAGTTCCACCTGTCCTGTAAGCAGGAAAATTAGCACAGCAAGACATGCAGAGTAGCACCAGTTATGAAGCAGTTTCTGTGAGAAGAGGAAATGTGTGTGTGAAGGGAGCAGCACCACAGAGCACACAAACATCCTGTGCCTGTGAGAGCAGTAGGAGGTGCAGATCTGGACTCACTTGCTGCAGCTGCTGTTCACGATGCTGCTGTAGGTGCCTCCTCGTGGCCCAAAAGCTAAGGCTGCAGGTGGAGGAGGAGGAGGAGGAGGAGGAGATGGAGAAGCAGGTGTTGGTGAGGGCTGTCGCTGCTTCAGGAAAGCATCTGCGCTCAGGGTTTGTAGAGAAAGTTTGTAGAGGTTGTCTGTAGCTATAAAAGGAAGCACAAAATGCCATCCTGTAGCATTCACTTATAACCAAGGCTACTAAAATCCTACATCCTTTCTGTTCAAATTGAGGACTGACTAGAGGCTATTCCCAGTTATCAAAAGAAGAGGTGGTTCCACCACTGTGTTCTCCCACTGTTATACAGATTTACTACCTATTTTCAGATTGCTTTTCACTGAAAGCATGACAAAAAAAGTGATGTGCATGGAAGAAAGAATGGCTTTTTAAACAGTTATGAACAAGTCCTGTGTAGCGGGACATTTCTTGTTTACATACAGCCAGCACGAGGGTGATTCAGTTCCCATACATGGGACTTAAATGCAGTCAAAAAGCTCACGGTAGCGCATTATCACACTAAGGTGTTTTCAGTGTTGCCTCTTAGGGAGGGATCATTTAACTAAGTTCAGCTCTAGATGCAGCAGACTTAACCAAGCAAAACACCTATTTGCTCTTTTTTTTTTTTCAAACAGTAATTCACATTTCCTCAGCAGCTACTGCATCCCAGTCATTTCTGAAGAACTACAGAAGAAATCCTGTTCTGCTCATACTGTTTTCAACCCGCTCAAATTCTACCAGCACTTGATATAGGGCCTAAAACAGAAAAGAGAGCCTAGTTATGCAGTGAGAAGAGGAGCACATCATCTATACACAGATCTTTCCTATAAATATGCATGGCAGAAGACTAACAATTACTTACAGCTGCCGGCTTTGTGAAGTGGCACCGAATCCCACTCAGGTGGTGGAGAATCCTTTTCCCCTTCCGAGCTGCTGGTGTTTCCTAGCTCCTGTCCAGAACCACTGGGGAGAAATTTTGCTAACACTGAAGGCCTGTTCTCCATTAGCTTACTGTTTGGACCTATTAAAGCAGAATGAAACAAAGTCAGGGCCAAAGAGAGTCAGGTGAACAGCTCTCTTCTTAAATAGGACTTAGAATTAAGCAAAATTAATCAAAGTGGTTCCTAGCATACAACAGCCAAGATGCTTAGGGTAAAAATGCCTCACACTACCTCTTGTTTTGGGGAGGTTTCTTGATTTGGACCCACTTGTCAAAAGGTGCTGTGTAGATATCTTAGCTGGAAACGTTTTCCGTGGCTTGCTTTCCACTGAGGGAGTATATGACAATTCCAAAGAACTAAAAGAAAGCAGACATCAAGTTATCAATTTTTTTTTTTTTTGCTTTGCTCTCTGAAGTGCCGAAGAACAGCTTTACATATACATGCCATATGGCCTTACACAAGGCCAGTCTCCTGTGGCTTTCTTATGTCAAGCATGAGTCCGTCTTCAAAGCCAGTCACTAGCACAGCTCTGCTGTCATCTCACACATCTCCTACAGGCAGCTCAACCTTTCATCCTTCCTACCCCGGCTTGTTCCCGGCCCACACAGCTCCCTTGTCTTCTATGAGTAGCTTTCACAGGAGTGCTCCAGGATTACAAACCTAACTGACTGGACAGCCAAGCAGGAAAGAGCAACTGCCCTTTTCCAGGGTCTCCCTCTTCTCCTCTTTGATATAGTGCAATTGCCAAGAACGTATAGGATCATTGCTTAAGAAACGATGTCTAACTATTCAGCCCTCAATAAATTCAGTTGCCTACATACTGTTCTTTTTCCTATTTGCTTCCATCTCAAACAGTGAGCTTTCTAGGGGAGAATTATTTATTCTATTTGTTGCAGAAGAAACCCACTCCAGCTCTCCTTGGGGCCTTCGAATACTTTGTAGCCACCTTATGTCTCAGAAGATAAAGGAGAGGGGTTAATGGTAAGAAGAAATAAAAATAAGTAGACTTTTAAAAACAAAGGTTTTCAACTGCATAAGGCTCCAGTTTTCTGTTTCACCTGCTCTGTAGGTGACCATCAGCCACCTCTCAGCAACGGAGTGGGCAACAGCCTCCTCCAGCAACATGCCTGAGACGCTGACCTCATGCTATGAGTCAAAAAAGGAAGCTTTACAGCTCTCGTTTCACCCAGGGTGCTCCAGAGCACCTGTTAACACTCACTATTGAGTGTTGCTATTAGAAGCTCCTGGGGAAACATTAACATTGTCTGTGCAACACTTGTTACAGGAAAAAAAAAATTAACACTGCTTAACCCCATTTTCTTCTTCAGATCTAGTCCTCATTTTATTAAATACACTGCATTCCTACCATATAATTTCTTATTTACAAGCTTTAGGTATTCCCTGATACTCAGAAAGAAGAGGAAGCTGCCTAAGGGCTACCTACTGCTGCTGCCACCAGTCAGATTTGGCTGTCACAATCGCTGAATGCACAGATTTTTATCTGCTCTTCTCACCATGAGTGCTGCCTCCTTTATTTCACTTACCTGGTTTTCACATCTACAGGGATTTCTTTCTTGATATTTGCTAGCAGTTTTTTACTTTTCTGTTTTACTTGGACTGTTTCATTTTCATTTTTCTCTGGTATAGCTTTTCCCTTTTGTTTTTCCGGCTCCTATAATAGATATTATAGAACATAACGTGTTTTAAGAAAATAAATGAAGAGTCTCTCTTGCATCAAGATATAAAACAGGCTAAGGAAAGTTATTCAAAAACAGGAATATTTTTGCAGCATATAAAATATCTTTTTACTCATCAGTGAGGATACCTATAAAACATTGCACATTTGGTTTTCTAGATGCCTCCATTTCTGCTTCTCCAGAAAGAAAATTAATGTGCTTCAGGCAAATCAGATGTTCACAGATCCACAGCTTCTCAGGCCATGGCCTTCCAGTCAGCTCAGAAAGACTCTAACTGTACTTATATCAATACTGCTTATACATAGCATATGTAAATGCACATGAATCTTCTATAGCTGAATCATAGGCTGCATGCAATCCAGGTCATCTAAAACAGGTTCTCTACTTCCAACAACTTCAGCACTTAAATAACTTTTTCATAATTCTATGACTTGCTAATATGAGCACACTGAATAGCCAAGGTGACCAAACCGAATCCTGACTTTCAAAAGGTATTGGATGGATTTCATTTTTTTTCCTCCCAGAGAGAACCTCTCTCATTTTCCAAACTGAAATTAAAAAAAGCCCAAGTTTAGGCTTGCTTTTCTCTCCTCTCTCCACTTACCTTAGCTTTGTCTGGTTTCATAATGAATGCCTTAGCAAAAAGTGTTTATGGCAACTGGAAAACTACACAAGTGGTGAAAAATAGATTTATGTTATTATGTAGAAGCATGTGGGCTCAAAAAGTAAAATGAAGGTAAGGGTGCCCAGTTGCACAAAGCAAAGAAATTGCTGACAAGTTACCACCAGTGACCCCTTGTAAGTGTTTGAATACATGATCTTTGTACATATCTTGAGCATCAAGTAAAATCAGCATTCACACCTTGTGTTTTACTCTGCAAACAGAATGGGCCCAGAGCATGCAAGGAGGCAGTTAGCACAGCTCTCCTGACTACTGGCAACTCCCTCAGCCACAGCCATGCAGGCACTTTTGTTTCTGGGACTACATGACTCAGGCAAAATGTTCATGCTCTTTAAAAGAGGAACAGCCTGAGAAGCAAGGAGAAATATTGTGAAAGAGGGTTTTTAATTAACATTCTTTGTTGGGGATTAGAGTATGTGAAAGCTGGAGGGAAGAAAAAAAAAAAAAAAAAGGACTGTATTCCAAGAAACGTGCCACACTGCTGTAATGTGTGAGCTGCCCCGCAGCAGCACAGGTTCTCTATTGAGGAGCAGGGCTGTACCTCTTTCAGAAGTGGTTCTGTATCTGGGTTGGAGGTTTCAGTTGTGGTTGAAGAACTGTCATCATCTGCCAGGGAATCCTTCAGTTCATCTTCCTGTTGCTTCCCCTTCCCTCTTCTTTCCTTTTCCTCTCGCTTTTTCTGCGGCTTGGACTTCCGCTGAAGTACCTTCCCTTTCCCTAGGGAGACAGGGACACTTCACATCTCTGCAGCTGTACTCGGAGGCTTGGAAGTCAACCTGTCCGTCTGAACCTCTGAAGTTTGCGTTTGCCCTCTGCTCTGGCACCACCTGCTCACAGCCACTCCACACTACATGTAAACAGCGGCATCAAACCTGAGGAGGCTCCTTCTCCACAGTCGGATTTACGTCCACAGCCAAACCCTGCCCCCATGACCTCTCCACGGACAGCAGGCTCCTGCCTACAGGTAATTCTATTCCACTGTATTCCTGGCATTTCTTTTAAACATCTTGGCATGGAAGTCAACCATGTCATCATGTAAGACTATGCCTAGGATTTAAGCAGGAAATTTAGAAGCTGCTGCAAGCTTCATCATCCCAACCGCTGAAGACCTCGCGTGCTCGTCTATTAAAACACAAAGTCAGCCCAGACTACACAGGAACTACCATTAATAGCAACAGTTGATCATAATGCTCATCGACAAAAAGCCTAAAAATCTCACTCCCAGGCATACTTTCTCCTCAACATATTTTGTTCTTTCAGATTTTACTATTTTACAAGCTGATTGGAAAACTTTGGCTTGACATGTTGGACTGTTACTGCAGCTGAAGTTAGAGAAAACACATTAAACACTCCAGAGTTTTTAATCAGCTTTCCTGAAGCAATCTTCACATGGCTAGGTAGTGCTTGAACACTACTACTAAGACAACTCTGCTTTTGCCCCATGCTTTCTCCAGCATGCTATAGGCTCAAAAGGTAGAGGTCTAAGAGCCTTCAATATCAAAGCAGAGATCTTGGCTGATAAAGTAGATCGCTACAAATTCAGACTAAAAAAAACTTTAAAAGGTATCAGTAGAGAAAAACTGAAAAGTGTGTTGAGGAGAGAAGGGACAGAGTAGAAGGCAGCAACAGAGAGGAAAAGTTATCTTCATCTCACCACCCCCTCTTGCTATCCTCTCACTGGGTAAGAACATTCACAATATCCACGTGCCCTTACCCAAAAGAACTTTCTTTTAGATACTACCCTTTGGACTAAGTATTCTCCCTTGAGCCACACAGTGGCTGCATCCTGCTGCCAGGACAGCCATGCTGCTTTACTCGAGCAAGAGCTGAACATGGGATCCTGGGATTCGCGCCAGGGCACGTGAGAGCTCGGGCTGGTAACACAATACTTGCCCTCACATTTGACTTGGCAAAGTGCCCTCAGATAAAGTTTGTTCCAATGTATAAAGTTGTCTTCGGTACTCTGGCAAATAATAGATACATATCAAGTTTCAGGCCCAATTTATATCAGTGTTCTTCACTGATATAAATAGGAATAAACAAAAATACTGTTGATAAACAATCAAAACCCAGTGTGTGCGCATGCAGATCCAGACAGACAACAGAAGTTCCCTCAAACTACATTTTTGGAAGAGGGCAAGTGGTAACGAGCAACTTTTGTCTCATGCACTAAAATTTTTGCGCATTAAGTTATAGCTTATAGAAAATGTTGGTTTTTAATATGAAGTCTATCCAAAGAGACGTCTATGTGGATAAAATTATTCATTCTGAGTCATTCATCTCAGATGAAGAGTCACTAAAACTATCCAAATTGCAAAATATATCTTGCAAAATATGTATACTGCATTCCATTTACACAATCCATATACCATCATGCCAAAGCAGAAGTGACGCATCGAAGAAAGAAAAAATGTAGATTTATCTGAATGCATCTGTAATCAGAAGGTTACAAAACAGGAAAATAACAAAAAATAGATCTCCTTTAAGTGATAATGTGATCTTAAGTGATAATCTTTGAGTCTGCTTTTGAAATTGATAGACAAAAAAAGGCAAGCTTGTATTTCAAGACAATGCATTTAAATGTGCTTGAAAAGGCTAATCATAGCTCTATCAACACACAGGAGCAACTATTTGCTATGACAAGTTGCCAGTGTACCAACTGCTAGGAATTGTTATAGCTACAAAAGGAGTGTGCTTTTGAAGAAAACTCAACTGTCTCCACTTACCACATGGCAGCTGCACCATGGAGCAGTCTTGGAGTGCAAAATGAGCTTCCTTTTAGGATAAGCCACAAGGAGAAGATGCTCCCCAGGAGCCTTCCCAAATCTCCAGGGCACACGGTCCATGAGACTGGATTTGCCCACAGTCACAGCCCTTAGGCACTCGGTGAGGGTACCCAGATTGTCACTGTGGATGTTTGTAGCACCCACCTGCACCCTGCTGATGTAGACGCAGCCCGGCCAACCTGCCTGCTGCCCCGTGGAACCAGTGCCTGAGAAGCAGCTCCAAATTCTCCTAAGGCTAATTCCTCTAACCACATCCCTCTGTCTACACCGAAAACAAAAGTTAACCAGAAATAAAAGCAGATTTCAGCTGGGTCCCAAAACTCTCATCACTTTAGAGTATCTCAGCAGGAAGTCCAGATACAGGAGCACCTCCATGCAGAGAATGTGATACCTTTGTGCTCATGACCACTGAGCACAAACAGACTGAGATCACTAACACACTGAAGCTTTGCAGTCGCTAACACCTACCCGCACCTGCCTCCGCAGTGGTGCATGGCATGTGATTACACAGATGCTTTGGGGTTTACAGGCCTTCCCCATCATCTTCTCCTAAACTTTACCCCTCATAAGCAACACAGTAACTGCACTGTTTCTGTGCAGCACTTCTTTAACAAAAGTGAAAAACTTAAATATACTGAGATTAAATTTGAAACACTTTTAGCCACATAGTTCTGGAACTCAACTGAAACAGTTAATACAAAAAAGAAGTGTTAAGTTCTACTCTAACAAAGTATTTTTAGAAGGAAAATAGAATTTTTAAAGCAGGAAATTCAATAAATTTTTTTAAGCCTTAGACAACTGAAAGGATGCCTAAGTAGTTCAAACTCAACTCTAAACTCATCCAAAGATTAATGTAATTTATAAACATAGGTGCTGGCCACATGACACCAAGGATTTTCTACCACAACTGCAAGTCTGAGCATAAAGAATTCCAGACCTCAGTAATTCTATTTATGTGATTTACAGTTCTCTCCATCTCAGCTTTTGCAAAATACCTGGACATCTTCCTTTTCTTTCTGTCAGTTCCCCAGCCCCAATCCAAGTGATGGGGGATGGAGGGAAGGATGCCAATCCAAAAGCCAAGGACTTGCAGTCAAAAGTATCTCTCTCTTCTTTTAAATATTTGGCCCCTGCCAGGGCAGGTATCTGACATTCATTTTTGTTTTGCTCAGAATGTTCCAAAAATCTTGCAGGAAGAATCACAACCTAGCACTTGCCTGGAGGGGCATAGAATAGATACAGGAAGTGTTCAGGACACACAGACATGAGGGCAGGGAAGCCACAAGCTGCCACACCACGACACTGTGACCTTTGTGGCGGATCAGAGCGTGTTCTGTGGCTTACACAATGCATCAGCACCCTGTTAAAAAGCAGCGGAACTGCATTACCTTTGCTTTTTGCTAGTGGAGATGGGGGCTGCTCTGTAAACACATCTGGGGACGGGGATTCAGGGTGGTCAAAGTCTTTGTCCATAGTCTCTATGAGGCCCGTGAGATCCGAGTCCTCGGAGCTGTGCCTCCTGCTGCCACTGCCCTCGGAGCGAGGTGGCCCGGCCAGCGGCAGCTGTGATGTGGTGCCCTCAGTCGACACCTCTGGCGGCTGCTCTGGTGGTGGCGATGCTGCTGGCGCTGAGCTTGGCTGCTGGCTCTGCCGTGAGCCCCTGGCTCTCTTGCCCGGGCCATGAGCCTGAGGCGGGGCACCCGAGTCCAGGGCAAAGGGGCCCGCTCTGGGCATGGGTTGCACAGCGGCGGCTTGCGCTGAAGTCCTGCTGGGGAGGCTGGAGCTGCTCCTGGGCTTGATGCTCTCCACATCAGGTGTGTTCCTGTTGCTGTGCAGCTGGGCTGGCGTGGTGCACTGCTTGTGATTCCCTGCGCTGGCTCGGGAGGAGGAACTGCCCGCGCTGTAGATCCCACGGGATGAACTGTGGTGAGAGTCTGACCCAAGCGCGTTCAAGCTGCAAGAATGACAATTGTTTAGATAAACTCTACAATGTTTCTATCCTTCCTCACACATAAAAGCACTGCCATGTCCAAGACAACCGTCAGCTGTGAGGTTCGTGGTGCATAATCAAGAAAAATGCCTAAAACTTGTTCCACAACCCTGTAGCATTTACCATTTCCCATTCACTTCCTCATGGCACACGTCAACAGAAACACAGTAAAAGGACAGTCAATATATATGTAGAAAGAAATATTGAAGAGAGAAGGCTCTTCGTTAGTTTGCAAACCCAAAAGGTAGGAACTTTTGGCCTGAATTTTTTTATGCAACGTATACTTTCCATTTTCAAGATCATTATCAGGAAATTTTACATCTTGTTTGCACAAAAACAATGAGTATTTCTCACAATCACAACATCTGTCCTTTTACAACTGCCTATCTTGTGCCCCTAAGTGGATCTTTATTTATTGATCAGTTCTGAAGAGCAGTATTACTAAGTGGCCTAATAATCATAGTAATAGGAACAACAACAATATAATCATTATTAAAGCCCACCTACCACCAACATATACTTACTTTCCATCAGATGAAATTCCAACTATTCTCCTGAGATCAAAGGGCCTTCCCATATCAAAGGGAGGGTTTGACGCTTCGAAGGACAAGCGTCTCCTAAATGGCTCCCAAATTCCTTGAGCTTCTAGATAGGCTGTTCCGATTACCAAGAGAAAGAGTACGCTACAGAGGAGAGAGGCAACAAAGTATTTCTTTCTTTTCAGAATTTTACAGGTTAATGAAGTTTAGTCAGACATACAAGACAACATATTTGTATACTGCACTAGGCACTGGTAACCCAAAAAGGAGAACAGCATCCAAACCATGAGGTTATGCTTCACAGAGATAGAAAAGACATAATCTAGCATGATAGCAACATCAGAAACAAGGAGAATAAAAACTGCAGACCCAAAGATCTGGCATGAAGCTTCCTAAATGACTAATCCAAAGGTAAAAAAGGATTGCATTTGAAATACAAAAAGGACATCTAGGTGGTCAACAGCTCTCACAGACTGCCAGTTTTATCAATTCCATTTTAAAGGCAGAAACTCTCCATAGGGAAACGTGCTGCTCTTCAGGGAGCTTCAGTTTATGAGACTGCTTCATGGAGTTTTACAGCTAGCTGCATTTGCTGCGGTATAGTTCGGGAGCTTGCCTCTGGTATAACCCACTGCAGTAAACTCTATTTCTGAATGAAGCAAGAAAAAAAAAAAAAAAACAAAACAAAAAAAACAAACAAACAACAAAAAAAAAAAACACACAAAAAAAACCCCAAACAAACAAAACACTGCAGAGACTTTCATCATGGTGCTATGGACTTTATCTTCCAACAGGTCTAAGTTTCTGGAGTGGAGGAGAGGGGGCTGAAATTTATGGCGATCCTAGCCAGCTTATGAGAGCAGTTTCTGCTCTCTTCAGATTGCCATTTTTTTGTAAGCCAAACATATGAGAAACACCATCAGTTCACACAACAAGGTGACACTGCAGCTCTCTAGAAGAGCCTAGTCCAGGCATCATCTCCAAATTACCAACTATCACCACAAATGTAAGCGCCTCTACAGACAATCTCAGCCAATTAGAGAGACTTCAGTGTTTCTTTCCCTATCCCAGTGATTAAAAGAATTGCAGAAGATAGACAAGGTGCCCAAGAGGTTTAGCAAGCAGCAGAAGTTAAAGAAATAGGGGAATCCTTTCACACAAGTTCAAACAAACCCCTATGCTTGCCCCACAGTGTTTGCCTTCACTACCACACCATCAAAAGTGCAATTCTTTGGAATTGGATTTGCATTACTTATTTCAACTGGCACTGCTCCTCTTGACATATCTATTGATACCGGGCTCTGGCCTTGGCACGGGTTGCAGTGTGGAGGCTGCAGCACAAAGTCACCTTGGGGGTTTCCCCTTCTCTACTCCTTTTACATAAGCCAGCTTTCTTGGCTTCATAAATTGAGTTTTGTTTTGTTTTTAAATTAATGAGTCCAAAGTTGTCTAGAGTGCAAAACAAACTGCTGTCTCTATTTTCATCCTGGAAAGGTTCTAAGGAATCTTAGAGAGGTGGTAACCCAAAAGTTAAACCCAAAAGTCAGAGGCCCTAGTCCTAAGGCTTGGAATATTATCAAATGGTCATGTTGGAAATTTTCCTCTAATTTGTTGCAAAGCAGGAAGAGAAGCAGGAAGAGAGTGAAGGGATAGTATTATCTACTATTTTGTAAAGTTTAATTTACCAAAAAAAAAAATCATCTCGTTGTCAATAAACTAAACAGAAATTAAAGCTATAAGTTTCTAGTAACTCTACAGAAGAAAAACAAAGCTAGGAAACAAGCAGTGCTTTATTCAGGAAAATGCTGAAGAGTCAGAAATGGAAAAAGCAGTATATTGCCAAAGCTTATCGCCTCTATCCATTTCTTCCATTACTTCCAAGAAAACCTTTTTTTTTTTGAATTATAGCATATCGCACTGGAAGAGTCAATATCTTAATAAAAATAAAATACAGGAAAATTACAGTTCTGATTTACCACAAAGACTATGGATAATCCTTCAGGTTTGCACCACTCAAGAAACCACTTTTTCACCACAGATACCTAAAGCAGCTTAACATGCAAGTTTAGCACTAATGCAAAAGAGGGAAAAGCATTTCCTATGTTTTTGTGCTAAGGTTTTCTCTAGGTAAGGGAAGTGTCTCTCATCCAGGAGACTGTGTGATTGTTTATAACCTCAGATCTCCACAGTGTAAAACCCAGTAGAGTTGGGAACGGGAAAACACAGAGCAGTTTCAGTTCAGATCTCACTCAGAGCTGACATGGCTCCAGAGTAAAGGGCACTGTGGCAGGAGCGCACGCGGCCTGCACTGCAGTCAGAGCCCCTGGGCTTGCCCGAAAGCCCGTTCCTGGTGCCTCCAGCTGCTGCCATACACACGCGACGGTTGCACTAAATCCACCCGCCGCCTCCGCCCAGCTCATGAGCGCAGCAGCGGCACCACAGCCGCTCCGCAAGAGGGACACCCAACTTCTGAGCTAACCAGTGCCCTGCCACCTCCTTCAATGCAAGGGGGGGCTTCCTCAGCTGTCAAAAAGCTTACAGAAAGAAGTCAAAAACCCCAAACCCTCCCAAAACAAAACAACTCTCCCGCACAACAGAGTAACAACAAAAAACTCACACCATTTGGGTTACTAAGAGCATATAAAAGCCACCTACCCATAGTCCCCAAGTGTTATTTTCCCCCCTTTTTTTTCCCTCCACTTTTTCCATCTCACTGTTTTATTTTACACTAATAACAACACGTGCTGTCGCTTTTATATGTTCTCTGCAACCTGTACTCCAGGAGCTGTATTTCACACACACAAAAACCCAACCCCACCCCACTCCCCGCTCTCCAGTAAGAACACCCCAATACTCTACCTCATTATTCCTGAGATGATTATGTACAGCGCGAGCTCCCAGTTGGGTCTGGGTAGAGCCTCTGCACATGTCGCTAACATATGATATGGAAGGGAGGCATTCAAGACAAAAACGAATTCAGAGCCTCCTGCCGTGATGAATTTTAACTCACGGATGACTCTGGAAGCAGTGAAATCTGGTGTAAACCTGAAAACAAAATGCAATACGTTGGAATTCTTCATTAAAAGAACACAAAAGTGCTCGATACTTACATTATTCACAGTCATTCTTTAAAAAAATGCCAATTACTGCTTGAATGAGATGTCAGTCATGGCATTTGTAACAAACAGCCTTAGCAGCATGACTAATAGTCATCCACCCAATTAGCCTAAAAATACTTGTGCACATCTTCCACATAGAGCAAGACGCAGTTGACTGCTTATAAGGATCCCCTGATCTATACCTATACAGGTGTACAGGTATAATTACAGCTAAGCTATAACTAAGCAACAGAGCCCATCACCATGCAAGCTACAGAGCTTAAAAGCTCATCTGAAAAGAAAATCAAGTCAAGCCTGGAAGCCTTTTCCAAATGCATCATCACCGGGTTCTTGTCTCATCACAATGAAAACTCCAGTCTCTGTGGCAGAAACACTAGTGAGGTTCCACTGCCTGCAGTGTCTTGTACATCCTCTTGCGTAACATCAGCACCTCCTGCACTTGTTCGATGGCACACACTAACTAGCCTCAAATCCAAGCAATACTAAGAGACAAGCTTTTTAGGTGCACAGACCTTTTACGTTAAAAAAAAAGTGTAATTAAGCATCATAATCATGGAAATAGACAAAATATCCAAGGATAAAATGCTGTACATTATGATAACAATCCTTAGACCAAGAGCTCTTTTCAACATACTGCAATGCACCAAAAATATAAGTGTAAATCTCCATCTCAAATGCACTCATAATCCAAATGAAGGAAATGCACAAAAACCTGGATAGTAGCATTGTTCCAACTCAAGTTGTAAGTTATGTTCACTGGATAGAGACAACAGTAATACCACAGTCAATAATGAAATCTCCAAGTTCTTTTTTAAAAAAAGAGAAAGTTTTTTTCTGTTCATGTAAATACTCTGTGTGGGCTTTTGAAGAAAAGCACCTTCAAAGCTTATGCAAAACACCCCAGAATTTAATCAACACAGACTTCCTCCAACACAGATTGAAGAATACAAAATTCCTGGGATATGACTTCATTTAGATGTCCATAATAAAAAGTAACACACTTACAGTATGACTATATCTTTAGAAGCATTGGCACTTAGTGCAAACTCTTGACAGTTAACTACTTTAAATCCATATCCTTCACATGTATATCCACTGATTTCCATAGATTTCACATTGATCTGCAGCTGCCCTGTATTTTCCACTTTGAAAGTTCTTCTCAGTGTGAAATTTGGTTCTCTTAATTTCATTTCTAGAAACAAACAGGAAAAAAGTAATTAGCGTTGTGTTCAACTGCTATCCTACACTTTATTTGTAAATTAAAGTGAAAGAGACAGCCCTGTCAATATTATATCAGGAAGGAGGACTAGGAAGGCCAAGGAGAAGAGAATTTGTCTGGAATTGAGTCTTCATATAGGAGCTCACTCTGCCTTTCTCCCTGTTGCCAGGCACATGCAGATTCCAAAGAAGTTGTGGAAAATGCATAGAAAGTGGCAGTCATGATCCAGTTTTACTTGCATTTAAGATTTGGATGTTATCCCAGTAGAACTTCTAACACCTCTACCTTGAATTTTAGCAGGGGAAGGATATTTGTTTTATTTATATTTTTTAAAAATTATTTTATTAAAATGGTAAAGTTCAAATATTTCCTTTATTGCCCAAATTAAGAAGCATCTTTAATATTTTAAAAGAATTAAATTTCAGGAGCACTAGAAGAGAGAGCGAACGTTTCCACACACACATTTTAAATCGCACCCATACAGCTCGCTGCATTTCTGCTTGGCGCAGCAGCTCAGGAAGTACTCACTTTCTGAGCAGTCTCTCAATAATGCTTCTGTGATTTTAAAGCGTAAAGAACTTCCCAGACCAGGAGGTTTGCCCGCAAGCCTCAAGCTCTCGGTCGTTCCTTGTCCTTGTACCATTATAGCATCTAGTACTGTCAAGTTATTTCTGGGGACACAGTAAAAAAAATAGCAGAATTATGCAGTCTCTTGCTCCCGAAAACCTCTCCACAGACTCTGAAGTTGTATCCCTGTCCAGGACGACAGGAATATAAGCAGTCCCATAGCGTATGTCCCATTGTATGGCACAAAACTGTGCAGATCTCCATGCATAGTATTTGTAAGACAAAACCCTAAGATGCCACAATGCCACAACAAAGCATACAAAAAAGTAATAGTTATAGTTAGTATTTCGTCATCGTATTAAGACCACCACCTTTCATTCAAACAGCAAATGCAGTTAGTCAGTGCTGCTCTTTACAAATATGATATAAACTGCAGCTGGATCTTGCAAATGGCACCCATAAATCCCTACTTTTGATATACACACATTAAGAGTAGTCCATATACTTTTATCAGAAAGCATATACCTAATATAGTTTAACTACTGTAAAACATACAATTACATTTAAACAAAATGTGCTTATCCAGACAGCTATGACTGTACAGTTACTCCTGTACAAGTTAGTCATCTCCAACTGACAGCTGGCCATGAATATGACCTTATGCATAAGTAATAAGCTTCCATAATTCAGAAATATCTATCATACCTGATAACAATTAATGATGAAACAGTTTTATTAAGAACTGGGGTGAATTTTACTTTGACTGACTTTCTCTCTCCAGGTTTTAATATTAGGCTTAAAACTAAATGCCGAGCCAGGCCCTTTGGAAGTCCTCCAGTGCTCTGCAGTGGCTGGACCTTGAGACAGTGGGGAAAACAAACAAATAGCACTTTTAAAAATAGGAACTGCTACAAGTATTTAATGAACTGATACTATGTTAGCTAGAAAATAAATTGTTATGAAGAGTGACTATACAACTGACTATACAACAGCTTTCTAGCTAAGAGGTAGCTGGAGAACATTTTCTTCTCCCTTAAAATACACACAAAAGCTCATGGAAGTCCCGTATGAAACGGAATTTCCCTCACAGTGGGTCATCTAAGTTGAGGGGTCTGAAAGCCAGCTGGAGTTGGAGCAGGCAAGAAAAACATGTTCAGCTGCTACTTTGCTACTTGAGCCAAAGTAGCTGGTTGCTCCTTTGTGAGAAATACTTTATTATTTCTCTACAAAATATTTATTTTCTACTTCAGAAATTACTTTTGTGATAGTCCTTTTAAGATAGAAGTATCTTTCACCCAGACAGAAAGAATTGATCACGTAAGAAATTCTGTTACTAATCCAGCTGGGCTTATTACTGACCAAAAGATTAGAGCAATGTAGCTAAAATATTTACCTGTAGATTGATAAAGCTCTCCTGCTCTAGGAGTTCAGAAATTAAAAAATATATATATTTCTAACTATGTTCCACTATTAAAAATATTTTCAGAATACTATCTTTGCTAAGTAAGGAAAGGTGGGGGAGAAGGCAAACTTCAAATACAAGGACTATTGAAAGTAGGATATTTTGCTAAATTTGCCTCAGTGTAAGCACTGAATTGCTAATTTAAAATTAACTGCAAAATGCATGTATATTGGATTAAAAAGAAAGTGCTCAGGATGTTGCAAGACGTATAAAAAAAGTAGTATACTTACAAACGTCCACTAAAATTTCAAACAACTTTAAAATGCAGAACAAAGCAATGGAAAACCCAATACTTAGCTAATTTTAGAAAGAGCAAGCACTATTCTGAAGAAAATGAGTCAACACAGTTCTTCTATAATCTCTACAATCCTGTTACACAGTAAGCATACTTTGAAAGTCACATTAGAAGAAATATGACTTTTACTATTTTCCTGAAGATACCCAGTATAAGTATCATTTTTCACATATAGTAATACTAAACATGAAGGAACATAACAATCCCCCCCTCACAACATATCTTTTAACTCCCAATCTTTTAACTCTCCAGGCTCCCAATGTTTAAAAATATTGAAATACTTACAGAGTTTCTGAAGACCTGGAACTCTAGAGTTCTCAGATTGAAATTTGTAGGTTTACTCAAATTAAACCTGAAACAAAAATATCATTTTTTTCCCCATCCAAATCCAGGCACATCATAATATACACGCACATATTACAGACTTTAGCACAAACCAGGAACTTGTGGTAGGACTAAAACAATACACAGCTGAAAGCATCATGGGGTTTCTTTTATTTCCTCCCTCATTTGTTAAGGAAAAAACATGAACATATTTCCTAAAGACTAAAAGAACACTAAGGGGCCAGTGGTGAAAATCAGTCTAAATTCTATTGCCATTTGGCCAACGATCCAAATTCTAGAAGCAGCCAATACTGTAAGCACCAACACAGCTGCCAAAGGCTAGGTTTACGTAGGTGAAATGCATTTTGCACAAGAAAAGCCTGGGCATTTTAAACTGACACTTACCGTTCTGAGAGCTTATCGACAAAGGCAGAGGGGTTAGAATACAGAGCTATAGGAAGGAATTGAACATACACAGGAACATCAGCTGGGTTTTCTAGAAAAATTTCTTCCTCCTAATCAGAAACAAAATTTTTGTAAAGTTTAGACTTGGATTAACACTAAGTGCAAGAAGCTCTGAGAAATGCAGTCCCAAGGAAGAGATGCTGTCAGCACAGTAACTTACTGAGGAGCTGTTTGTGTTGGTCAGTGGGAAGTGTAGGTGGCGTGGGGAGCTGAGCACGGATGGCCAGGCCATTTCTGCAGTGACTTTCAACCGGACTTCCTTCTGGAGATCTGTGTCTACTTCAAATACAGCATTCAGTCTGCAAAAATATATTAAGAATTACTTTATGAAACTTGGAAAAAAGCAAGCTTAAAAGCACCTTGAAAACAATATTATTTGAAATATAGCACAGACCATCATGTTTACCTGCAAGGAAAACACTGGAAATCTGTTTGTTTCCCCAAACATGCTATAGTAGACCAACCTAAGTATTCTAAAGATAACTGCTATTAAAGTGCTCCTGTCAACATCTGTCTGTTCTAAACTCTGCCAGGGCCTACTTATGGAATATGATCAGCAGAAAATGTGGTAGGACTTAGGTACAGTATAATAAATATTTCAGTATTTGCATTTCTCTCAAATCACTATTCTGTGGATAGAAAGACAAAAAATTTCTATCTTTCCTTAGAATGTATGTAGCTCTTATTATTGCAAATTTCAAAAACTGATTCGAGTCCTCTAGTCAGCAAAACCAACAAAACACTGAACTTCAAACTTAGCAAGTGTTGAGGGAAGGCCCCGAACACTCAAGTCAGATCACACATCGGAGTCTTAAAAAACACATTTTCTTCTTTGCCTAATGGCACCGAGGATAGCTGGTTATTTTTAAGAAGCATTATATATTTTGCTAAAAGTGCTACTTATTCAGATATTGTTTAGACTTTTTTCCTTGAAACATTTTCACAAGTTACCAATGCAGATAAATAGAGGATTCTGCTCAGGTCAAATTTCTTTAGCAGTTGTTAACACATCAACATTGTAACAAAAAGCTGATAAAGAAGGTATGTTTTTGTTGTTATATTTAGCTACCCTTTTTTTTTTTTTACCAATACACCTATCTTTTTTGAAATGGCAGTTTGCATATGAGAAAGTAAATGTTTACAAAGTAGATAGCAGCCTACAGATTGGTGTGACTTTTTTCCTTAAAATTAAACTGCAATGATTAACCACCCTTTATTTAATGTCTCTAAAGGAAAAATACTATCAACTATTCAACTATCGCTGAAATATAGTAATCCTGGAAGAGTAGCAACACAACCTCTTAAAATCCTATAGGTATCGAGATATTAAGATTACTGTGTTAAAAAAATAAAGGATCTGAACACCGAGCATGAATATCATCTGTTTTATGCTACTTTTGTAAAGTAGTGACTGTTGCCACCTATTCTACTTCACTCAAAGAGCACCACAATATGAAATATTTGTATTTTTATACTGACCATATATAACAAAATTATCTAGTGATTCAGGGCTGAGGAAACAACTAGGGTAAAATAACTCACCTATGACTTGAGTTGTCTTTTATTTCCATCCAGCCTCTGTACAAGTTCTCATGCAAATCCCAGTCAGAATCCCATGTATCTTCTTGCATTGCTAAGTTATGCTGAATTTTAGATTCCGCTTTAAAATATAATGTATTTTTTTAAACCTTTATGTAAAATCATTGTTGAAGTGAAAAGCTTTTTATTTTTAGCTATTAATTCCAAAGGTGAAAGTTACTTACATTTAGATAAAAATGGTAATCCTACATAACAGTAATCTCCACATTGTAAGCCAGGGTCGAAATAAATATTTGCTATCTGCAAAATAGATAGGTGAGATTAATTAACAAAATACACAGTAACTCTAATAACCAAAGACAAAAGATTTCCCATAACCATAGGTATTTACATATGCTATAGATGAAAGAGAACTTGTAGAAACAAGGCATAAACCAACCTTTGATTTTTTTCCTGGCTCTAGATCTTCTTTATTACTTCTCAGCCTCTTATAATAGAACCTCACATCTTCGGATAGGGAGCGTATCTGCTGTACTTTCACTTTCTGGGAGAAGGAGTTCATAACGTTCAGGCTCTGGTGGACTACTTTTCCCTAAAGAAAAGGTGAAATACGTGTACATGAGATATTTTTCCCCGGTACATTTGTTTAATTACGGAGGTTGACAAAGACCATGGCAGAATCAAAGCATTAAGTACAGAGTTAAATCATGCAATCAAAATGCAATCAAAATAAAAGTCACTTTCATCACTTTTGAGACAGGTTTCTGGGGATTCATGTTCTTTCCTCCACTTACTTCTAAACACAGTTCACTCCTCTTTCAAAATAAGCAGGTCTTAAGTATTTTGGTGAGATAGGATGACAGTTACACCAATTAATGCTGAAACGAAGTAAAGTTTACCAGACAAGGGCATGAAGCCAACAAAAGTTACAACACTCCAGTCATGAAAGGATGACAAGCAAAAAAAAGTTAAGCCTTAGAGACTGAAAATTGCAGCATAACAAGTGCTCTCCTCAAAAAGGGGAGGAGAAAGAATAGTGCAATAAATTAGCACAGATTTATTAATCCCCTGTTGACTAACCTAGCCTCTGCCTCTGACAAGCCCAACTGCATTTCCCTTTCAAAAAAGTATCATTAATCTAATAGCCATCAAGTAAAGCATGATAAAGTGCAAGTGAAAAAATTAATTTCAAGTGCACAAACTAAGATCAGCAGCAGGAACAAGGAGACATCTAAGAGGCAGGCAGAATTCCAAGAAGGGAAAAAAAAGAAGAATCAGAGTATAAATTAGTGGGAAAAGACTAGCCTAGAAATATATTTCAAAATGAAATACATTCATTGTGAATATTTTCAAATAAAAGACAAACACAGCCAGTTGATACTGCAACGTTAAGCAGCATTTTTAGAATATTGAAAATCAAGATACAGATTGACTTACTGATCTCAAGTCAGACCAAACTCAATAGTTGAAAACACAAGATCGTGAATTTAAAGTCTACTACAAAGTTTATCTTCAATTAAGTCTATTTTGAAGTCCGACCATACTCAACCTGTTCAATCCAAGACAGACTGAGACTACACAGTACAGACGAGGAAACAAGCGATTCCAAAATGGATCCATTGAGATGTACTCACTAGAGATTATCAAGACTGGTGAAAATGTGGTAAAACCTCACTCAGATGACTACGTAGATGTCATACGTATAAGAAAAGACAGATTGCTAAAGATGAAGGAGAAAAGCAAAATGATAAGCAGGGAAATACAGGCTCTTTAACCTGAAAGAAATATTAGGGGAAAAACATGGCTTTTTTAACCTATTAAGAAGAATACACAGCACATACACTGCTCCATACTGATGTCAAGTGCTAAAAAGAGGTAAGAGAGCTACTAAGGCTCAAGGATAGTGCTGACAAAGCATAAATAGTTATGAAGTGGCCAGAAATAATTCTGGACTGAAAAAATGCAGGAATGTTCACAACCATCCCATAAGCGTCAGGAATAACTTCTTAGGAGGAGTAAGCAGGGAAAAGAGAGTCATTACTAAGAGACACAAGAAACAGAGAACTTTTAAAGACTTGTTTGGATTCTTTAGAGGCCTGAGAATTTTTACAAGGGCTAGAGGAAATCCAGACCCTTATTGCAGGCCAAGACAGCTCGGCAACATCTCCCTGGCCAAGTATGGTGCTGGGGCAGAGTGCTCCGGCGCCGACAGCAGCTCCAAACAACATGCGCGACGCCTCGGCGAGCCCAGGCTCGGCTAGGCATGGAAGGGAGTGCACCGGGGACTCACGGCACAGCTGCTGAGCCAGGGCCTGAGCAGCAAGGAGGCACCCCGTCTGTTCGGGAGGCTGCTCTCTGTGAGGGGGTGCGAGTAAGATGCTGAACACAACCTGAACTGCAAGAGGAGACCTGAGCTCTGGGGTCTTGGCCACCGCCGTGTTCCAGAATGCAAGGCTCTCCTGTAGAGACGCTACTGCGCCCTTCTGACCGGACACACTCTCCAGGCAAGCATCTCTTTGCTAGGGATTACCGTAGGGGTTTAAGGAAGGAAAACAGAAAATTGCAGTATCCCCCCTTTTTAGTACTATTTTTCAAAGTATACTGAAATTAGGTTCACATCCCTCATCTTTTAACCTTGCAGGAAATTGCTAGGATAATTTTTATCACATCATTGCCATCTCCTTTCACTACCATTTATATTTTTTCTTTCAATTTTTAATCCCTTTCCCGAAGATTTTGAGTTGTACTAAATTCTCTGCTCATCAGAAAGTCACATGTAGTTCACCTTTGTGTAAAATGCCAACTGGAAAGTCAACATGGTTCAAGAGCCCATGCTGCCATGGTTATGCTGACCGCTAAGTGGAGAAGCACATGCTGACTGGTGTGATGACTTGCTGCTTGAATCTGTAACCCTGAGCAAAGAAGTTGCCTCAGGCACTCTCTTGTGTAAGCACTACTGCAGGAGCAGGGATGAAACTCACTTCCCAGGAACAGCCATTCCAAGTTTTTGCAGAGCAGCAGAGTAACTGCAGAGTCTCACAGATTTGTTTTCCTATTCCTTCCTCTGCCACGCACTCTCTGAGGAGAATGAGCTTCCAGTGTGGGAGCAATGAAAGAATCCTTCAAGGACTTCTCATCCTGGAGCTTCAGCTCGCTAGCTGAAGTCTGGCATTACACTATTTCTGAGAAACAGGCAGACATTTTTTTTTCTTACTCAGAAGTCCCAACACACATGAAAGGCTAAGAATAACCAAGTGACCACAGCTGCACTAGAACAAAGCTGCAAAGCAGCAGGTGTGGGACCCTGCCAGTACTGCGGACACCATTCAAGCACATGCAGTAAAAGAGAAGCACAGAGAACTCGTGCTCAGAACTGTGGGGAATAAAACTGTGATAAAAGCAGCATCTTAAAAGTTCAGAAGCACGATCTCTCCAGCAATATGGCAACATGCAGCAATTCAAGGAAGCAGTTTCTCTTAAAAGGGACAGACAATAGAAAACACAATGTGTAATGCTAGAAACCCATTATCTTACTGGAAAGGACGGTGGAAGAAAAATGTGTTTTGGGGAGCAAGTCAGTGAGCCCACAGCAATTACCGCCTTCACTGGTATAGTTAAAATCTGAAAGAAAGAACAGGAAAGTTTAGAAAAAATACATTAATTTCAGTCTTTAAATCTCTTTCATTCCTTAGAATAACAAAATCCTGAAATACTAAAATTCTGAAATTCCAGAATTCATGTTTCAAAGGCATATCTATAAACCTGACACTTAGCCACGAATTAGGATCTCACCATAGATGGTTATACTCAAACCAAGTTTTTTCCTCTTCAAATTTTTAATTGAACAAAACTTTCAAAAAATGGTTTCTCAAATCAAAATATTTACTAGCTCTTCATTTCATCAATACTATAGAAAAATAGGAAGCGCATCTTTGCTCAATCACATTTAGCATCATTTTCCACAGAACACAACAGTTAAGACACAAGCTCTCTCACAGGGCATTATTTAATCTTCCTTGAATAAGGCTAATTCTGTTGGATAACAGGATGACATCTCAAAAAAAGAAAGAGGCAAGAGGATAATTTAAACTTCTCGAAATGCACAGAAAGCCATGATAAGATCCTGCAATACAATTAGAGTTAGAAAAAAGGAGTGTAGACAGAAATACAGCAAATACAGCGTCTCACTAATGAGATTCTTACTGTAGTGGCAGAGTAAATTGTAAGAACAAACAAAAAAATAAAAGGCCCCAGGTTATCATACTGAAGGGTGACACACATGCATGCACATTAAAAAAAGTAAAGAATTACAGACAACTGGCAGAAATGAAGAATTTCCTATCTTCTGTAACTTCACCAGAGCCACACAATGCACTTTTCATTTTGACTTTATAACCGTTGCATGATCACATCTATTTTTGATATGCACATAACTCAAAGATAATGAATACCATAACCCAGTGATACTAAAGGTCATTCCATTATCTAATAGAATCTCTGTTAAAATTCATTTATCAGTATCAACAGGAAAGATGTATGAATTTGACAATTAACCAAATCTTCTCTCTCCTACTAACCCTGGTGGAAGAATTCTGCTGCATCAACTATCAGCAAACTAACTTCTGCAAAGCAATTTTCTCAGGAGGGAGTTTACAATAAACCTTGAAAATTATATCTTGATTTTAGAAACTGACAATGCATCAAAAAAGCATATTGCTGGGATGTGTCGTGCCAAGACATTCATGCACTGATGCTTTAAGAATGTGTCATGACATTGAAGTTCATGTGGACCCATGCCTCAAAGCATCAGGTCAGACTGAAATGAAAGTTTCTGAAAGCCAGGGAAACGCAAAATTAAAGTTGTTCCTTCAGAGGAGACCAGCACTGGTAGCACTACTGTCATTTTCTCCAAGGTTAACTTCTCCCTGGAACTGCAATCCATCCACTAGTACAACTCTCAAAGCTTCATGCTTTACGTCATTTACAGTACAAATTAAGACAAGTTGCTACACTCACCAACCACTTTTCTGAGTTAATTCAGCCAATTTAGAAAGCCTTACACTACAAAATACGACAGCACTAAGAGAAAAAAACCCTCATATTAAGATAACCAAAATACTTGTTACCTTCCTCCCCAGCTTACTAAAGCCTAGTATTTCTACGTTCACATTAAAAAAAAACCCAAAAAACCCCACACCATTTGTGCAGCACCAGTGAACAGACAATAAATATACCTCATAATCTGTTGTGATTTGTACAGCTCCATCATGAATTCCTTCAAGTTCTTTTGCTATTAGTTTTACTCTAAACACAGCATAATAACCAGATGTTAGTATCACCTGTAAACGACAGAAACAGAATCATTCCATTAAAGAGAAACAAATATGGCAAAAAAACCATACCCAACTCCCTCCTAAGTTGGTCTGTTTGAAACACACCTATCGATGGCATATACAAGAAAAAATATTACTACAAAAATAAAACACTTATTATACTAATAAATTCCACCGTTCTTCTTGAAAAGGGTTAGGATCATATGAAGCCATGGAGATTATAGCCTCGAAATCTTTCTATTTAAAATCTAACTACACCTGAATATAACACAATTTCTTAAAATAAATAAAAATATACCTCCCCCTGCCTCATACACACTGCCAAAAATGGAGCTATATAAAAAAATACATATTGGTCTTTTTTCCCCCCCCCCCTTTTCTTCTAAACCTGTTTTGAAACAAGAGATTCAAAGGGTTACTTACTGAAGACTGATCTGACGCACCAGCGTTTTGTAGTTCAGGAAGGTTTGCAATTATTGTTGTTCTGTTTCCTTTTTCAGTTGCCAGGAGTTCTATGGCCAAACCATCCCCTATAATATGCCAACTTTTTATAGCCAGCTTAAAAAGAATAAAACATAGTATTTTCAATAACAACAGTGATTTAAAATTTTTGAAAGAAAAACTAAGAATGAACTGATCCTTACCTCTATTGGATTGCTGTTGATGACTGCAAATAAAATGCTAGTAGCTTCTGCTGCGCTCAGTATCCCAAAATCTATAAATCGTTCCTCAGTTCTTGGAGGCAGTACAAAGTACTAGAAAGATTGACAAAAGCATTTTAGCTTACCTTAAACACAAAGGACGCTCAAACTCCAAGCTGATTAACAAATGCATTAAAGAAAACAAAATGAAAAAAAAAATCAAGCACAGCAGTACTGTATAACAGTCTCAAAGGTCTACCTAAAACCAAAGGGAAGAGAAATGTCTTTTTCAACAGTTACAGAGCTGTTTATGGAAAGAACTGGTAAAGTGGGGCTTATTTTGGGTGACATTTTTCTCATTTTTCTCTCTGTAAAATCATGATTAAATTAAAAAAAGCCACTCTGTCATACATGCAGAATACAGAATTAAAATGAGTTCTGAGCATTCTGTTTCTAATTGGACCAAAGTCTCCAGGAAAAAAAAAAGGCAAATACTTACATCTAAAAACCCTGTGTATGCTCTGACAGGTAGGTGAAATTTAGAAGCGTTGGTGATGAGTAAGATATTGTTATCTATATGAACAGATGATGTGGAAGGCATAAAATGAAGTGTAAAAATATATCTGGATTCATTAGGTGGAATTAAGACAGGTTTGCTGAAGTTCTGAACCTGGATCAGTGAAGAATGAAGATCGAAGTTACTATTTAATAAAGCACTGGATATTTAAGCATCTAGTTTTAGGAAAACTGTTCCACTGGAACGAGGCTTACTTTAAACATTGGTTTTGCTTCTTCTGGTAACAAAATATCATGTATGAGGACTGCAAAACTGAATGTGTTTGTTAAGTAGATTGGTCTTTCCACGGAATCAGAAGGACTGTCACGGATATGAAAGAGTGTGGCAGCATGATCAAATCCTAAATACCTATTAATAGAAAAAAAAATTAAGAACTGAAGATCTTCCTAAAAAATAACCTGTTGTTCTTGCACAAAAGAAAAGAACCCATTCAAATCCTACAGCAAAAAAAGGAATATACCCCAGTGCTAGCTGACACTGTGTATTAGTGCTACAAGGACACACAAGTTATTCAATAACCTCACTGAGATAAGAAAGTAACTCAACATATCAGGAGACAAAATAAAAGGGGAAAAAAAGAGAGTTGGGAGTATTAAGATTTTTGTAAATTACATATGGTCCATATCATCTAAATCAGGCATCTGCTACACAAAAGTTTTAATACATAAGGAGCAGCTTACTTGTTCATCTTTAAAATACTACCAGTTCTGTTGATAATAAATCATCACCCTGATTAAAAAGAACTTAGCTATACTTTGTAACTCAGTAATAAAATACAAAGTATGGACAGTTCTCCCAGAACTTTGCTTAAAACTACTTTCTCTAACCTCACTTCAGAGGACAGTGTTAGATGAGCAGATACAAAACTGGGAAACTGTAATTCTGAAGATGTCTCAGCAGAGCCTTCAGCTACTCTGACAAGCAATGCAGAAAGATCACTCGGATTCCAATTTTGAAACTAGAATTTCCAATTCTGAAGCTAGCTTATGAGTTACCAAGACTATCAACTAATATCAGAACAGAAAATTTAAACCCAGTAACTGCAGGTCTAAAGTTCCAGAGCTAAAAGAGGCACCAATGCTTTATATCCCCTCCTCCATAAAGGGCTACAGTTCCCTCTGCTAATTCTCAGCATTTAGTTTCTGGGTATTGTTCAACAAGCTGTAAACTCACCCATCCAGTACTTCTGCTTGATATGGTATTTCAAGTTTGGAGTAGCTCTTCTCTTTCGCTTTAACAGTTATTTTGCCAGAAGACTGTGATGCTTTTTTCGCTTTAGATGCTGTACACATAAGAACACAGGAAGGATGTCAGAGCAAGTGAGAAGTGACCTATCAGGTTAGATCATCCCGTGTGGATGATGATCTAGCACAGAGCTAGACCAGAGAGAGCATCACTGAAGGAAATGAGTCTTAAGGAAATTTTAAGGACCTGACATAAACCTAGGAAGTGAAAGATCAGGGTTCTGAAATCCTCTCAGTTCCAGTTTGGGGACATGCCGGGGTTAGCAAGCCTACCCACCTTAGGAAGTCTAGTTGTTCCTGTCAAAGAAATGACATGGCAGACGTGTCCAGAAGGTCACTCAGATCCTAGTCAGCCAAGTTCCCCACTTAGATCAGGACTATATCCATCTCTCCACTAACCAAATGACTCTTGAAACCACTACTACACTCCTTATTTAAAACCACCAGACAAGCATGACTTGAGACCAAGAATGCAGCAACGTTTTAATAAATTAAAAGACAGTCTAAACTTCATAGAAATACAGCCATGATCCTTGTAAGGATTCAATCTCTATAGGCCTTAAGAATGAAGCTCCAAGGCTGCAGAACAGTGTTACCCTGGTAGAAATGCCACACTTAGGTCTGGCTGCTTTACTGAAAATAAGTCACCAGTCAAGGTTCTTATGATTTGTTACTGGTTGAAATGACTTGCTGTCTGTGACTTCAGAAATGACCCCTCTAAAAGTAACAGAAGTTAAAAAACCCACAACCCAAACAGAAAAAAATTCATTCCCCCCACCCAAAATGATAAATACAATTGTCTTAAAAGAACTGGAAAATCATTCACAAATATTCAGTGCATTTTAAGAAGAATCTGAAATGCTGAAGCAAGAGGGGAACAATACTTACCATCAAAGCTAATACTTGCAACTTTGGTATATTTACTTTCAGAGGCTTTTAGCGTAACTGGCTTGAAATGTACTGTTATAGCTTCATTCTGTGGTGTAGGTCTAACACTCTGCAAACAGAATCAAAACATCAAGCACCTGCACACTGATCACTGCTAACACACTGTACAGCTTTCACACATTCATCAGAGCACATGTTATAATCATAATTATTTTTTGCGGAGTTTTTACAGGTCTGTCTTCCCTGTAAGAGTTAGAGATGTCTTAGAAGATACTGCAGAACTTTTCTCACATCCTAAAAATTACTCAAGTCGTCACTGTGAGGGAAGGTATGCAATAGGGAGTTTGCTTTGGAAATGTTGTTTGAAGAACAGACAGAAACCTAACTTATTCCTAATGCTGCAGAGCTAAAATAGCTAGAGCTAAAATACGGGGTATATTTGTATCTGGTTGACTCATTAACAAAGCTGTTAACTGACTTGTGTAATTAATGGTGATGATACACAGGGCAAGAGGAACCCAGCTTGCCTATGGTCCCATGCTAAGTCTGCAGAGCTGCCAAGAAAATAAATAAGTAACTGCACAGAGAACAATTTTCTACCTCTGAGGTTACAGTTACTCTGTAATGACATTTTACAAGATCAGCTTTTGTATTGGGGGGTTACTATTTTAAACTATATGTAAAAGGTGAATTGAGCAAGACCAGAACAGCCATCCTGCCCTGCTATCAGCCACCAAATTACAGACTCTGAATGTTGCCATTTGAAGAGTCTATGAAATTTGTTTGTGAAGCCCTTAATAGACATGGAGATTTAGTTAGATAGATTCCCAGACAGGAACTGGGAATCAAGTACTTAAATGCTCTTATTCTTACTTAAAATTGGGATGGTTGCCATGATTCCTGCTCCCCAGCTGTCTTCTGTTGCAAGAACAGCTCAGCTGCTCACGTAGCAGCTGCTAAGCTGCTGCAAATTACAAGATGCTTTATTAAGGAGAGCCAAATGAGCGCTGGCTTACCTTAAACTGGGCTACAGAGGTCCAGCACCTGCTTCAGCAGCAGCTGAGCCTTTCTTGGGCAAAGAGAAGCAGGACAGACAACCCGTGGTAGGAACCAGGTACAGCTAAAAGCTGAGCTACCCTTTCTTGAAAATAAGGCTGTAAGATATTGTGTATAAAACACACACGACTACTGCTGCACCTGCTGAATGATACCTACTGCCCCTCCTAGGAGCTTTGGTATTTTGGACCAGCAGTCCCGGGCTTTATTACCCATCTACATGGATGTCACACACACCCGACACCTCCCCTCACGAGTCAGTTCAGTATCACAGCTTCCTTCTAACCAAATTCCGTATCACAAAGCAGAAGTCTTGCAGCATCTTAAACGTAACAGCAGCAACGCACACAAGCCTTCCTCCCCGCAAAAACTCCTGAAGAGCCAAAGCTGTAACCAGGTTTACAGCATTTGCACAACAAAAATGACAATCACTTCTAGCAGCTATTTTCATGCTAAAGGCTGCTTCTTAATTATTCTCATTTGAAACTGTGCTGATTGCTTTCAGCAAACCAAACTAGAAATACTCAAAAAAAGCTAGACTGTCATAGAGAAATGTCATGTTTCAGAGGTGCAGCTCTTCAATCACGTGAGTGCAAAAGAACTAGATAGATTTACTCAAACTGTCTACAGATGACAAAGTTAATGAAGGAAGAATTTGTTTTGTTGAAAATGTAATGGTATCGTTACCATTACTGTATGTAATGGCACATTTCTCATTTGTTATTAGATTTCATGATATGAAAGAAAATATGGTAGTAAGACAACTAAGGAAGACAACTTCCTTAATCCTTTCAACTTAGTTTTCCTCAAATTATATTTAATTTAATTTGCCTGAGCAAAAACAGCTTCCTGAGAAGTGCCTCACAAATCATCATAACTGACCCTACACAGCCAGTTGTAAGCAAACATGAAAAACCCAGTTCCATGGAGAATCCACCTTGAACAAATTCTATCAAAAAAATCCAAAACAAAACAAAACAAAAAAAAAAAACCCAAAACCACACTTTCTCAGAACCACTCCCAAAGGCGTCTGCTGTGGGGAAGGAGAATTAATAAAAGACAGCTCTGCTTCTTCATTAACACTGGTCTCTCATGGACCACTGGGGCTTCCATGTAGCAGCACAACTGCTGAAAAAACAGGCCTTGGGCACTCCAGAGACCAGGGACAAACAGCTGTACCCCACTGCAAGGGGGAACGGCCACGTGGACGCAGGCAGCACCAAGGGCTCCTTCCCGCGGGGTCCTGTGCATGACGAAGTGCATGACACTGTGTTATGCACTTGTCCAGATACGACCACTCAGCTACACTTAACTTTCCACTATCTGAGCTTTCACAGGCAACAGTGTAAAGCACAGAGCACCAGCCAGAACCACCGAGGAACAGCACTACTGCCTCAACCTCAGCCTTTAAGTCACCTTCCCCTTGAATACTGTGTCTGGGATATATGTGCTCATACATGGAGACTAGGGAGACAAATGGGAAATAATAAACTACTCTCAGGCTTCAAAAAATTTGCTCTGAAATATCTGAATAGTGACAAAAAAAATCCCTTAAAATATTTCAAAAAAAGTTTTCCTGTCAGTCAAATCTCAGATCTCTGCTATCATACACGTCTTCTAAAGTTGCATTTTTTTTCCATAAACCATGATCAGCAACTTAAGAGCATGCTTTTGCTTTTAACTACCAAATGCGCTTAATTCCTATTAAAAGCAAACATGAAATTTTCATTCTAGAGAGGGGGCAGACAAAAAGGGATCAGCCATCAAGTCTATCCAACTTTTGATTGCACAGTTTAACTGTGATGGCATGACAGAAATTCACCCAGGGCATAAAATAAAAGCAATTCTCTCTGAAAATGGGGAAAACCCTACAAACGCAGGTAAAGAAACTTTTTAGAAAGAGCTTTAAACCCAAAAAAAAAGGTCACTCATTTTCCTGAACCAATCTGCTGGCCCACAGCATGACTAAGTACTTCAAGGCAGAGTCACTATGGCTTTGGCAGGAGCTCTGTTAGCCGACTCTCATGCACAGACGACCTGAAGATATTTAGCCCCTCCAGCAGCGAGCCTCAGTACATGCTAAATATAGCCCTGGCCTTTTCTTCTGACATTAAGATGAAATTTGTGACAGAGCTCTGTCTCAATGGCTTTTAAACTCTAGCTCCAGAGGGTCAGAAATGCATTTTTCAGGATTTCTTAGAAGCAGCCTGGCCACAATATTCTTTTCAAAAATGCTTTATTTGTGCTGACCATTCTGAAATTTATGTGGTTGGCACAGCACAAGTTTACGCAGTGCTTGAAGTGCTGGGAAGGGCGCATAGTTTGCAAACATCACACCAGAATTGTTCCTTACTCAGAGCAACTGCTGACTTTCAAAATCCCTATTTTGAGTCCCTATGAGTCTGGTGCAGCTCAAAAGGGACATATGGAGCACAGTGCCCTATGCCGTGAGGCAACTTGGTCACTGCAAAGGTGAGTTCTAATAGCTACAAACCCCCAAAATTCACTGATTTTATCCAGTGGGAAATTAACGCCCCCAAGTCTGTCATGACTTGTAAAATGAAGCTATCCCACAACAGTCTCCTGGCATGGTAAAGAACACTGCCTAAACAAACACATGGACCTTTTTTTGCAGAAGGCAATATGCCATCAGATATTCAATGCGATACTGATGGCTTAAGTGTAAAATTATTTGTACTGTACTTAAGAGAAGTGTTTCACACTTGAATTATCCATATGCCTAAAGTCTGGCCAATCTAAGATGACAACCACAACAAAAGAATACTCATTGCTGAAAAATCATTTGAGAAATATTCCAACCTTCTGGTTGTAAAAGTTACACACTTTCTAAAAAGGACAAAAAAGAAAACATGCAATTATCCTGCACTAGAGGCAATTCCTAACTACAAAGACCATATGGGGCCTCCAGCCTACTGTAGTCTTACTAATGTAAAGAGCATTAGGACTTTCATAATTTAAATCCTGTTCCTATAATATTTTAAGTTTGCCTCGACTTAAAAATTGCCAGCAAGTAATAATTTAGTAAGCAGCATTGCAGTGGGCTATTAGCACAGTGGAAAGTTATTCAGATTAAAAAAATGTGTGTTATTCGTAGCCTAAATTCATCTAGTCTCATTTTCTAGTATCTTGTTTTATGTTTGTGTTAGACTTCTATTATTAAAATATTCTTCCTTACAGTTATAGACACAAGCTTTAAAAACACTGCAATGCTTCCCAAGAGTTCAGCAAAGCCTTCCTGCCAATCCCTCAGTCATTCTTGCTTCTTCTGGATTCTTTCCAATACTTCAACATTGTTTTTTGAACTACACTGGGGAAAAAAGTAGAGCTAGTTGCAAAACTAATCTGCAAAATAAGGAAGAAAGGAGAGGTAACAGGATAGAGTGAGGAAAAAAACAGTGGGCAGTGAGAAAAAACATCTAAGAGAAAGGTATGGGTGAATGAAGGTAGATGATCAGAAGAGAAGCAAAATGGTGTGATAAAAACAGCAAGTAGAAAATCCCCAATCTGGAGCTCTAAGGCTGTGGGCACTTCCTCTGCAGCTGGGGCAGTCTCACAGGAGGGGGCTCCAAAAGGTTCCCAGACCCTTTTTCACATTTCAGGCTACAAAGCCGAAAAACTCAAGAGAACAAAAGGCGCTGGACAATCTGCTTTTCAAAGCTACTCTTTGCTCACTTTAAATTAATAAGTTGGACCACCACAACCTTCACATAATCTCATGCAGTCCAAGGAAAAGACAAAGAATCCCAGAGACCTAGCGTTAAGGTTCTCAAGTGGCCAAGATACTGAAAACACAACCTATGAACGCTGCAATAAGTGCTCGAACGATTCTATAAAACACATGAGCTTTAACACGCATGCAGATTATTTGTTGTCTGACTACAAAGTTTTTATTTTCAGCCACATATCCTGTAGCTTCCAATTCTGAATGGTGTATGGTCATCTGTGAATGATCTGTTTTTATGAGAAGCAAATCCAAGTACAAAGTTTCAAACTGAAATTAAATAAAACTTACTGTAATTGGCACATCTTTTGTTCCTGAATTTAATAAATGCAGGTTTAAAATTTTTGGCAGATCTGTTAAAAAAACCACACACACAGGGCTGTTAGGCTATCTTAACAGATAACATTATACAAAAAATCTGCACTAGCTTTTTTCCTCCTATTAAATCAACTGTTGTTCAGGTTAAAAGTATGGGCAGTCAAAAATACCTAATCCCAAGGATGTGACACACTTGGACACATTTTTACGGTACTGGTAGGAACCATAAGCTTCAGTTAACCTCTCTGATTTCTAAAACTGTAAGTAGTAAACAGAGTAATAATGCTACAATGAATGTTTTAACAGATGCACCAGTATTCAGTAGAAATTGAGCATTTAAAAAAAAAATCTTTAAACAAGTAGGTTGCATGGAAGAATCCTTCAGCAGCTCCATCACTTTTTTTGAAAGAAGATATTGACTATTTTTTCAAAACTGCAAAAGAAAGATTGTTCTATAAGTATCTCCAGCTGTGTTTTCTGCCAGGTACAGCTTGTAATTTTTTTAAATTTCACTAAACAATTTCTCTAAAAGTATAATACGTTTTAAAATATTACACAGAATCTCAGAATGGTTGAGGTTGGAAGAGACCTCTAGAGATCATCTAGTCCAGCCTCCTGCTCCAGCAGGGACACCTGGAGCACATGGCACAGGGTGGCAGCCAAGTGACTGAAGTAGCAGTATGTATACATACATACATAAATAAATAAGTCTTTTCCCTTTTATCCCAGTACTATTTCCAGTGTTTGGGAGGGTCAGGGGATGGAAATCAATACAACAAATGCAGATAGAAGGATTCTACTATTGTTTTTTAGAAAACATCATTTGCAACTGGGTAAGACCAACATGTGTCTTATTACTAGCCTTAAAAGCCTGATATGCAAACTACTGCTTGCTGGCACATATCTCAGATTCACCCACAAGTGGATACATCTGTGTAGAGTTTCAACACAGTTTTGCCTGATTTCTAAAAATCGGTCTTTTAAAGAATCACCATCCTACAAGCAACTCCTGAATAGTACAAAGCTAAGTGTGCTCCCCAGCTTCGAAAATACTTTGAAAAAGTAAAAGTCTGGAACATCATTTACCTTGTGTTCGTAGTGTACCAAAATCTAGCATTTCTGTGGAGGAATAGATTCCTGGAGCTTAAAAACAAAGAAATAAAGTTACCATTTTTATTCTGTTAAAAATAAATTAAGTTGAACAACTTTAACAAATATTTTTCTACAAACCTGTTGTAACTTCTACCTCAACAGGGAGGATGATAAATTCTGTGTTGTCTGAGGCATTTGTTTTTATTCTAATGAAAGCTGTATGATTATCTGCTTCTCTTGAAGAAAAACTGGCTCTCATCACTCCTTTTGTTTCATAGGGAGGAATTTCCTAACAAAAATAATCAAAGCACACCAATTAGAATGCAGTAATTACAAAAAGAGCTGCCACACCAGAAAAAATACAATAAAAGCATTGAGTACCACTTCATTAAGAGAAAAAAAATTTAAAAAGGGTAAAATATAGGCGGCATTTTTTTTAAAGTTACCATTAAATATGGCATGGTTTTATTTATTTGGGTAATAAAATGATCATCAGAAAAAAATCCTCATATTAATGACACTTATTAAAAATCAGTATACACAAGAGGTATCCCATGCCACATTCATCCAAAAAAGTTTTATTCATCAAAACTGTGATAAAGCAGGGGACTGACAGAATTAAAGCACAAAATCTAGTGATAAAGAGTGCAGTAACATCAAGCATTGATTTCACATATTCTAATTGCTTCCTCCATAAAAAACATGAAGAACACAGTTTCAGTGACACAGAAGCAGATGTTAAAATCACTTAATTAAACATAAATCAAAATAAATGCAGAATCCTAACTAAGCAGAAGTCTGAAGAGTTTCAAGTTTATCAACCATCAAGCAGGTCGCAGCAAAAAGTCAAAATGTGGAGGTGTTTCTACGCCAAGCCTATTTCCGCAGCCCCAAACTGCATTCCGAGCTTGGAAGACTTGCCACTACAGAACGACTGGACAGGGCTGCAAGGCAACACCAGCCTCAGGACGACGGTTCACATACCAACCTTGCACATGTTGCCCCACCTCCTTTTTTTTTTTTTATTTTAAATATGAAAATCTTCAGTTCAAATTTGAAGATTCTTGGACTTGAAAGGCAAAGTAGCCAGGAAGCTGGCATTTCTGATGAGTAGCCTTTGCCTTGCATGGATATTTTTCAGCTGTCAACTTCTTTTATATTTTTGGTGATGGAGACTGGTCAAGATATAATCCAGAGAGGTGCACTGTGCCTCATACACCTCTTCCGCACCTCTGCAGTATAAAACTCACACTGACTCACTGCGGATGTCCAGCAATATTTTGCACGAACCAGAGATTTTAAGACTTTGCTTTCGAAAGCATCACCTACCAAAGTACTAGTTTCAACTGCTGCTATCTGACAAGTTCCTAGATCAAAACCTACACTGACGACTCTTTCAGAATTAATTCTATATCAGATCTAACGTAACACATCAACTTTCCCAAGGATGCCATCTGATTCTTCTGTAAAAATAACTGAGATCTGTCAGATCTCTGAAGTACCTTTAAACAGCGATAACAAAAATACCCCGTTTCACCCAAACACCTGGCATCAAGGCCATTGTAGACAAGGTCAGTATCATCTTTCAAATCACTACATCAATGACCATTAGGAAGAGCAAGGGGATTAACACTGATTTATATTAACCCAACCATTTTTCCATGAAACAAAGGGGTAAATGCCAACTAGAACTAGCTTCCTGCTCTTCCCATGCACTATGCTGAACGCTTTCAGGCTTACGTCATTACGAACTGCCTCTAGATCCCTTGCAACCTGCTTTTAATCATCACTCTGGCCCAGAAACGCTGCACTGCTACATGCTCAAGAAACAGAACTAGAAATAGAGCAGGATTTAAAACAAACAACAAAAAACCCCAAACCACCCACCCCTGTTGCCTTCCTTATGGCTCTGGGACTTTTGTCGCATGCTTACCTATGGTTAGCGAATCCAACGTCCCCCTTGAGCTCTGTTGTATTAGCAAAGGGTTTTCTTTAGAAGCATGGTCATTTGACTAAAATAGCATCCAAATATTTCTCTCGGAATCCGGTTCTAGTGCTTGCTTATATATAACTCGGCATCTGTTTAATTTTTTCCACCATATTTTATAAGATGTTTGCGATCTGTATTCACACTCACTTTTTTTTTCTCCCCATCTAAGGTCAAGATATTTCTGTTTTCACAGACTTTGACCTTCTCCAGAAGTCGGAATTACATTCTGTGATCTTTCTCTTTGCCCACTTGGAAACATCCTGGTTTTACTCACTACACCAGATGTAACTAACAGAGACTAACAACATGATTGAGCAAGCCAGAAGGAGACAAGTATCAGAGCCTCAGGACTTAAATTGCAGAGAAAAATCAAAGAAAAGGAATAGTTTCCACCGAGTCATGAAGCTGGAACTTTGAAAGGCATCCCAAAAGCAGTTTTGCTTAAAAGATACTAGGATGTACTACTTGAAAAGTTACATTTAGCAAAAAATGCAAAACACATTTAATAGGTCAGACTGAGAATCAATCTGACCCGTGTCCAAGAGCAGATATGTGAAGGAACCACAGGACACGCACATAGGAATATCGCCTAGAATTATTTCCTGCCAGTTCTGATTCATGAGCCAGGGATTTACTGCAGCTAGAAACACCAACAGCTTCTTCCATAAATTCATGCAGTTGCCTTTTTCTTAAACACCAATGTACATCCTTTTTCATCCAGAAGGATTTCTGTAGCTTTAAAAACAAAAATAGTTTTTCCATATTTTATTTCTATGCTTTTCTTGTGGGCTAAGTCCAGCGCAAGGGGCCATGAGAGGATCTGCACTGCCCTGAATGTTGAGATGGGTGTTATTCATTCTACTGGGTATCACCTTGCTCCTCCTATTTCAAAAAAGCAGAGCTCAGCATGGATGGTTTCATAAATTAAGTTTTCCTTCAGTTCCTGCTACTAAACATTTATTAGCTATTACTGTTTAGGTTGTGTGGTGTGTTTTTCTTTGAAAAAATCAGATTTAGTGACAAGAGATGAAGTTAGATTAAAAGACTATAATGAATATACAAGAGTTTATTACTCACCCACAGCTTCCTCGTACCTCCTTGCTGCCCTGTTGGGAGCTCTAAGTGGAGATCACCTCCACTGGAATACATTTCCACCACCTGGATAACAGGAAAATGTTACCACTCGGCAATAACGGGAGCCAGGATTAACTACCAGAGATCCCAGTGCACAGTGCCACGGTTCAGCAGCAACTGGACTATTACAGTTTCTATACCATCACTGAAAGCAAACTTGTGAGGTACTGGCTGGCTGTATAGTTTAAATGCTTTCTGCAGCATACCACATTCTGTGGATTATTTACTGACAGAATTCCATCCGAGCCCCTAGCGGATCACTCGTTTACTTGTTTCATTAGGCACAGCCCCACTCTGCCTCAGCGTGAGGCTTCTCGCACTGCAAAGCCCCCATGTGCTCCGAGAAATTACAACACTGCCCTATGACTTTTTGCAGAAAAATCTAGAAATTCATTATGGTCTTTGCATTTTATTAGTGGGCATTTCTGAAAGTGGCCTGTCAAATGAAGAGAGCATTTCTCCTTTCCTTTCTGATCAATAGGAATAAAATATAGATTACTCCTCAAGTTCTTGGATGATGAAGAAATAATATTGATGCAAAAAGGAGCTGCAAGTCTTTGCTGAGTTCAAAACAGGAGACATGGTTTGCTGCAGTCCTTTTCTTAATTAACCATGACGTTTAGTTTGTTCTTTTGCAGTAATTATGAGAATTTTTTTAAAAACTACAGATTTTACAGCTAAACCTCAACTCAGTAAACTCAGATTTATGAGCGTAATTTGAATTTTCTAGTATGACTCATTTGCATTTAAGCATAGAGAAACATATATATATATATATAAAATGAAGTAGACTTGCAATTTGAATGGAATTTTAAGGTATTCCAAAATAAATACAATTTCAGTTTAATACCATAAACAAGTGAATTTCTGACATCCCTGTCAAGCTCACCTGCAGTGGTTCACTGTGAGGGTTATGTATATTTATAATAGGAGAAAAACTGCTATTTACAGGAACTCTGGCCCCAATAAAAGGGCGCAATCGATAGGGGTTCGGTATTCCAATGCCAAACACCTGGTTCAGGAAAACAGAAAGGATAAAAACAAGTGTAAGTAACTGTAGGGGTTCTAGAGCCCATGTGCCCATTTTAGCAGCCTACCTGCTCTACTTTTCTAGTCTAGTTTAAAGGATAATTCAAACTGAACATTCAAAAGAAGCATCACGATAGAGCACTGAAATGAACCAGCCCATTCAGTTTGCAGTCAACAGTATTTCTTGTAGCTAATACTTCTCCCAGCACTGACTACTCAGAGCAGAGAACGTCAAAAGACTATCTTTTCTTTTGCTGATATTCTGAAATTCAGCTAGAGGTTAAAAAGATGCAAAACAGCCTTTGCTGGTGCCACTGCATGGTTATCGTTTTGAGTTGCAGGCAAATAGTTCAGCAGCAGATAGTTACGAGAACCTTCTTGCCACTGGATCGGACAAGCAGGGAGCTCTATAGAACGAGCTGGATCACTGCAATAAGCCACAGAAGACACCACAGGCAAAAAAGCAGAGTCCCTGAAGGGGTTTTAAAGCCAATTCAGTGACCCAGTTGGCAGCGTTTCCCCCAGGTATTTCTACTGGGTAGCTCTGTGGCAACAAGCACCTGCGATGGAAACTCTGACCAGCCCGTCTGACAAAGGACATTGTGCAAAGACCCCAGGTGCCTCACAGCAACAACATGCTCTGCTCTGGCTGTTTCACACTTCAAAGCTTTTTCCAAGAGTGTTCTCCACTTGCTCCTCTTACCTGATAAGTAAATACCCCATGATTAGAAGTGTTAATAAATAAAGTGTTCTCCACATTCCCCACTACTCTTGCGAGGAAAACTACATCGAAGGATGTATTGCCTCCCGGAGGAATTTTCTAGGGAGAGAAAAGAAAAGACAAAGTAGAAGTAAAACTGAGAACATTAACCCACAACATTAGCACACAAAGAAGCAACTCTGTGTGTGTTAGAGAAGACCTCCACATACTCTTTAGGGAAAGGACTTCTTCAGAAAGTCTATTACAGATCTAGGAAGAAATAAGTAGAAATTTTAAACAAATAAATGTGTAATAAAATCAAAATTATTTTACAGCTTATCCAGTGCAAGTTTGAATTCAAGTTTTAAGTAGAACTATAAGTTCAGAGTTCTACACAGTGCAGAAATACTTTGACTGACAGGTTACTGTCAAACTTTCAGCAGTGAGAAAGGTTGCTCACAGAGTTTCCCAAGAAAGGTTTTTTTTTCCTAAAAGCGTTTTACACAGCCCCTGCTAAACCACAGGCCCAATGACACAAACTAGAAGGCTACACCTGACAGTAATTCAGTCAAGAGTTAAGCCTGCTCGTGCCCTGCCTTTCAACTTCCAAGCTCTTGGGACACACTAGCAGCAGTTAAACCTGTGTTGGAGTAACTCATTTCAGACTTCAGTGGGCTTACAATTTTCATGTTTCATGAAGGTCTTGATATCCATTTTTTGCTCTAAGGTAAAGCATATTTTGTAGTCACTTCAGCCAAAGGTGATGTGCTGTTAGCTGCCAGGGCCAGCATATACTTCCAATGCAGTTAGGGTCACCACAAAACACAGCACTCCTCCCTCTCACGGGCTTGTGCATATTTCTGTGATCAGGTCAAATCCGCTTGGTAACTGATAGGAGATCAAGAAACGAAGCACCTGGCTTCATGTGTAGTTATTGCAATAAGAGGCTCATTTAAAGGAGTGGAGGGGGGAAAACAAGCTCTCCTTCAGAAAATGGACGCGCTACTTTTGAGCAGGCAGAACAACTTACCCTATTCTGAAAAAATGATGCATGGAAGTGTGATGTAGTAGCAGATATTGATACTAATGTAATTGTTTCTTCTGAGCTAGGGTTGTGTAGGTAAACTTTTTCCATTTTTGGCATTCCAACTGGCCTGTCAAAAAAAAAAGAAAAAAATTAAAGGCTAGCATTTAATCAACGATATAAATTTGGACTTTGTCTCATTGAACCTGAGAGAAAATAAATATAGCAGTGATTAACACTGATAAAGTTTCCATTAAATGTTTCTTTGGAGTAATATATGCAAATTCTACCTTAAAGAAACACAAGGGACTTGACATTTAATTCCATATAGTTTTCAGTTTATAGGAGATACATTTATAGGAGCTGCCACAACAGTGTTGAAAAAAAAAAAAAAAAAAATCAGAAAAATAGTTAAATGAACAGAAAAGTAGTTTCTCGGGTTTCTACTTCAGAAAGTACCACAAACTAAATAACCCTCTAAAAAGAAAACAGAACATACCCTAAAGAAAAGTCTATGCAAAATACTTTTGCCTAGAATCCAGAATTTATGTTGTTTCTTATTCTATGTTCTACACAATTAGGTATACAGACATGAAAAGGTTCTTGAGATACATTCTAGAATTGAAGTCTAAACACAGGAGCATTTTTTCAGCACCAAGTCATACTGATAATTCATTCCACATAAGCATTAAGCTTATTTCTTTTTACCTACAGCAATTCGTATGTGCTTACGAGGCAAGAAATGCTTCAGTTTCACTAATTATTTTCCAGATTTTGGCGTGACTTCAGCCTTTTTCCCATGCTAGGCAATGCATGCGGAGTAATTAGTGACTCGGTGCTGGTGCCTAAGCGTGTCAATCACAATTTCCTCCAAAAAAAGTTTGGGAATTCAAGGTAGTTACTTCTGCACTTTAAGCTTATGTCCATTCTGCCCCCCTTTCATGTCACCAAACATCTCAAACTCTGTAAAAAGCATAAAACTATTACTGCCACCCTCCCAATTCTGTTCAACGGGCTGAACCAACACGTGCTCCTGCCGCGGCGCAGTTTTCAACCGGGTGGTCCCCGTAGGCGAGGCAGGGTAATTCTGCTGTAGATTAAAGACTGCACCACACAGAAGAGTCAGTGATAATCATCAAACTATATCACAGTTTACAAGGTTATTCTGATAACAGGCAGCACCTTCTGTGCATACAATATGAATGGCTTAAACAGACAGATGCTAGAGACCACGGTATTAGTTCAGGGATACAACTATGAACCTTTAATAAATAATTTAGTTCTGCACTCTACTGTAGCTGGGCTGTTTTCTCGGCTTCCCAGTCCTCCCAATCTCACATCTACCAACACCTTTCTTTTCCTATTCCTTTTTTTGCACCATCATTTCAACCTCTCCTAACTTGACAAGCAAGCACAGCTCCTCTCCTCACCAGCGACCCGTGCCAAGCCCAACACCCAGACTGAGCCCCGAAGGATGCGCACCCATTGCCAGCGCACGCAAGAACATCAGAAGGAAACAAGGTCTTATCTGCTACGACGTTTTTCAGAACTGTTGCAGCTAGTACCTTGTTGACCAAGACAGCCAAACAGCAAACCTATATAGATACATAGCAAGCTATACGTCTCTTCTCCATGTACTAAATGCTTATCAGCCTAGAGGGGAATTTGAATGAGAACATCGCCACCCCCAAAAAATACCCAAGCAGTGCCAACACCTCAATCCCGCCAGCTGAAAAATAAGCAAAGCAGAGCTGAGAAGGGAGTCTTCTTCTACAGCCTTATCTACCACTCCCTGAATTCTGATGGATACTTTAAAACACCTGCACTGACATTAGGGTAGACAGGCTTGAATGGACCAAAGTCAGGAGCTCCCTGCCCATCCCTGCAGGCCTCCTGCTGCCTTTGCTCCATTCCTGCCTGCTGGGATGGGCCACTCTGGGAGTTTGGAGCAGATCTTCAAACCTCGGCCAGCTCTCTTGGATTCTCTTCCCTCCCGAACCACATCCTAAGGACTCTTCCAAGCCAGGTCCAGGCTGCAGTTGTGATCCTGCTTTTCTGCCTTTTTCTCCACCTCCCCACGATCCTGAGCTTCACGATCTTGCAGCCGCCGCAGCCAAGATTGCACAGGAACCTCCTGGAGCAGGCACAGGGAGCACCTGCAAAGAGCTGGCACTGAGACACAGAGTGGCAAAGCAGCTAAGAGTTTGCTCCTGATCTGTGGTGCACGCACAGGGCTAAGTCCACCTGCACTGATAAAAACAGATGCCACAGTTTGGACCAGAAGATGGTAACGAGCACGCGGTGAGGTGCCTGTTTAGATGCACAAATAAGCCTGCACTGAGGGGTCTTTGCCGCTGCAGCTCCGCTCTTTCCTATGTGGAAACCTGAGTAGCTGCAGTATCCTGTTAGAAAGGGAATTCACGTGGTTGGACTAATTTCTATGTCAAGATCAAGAGGTAAAATCTTTCAATTAACTGCAACCAGCTTCTGCCAAGAGACTTGGAGGAAAAACGCTTGATTTTCTCAAACTTAAAGACAACATTTAACTATTCACTGTGAAGCAAACATGGATTGAGGAAACTGCCCTTTTAAAAGGGTAACTACATTTCTGCTTACTGCCTACAGCTTCGGCACCTCAGTAAAATGCAGACTTGATTCACAAACCTCATACAATCCCACTGCTAAAAGCCAAGAATACAGATTCAGCAGATACAATAACACTTCTTCTTACATGCTCTGTTAAGAACACTGGAGAGACAACTGGACTCAACCTAGATAGTCTAACCACAAGACAACCTTCCTGTGCTGGCACAGGTGGCCTCCCCCTCGGAACAGGGGGCATGGAGCTCCAGAAACAAGCCGGGTTTGACCCCCAAGGTGCGCAGCTCCCCCTGCTCGCCCATGGGCACCTCCGCAGAGGGGAGCAGCCCCTGCCCGCACCTCGTCCCGCGCGGGACGCCCGCCCGTTCCCCTGGGACGCCCGCCCGGAGCGCAGCTCTCCCCGTCTCGCGCCGAGCTGCTCCTGTCTGCGTGGCACGCAAGAGCCGCTTCTTAGTGACGTCTGAGCAACCGAGGTGCCGCAGGTGGCCAGTACGCCCCGCAGGCGGAGAAAAGCAGAAGGAAGCGGTAGGGATCACTGCGCGCGCCCACGCTGTTCGGCAGCTTTCGGTTTCCAACGCTTTTCACAGACCAAGAAAGTTCTTCTATATTAGCCTTGACCAAAATCAGTCTCGGTTTAACACAAAATGGAGCACGCGCTGGTCTTCACGTGTGCAGGTTCAAACATGGATCCCACATGGATAAATCCTACCTCTGCCAAAGAGTTACCAAACTCCACCTCACAGAACATCAGAGTCTTAGCTGGTCCCATCACCAACTGTGAGCACCAGGTTAAGGGTGTAACAAGCTGCCTTTGCTTCAGCAGCATCCGTCAGCCTAACGTGACCAACGCAAACAAAAACAGAGGCAGATCTGGACTAAACGTCAACTGACTGTCAAAAGTCTTCTTGCATTTAACAGAACTGCAGAAGAAAGAGGAAGGTTCAATTCTGCAATTTTTTCCTTTAAAGATCTCAATTCTTCATACATTAAAAAAATGTATCAAATGTACAGTATAAATATTTGGTTGCACATTGTAAGTACTTAAGCCTTTTCACCATTTAAAAATGGATGAAAAATAAGGCTCTGGATAAGCTCTCTACTTGTTAAAACTAGCTCTCCTATATTGCTGCTACGAATTCAAGTTCGAAGAAAAGAGACTGGTTTGCTAACTTTCCATTCTCTTAAGTCACTTTCAGCCACACGCTTGCAGGAAGGCCTGCAGTATTTGAATATTCAAATATGTGAAACTATTCCTTTCGGGGCACGCTGAAACTTTCAGAAACACCTTGCCCAACAGCAGAGAGCTTGCAGAGAGGCATGAAAACCCCGCTCAGGTCTCCCGAGCAGAACCTTTCAAGAGAAGCACCAAATGAGACGAGCTGATAAACAGAAACCTGAAGACACCCTAAACCCTAAAATCTGAACAATTTCTCACGTTTTATAGAGTCACAGTCGACTTACTGCATATAAACAGGTAGGAGAGCAGGGCCTGGGCCGCCCCACACCAGCGCCCTTTGATGCTGCTCCAAAGGGGCCGCCCACACCAAGACTCCTTGGGAGAGCAGAGCAAACTGCTGTGCTGAGGCAGCCCCGAGGAGGCACCCGCTGCAGGCAGGGACGGCAACCCAGCGGCTGCCGCCCTGCTCCCTGTCCAGCAGCAGCGGTGGAGGCTACAGGAGGGTAGCGGGAGGAGAGCACGGGCAGGAGCAGTGCGGGAGGACGGGCTGCAGCTCGTTACTGCTCTCGATACATGCTGGGAACTCGGCATCCAAACACACTCGGAAGAAGCTGGATCTAAATGCTACCTATTCACAGAACACTGCTGGCGTGGTGGCTTCCATATTTATTCAGAATCTAAACACATGTATTTATGCATTTTCTAAAACTCACTATTAACTCAAAGAACAGCCAGAAAAATCCAAAAAGGCCAAAAAATCCACCCACTTAAATCTGCATTATTTGACTTCTGAGCTGCTTGGCACCTGCAGCCCAGCCACCCAGGAGGTCAAGTAACACAGCAAGCTGCTACCAACGTTATTGCACTTTTACTAAATGCCTTAAGTACAGGTTTGCAGCTGCAGAGCTGAACCTTTTAAAATTATTTTTAACGTCTTACAGAAGTTTTAGCTAATTTTAAGAGGGGAGGGATTTCTGCCAGAGTTTACAATTTCAACTCCCACGGATAGAATAATGAACTAATGGAAAAAATAAATGGAGCACATAGTGAACCAAGAGCTAACGTACAGTCTCGCTGCTTTAGCTGATAAAAATCAGCTCGTTCCCAGTTCAGGTTCGTGTCTGCTGTAGAGAAGCATTCGTGCCTTTCCTGAATAAAGGAGCTGCTCTACCTTAACTGTGCTCTGCAGCCAAGCTGCTCCGCTGCTCTCAGCTCGACAGGAGAGGCTCGCAGAGGAAGCTAAAGTAAAGGAGAACACAGCTACAGAAAGTATTTATGACACTGATCGAGACTATTTTTATTACAAAAAAGTATCTTTGGAAATTACATAAAGAAGCACACATAGCTTCACATAAGCATGTAAAATATAGATAGCCTTTAAAAACAACATATTTCAAAGTACATCAGCACAGCACATTAATACTAGAAAAGCTGTAAAAAAAGTATCTTAAGGGTAAAAAAAAATCTGTAATTATGAATTGAAAACTAAGAAAATCACTTATTTTCTAACTACTTATTATAAAAATACCTTTTGATTGGAATTAACAGATGCGCGAATCTGATCTGCACTCCCCACTACAACTCACGATAGTCACGGCTGTAATGCCTGTTTCAGCACAGACAGCAGTGAGGTTCAGCATTAGGGCAGCTGGCTCCTCCACTGAGAACCTCAGTATGCTGGCTGGGATCAGCTACTGCAAAAGCAAAACAAAATCCCCACATGCTGGAGATGCTGGAAGTCTGAGGAAATAAGGAAGAGGGCACAGAGTGATTTGTTACACTTTTCCTAATGAGGAGCTCACATCATAGAGTTGTTACAGTTTTGCTAGCTTGAACAGAACCTTTGCAAGATGCAGCCTTTCCTTACAGCTTTGCTACACGGGGCACTAAGGCTGCTTCTGTACAATGGTCCTTTCTGCAAAATCGCTGACAGAACCACAGGCTCTCCGAGCTCTCTTCCCCTTGCACACCAAACCCTACACCAGGTTAACCCACAGAAGCCTCCATGCCCATCTCTGCCGTCTCCACCCTGCAAATGACCCTTCCCTACGAGGCAGCAATTTCACTGGATTTTTACGAGCAACCTGGGGGTCATCTGTAACTAAACTCGCCTTTCACCCAACAGGGCTGGTTAAATATGGGGAAAGTCCATGTCTCAGGAACCACTAAACACACTGCTGGCTGGCTGCATTCTTCCCACATGGAAATGTTAACAGAAAATACTGGAAACAGTCTCACTCTCAGTTTACATTGTATCATGTTTTTAGCAACCACACACAGAGGCAACACCAACTGTAACCGTTACTATTTTTTAACCTTAGAAAAGGAAAGTGTAACTACCTGTTCATAGTAGCCAGTTACTGGAAAGAGAGGCTAGGCACTAACGCAGTTCTTAGAAGAACGGGTCATAAAGCGCATCTCTAGAAGTGTTAAACCAAAACTTCCTTCTCCATTTCTTTTATCCTTTTGAAAAGCCACAGACGTGTTTGCTGTAAACCCTCAAACTCATCCGCTGGCTATTACAGAGTAACTCACTGTAACCCACTGCAAGGTGCAACACGACTGGAGCTGCTCACGTCTCCAAGCCCACGACCGATGGGTATCTGATCCCAAGTGTTATCACTGTTTTAAGGACTGCCAGTCTAGTAACCAGGTTCAATCCTCTCCTCATTTTGCAGGGCATCATTTCACAGTTCACATGGCCGCAAAACATTTAAAACAGCAGAACTGAGTTCAAGTGAATCCCCACAGGAGGGCTGGAACAAACTACGAGGGCGAGAAGGAAGCCATGTGCCTTTGAAACCCACCACCAAGGGCAGTGGCAAACGGGGCGCACGGGAGTGCTCCTGCCCACGCAGATACCCCCCCACCTCAGGAGGGCACAAGTGACACCTGAAACGGTTCCCAGCAACCACGGGGCCTCTCCGCGGGGCGGCGCAGACTCCAGCCCCAGGCACCCCATGGAGGTGTCTGCTGCCTAGGGACACCCCAGAGCGCAGGGCAGCGCCGTTCACGGGCAGCACATGGGCGCCGCTCACGGGCTCGCTCTGCTCCGACGCCTCACGCTGCTCCGGCTGCCACACTGCTCTAAGGCTCCTCTAAGGACGCCGACCCGAAAGGTTTTCCAACTTACTGTTCGTGGAAGTCCAGCATCGGCGGCTCAAACCGGAGGGGTCGACAATTTCCCCGATACAGGGATACACTGCAAGAAAAAAAAAAAAAAAAGTGTTGTAATAGATATTGTAAATGATACATTTTTCCTCTCTTGCCATCTCCAATCATCCTTTCGTGGTGAAAGATTCATTAATAATAACACAGTAACTAATTCAAAAGAAGAGACAGCTAAACAGACTTGTTCAGTCAGAATAGTACAATTTTACCAGATGTGATTATAGGAGGCCTCCAAGAAAGATTATGCAAGAGCGCAAACCTTAAAAGTGGACGTAATTGAAATGCTAGCCATTATACATACACAGGAAAACTAACACAAGCAATAAGCTAAACAACAGGTTTATATTACCTTTTATATTCAAATGTCCTGCATAAGACACAGAACCAAGTCTCTTATGTACATAGCAGGAGCTTCTCTGGCTCCACTGACACCAGGAGGTTAAACAATCTTTTCAGCCATTCACTGCTATTGAGGCCATAGGGAGAAGGCAGTCCAGTCCCATACTATTAGTATTTCTTAATGTCCAAAAGTCAGTAACTCTGCTCTTAAAATTGTCATTGGCTTGCACTAACTGCCAATGCAATAACTTCTGCCTGACCCTGCTGAGAACTGTTTGAGAGGCTGCCAACAGGCAAACGCTAAAATTCAGGTATCACTCAAAATTCAGCATTAAAGACTGCAGAGTACCGAGAAATACTCCCTCGCAATGCTTATTTAACCACTGCAGTTACAGCCCATGCAGCACAAGTGACAACGCAGAACGTAAGTTACAAGAAAAAGTAAATGTAGTTTCATTGATAGATTCATTTTCGAATTCAGAATGAAGGGCCTGTGACCACACCTGTGCCCAATAATAAAAATGAACATGCAACTGGGAAGCAATAGTGAAAAATGAAGCAGAAAAAGGCAAAACAACAACTCAAGATCAATGGTGCCTGAACTACCACTGTAAACACAGGACAGGAACTGGGCCTGGAACCAGGGAGCTCTGGGTCTGGGCCGCAGGTTTAGATAAGGGTATGTAGGACAGAGGAGGAGCCTGCGTGACCTGCACTCGAAAAGACAGAGGAAAATTTCGAAAACAATGAGGCTACTGGTTGGACTACAAGTAATTTCAGATTGCAGGACTCGTTATCTGATCAAATTGCTGGGCCTGACGATGCAAAACACTGACCTACATAAACTCTTTCCAACAGATGCTTTTTTTTCTAAAACTCTGGATGACCTACAAGTTATGCTCCATCGAGGATTGTGAAATCTTCCAAAGTCTGACCGAGAATCACAGCACACCTGACCCAGGTGAGATTCACGCTACCAGTCAGGTAGGAGCGCGCTGAGCCAAGGGCCATCCTCCCGACTCAGAACCTGCCACTGGGGAAGGCTAGTTCAGCTTTTAAAATCTTTTCTTTAGATGCTTTCGCTTCTGGTCTTTCTGACTGTACATCAACAGGTGGACGTCCACAGCCATCATGCAGCAGCTCCCAAAGGCAGCCAAGGCTGTGGATCTAGGAGCTGAGGGAAGAGCAAGGAAGGAGGTGGAGGACACCTGGGGCTGCCCTTACAGCAACCAAGAGCTGAAGAACTCCAGGCAACTGGAAACAACTAATTCCTTCCACTGTACTTCCAGGAAAACTAATCAGTGAGCAAATTCAGATGCGTTTCCACATGTCACTTCCATGGGCAACTATTCACAGAAGCTAAAATCCCCAAATGGGCTACGGAAACGTAACTATGTTCACCAATAGCCTAGACCTGGACAATGATAATGGCACAAGCAGCATGCTTTATAAATATACATATGAATCTTCATGATTCACAACAGTACTCCACAACTCATTCTGAAGTATAATATACAGGGAATAGAGACATCTCTTATTTGCAGCTCTCTAAGTGAGGATGTTGAAGCATCTTGAACACTGCTTAGAGATTAGCCGTTAAAAAGGGCTTTATCCACATAGCAAAAAAAGTGCTACTGGGGCAAGAGTACATATGGTCCAGTTAGCTCTAAAATACATACGCATGCATGTGTGTGTTTAAGAGACAGATACACCTATCTCACAAAACAGTGCGAGAGGAGGTGCAATACACCCTGATAAGGAAGGATCGTGTTCAGATCTAGAGCAAGTGACAACTCCGGCGGCGCCCCGGGGCCCTGAGCGCAGCCCAGGCACTCGCTCCTCCCACGCGGAAGCTTCGGGCTCATTTTGCTGTGCTGAGTCGAGATGTGCCCAACGGGAGAGACCTTCCAATGGAGTCGGAACCTGGTATTATCAGGGATGTTTTGAAAGGTTGAAACAGGTTTAATAGTCTTCAAAGTCACCTTCCAGCTAAAGATAAGCTCTAATTTTGGGGAGAAAAAAAAAAGGCATTTTTAAACTGACAAGCACAGAAGCTTCATGCACCTCTTATCAATATAACCCTAAAATCAAACTGAAACTGCTCTTATTCTGGAATGACTCTGAAAAAAGTTCTTTCACCAACACATGAAGATTGACTCCAATTTCCAAGTTATGAACAGCCAGCACTCCTCATTTTGAGCTTGTAAAAGAACATATCCATTTACAGCAAAATTTTCAAAAATATTTATAGGATTAACAAAAATGAAGTATGAAAGTCTGGCACAACAGCTAATAACTTTGTTTCACAATACACCTGAAATTGTGGATTTTATTTTGCTTTTACTGACAGGAGGAAGCATTGGAGCAATATAAAGTTCACCATGTCTGACTAGATGCCACACATTTAACCACAAGCTTTATTTAACATTGACTAGCTATGAAATTTTACAGCCTGCTTGCAGACTGCACCTAAGCACTCATTCCAAGTTTCTTGAAAGCAGTAAAATAGCTAAAATAGCCTCGTGAATCTTGCCAAAGTTCAGAGGGAGCCACCAACTCAAATGGCCCAGAAATACAGCGGGGTGTCACCTCCCTAACCCAAACAACTCCCTGGGCACAGCAGCCTCCCACGGGCAGAGTTTCTGTTTCAGCATCTCTTCCCCAGAACACGCGGCGATTCCTGGGGAGCTCTCCAGGCTTCCAGATTGCCAGGGCTCGGTGAAGGCTGTTGCACCACGATAAACGCCTGGTGCTACAGAAGCAACCAGGCTCCAATGGGAATCAAGGAGCAACGCTGGAATTCCCGAACCTGGCCTGGTGGGAGGCGCAGCATGAGCCGACTTGCGCCCAGCCCGCAGGAAGACGACGGCGTCTGCTCTGCCGGGCACTTGCTCACTGCAGGCTGGATACACCCATGGGTAGGGCAGCTTTACAGCATAATCACATTTAAAGTAATTACTGGGTATGCACATAGAGTACGGCTCCCAGTCTTAAACTGGAACTTAGGCATTTTTATTTCCCTACTGCTCCAAGGGTTTTTTTTAAAACCTTCAAAGTCGAGAGGAACATGAAAAGGAAAGATGCAACTGAAAGGAAGGGCTACCACAGCCTGCCAACAAGCTCCAGCAGATGAGGGCAGAAGTCCTCTGAACTCATGCAGCTTTAGGAATAACGAGTTCCTGGGAGTGACTGAAGACACCCCCAAGCCTTTTCCCTACACCAGGGTTTTGGTTATAGCAGCAAATCTTCAGACATCATTGCCCTTATGGCAGCACTTAGTCTGTCACCACAGTGAGACGACATTTCCCTCAACTATCAGAACTAACTGCTTTTCTGCTACTACCAAGAACAAATTGGTACTAAAGGTGACTCACAGAAGCACAATATTATGGAGAAAAAAAAAAAAAAGCTGAATCATGGATACAGTTATAGAGATGCCTGAAATACCAACGCTTGGACAGACCGTAGGCAATACAGACATCCGTGCACGCTGAGCCCCAACCGCCTAGGGACGTTCCGCAGCATTTGAGACATTTGGCTGTTCATCTGAACATGCAGCACTGATATTCTGAATTACCACTTGATACCTCTGCACTTGCAGATGACCAAAACACTTGCCAAACACAGAGGCTCAGGATTTTCTGCAAAGCTGGGTGGTACCAGCTCCTCCATATCCTCTTCTCAGCCTTCTAGGTGCACGGAGATTGCTGGAGGAGCTCTGTGTTCCGCACAACCTTATCTGTACATCTTTCATTGCTACCGGGGAAAATTCAAATTTAAGCATTGCTCTGCACGTTGTTTTTCCCATATCACTTCAGAGGCTCTTTAAAATGTTTTATTTTCTCTTGTGTGACCTAAACGAACAATAAAAATAAAGACACCGGCACGAAACTGCCAAATGACAAGAGATCTCTTGATTTTAGTTAGCAATGCAAACTCACAGAAAGCCGTAAGTACTCAGCTATTTCCAACAACACAAAGAAACAAAAGTGTCTCCAAAAGTAACCACGAGAATTTTTGAAGTGAGGAAGAAGGTAAATATTCTACAGGGATTCTTTCTGTGCTTCTTGAAAGAGCCACCTCAACGATGGAACTCTTTCAGCTGAAAAGCAAGCCATCAGATTTCCTTACATGCATCGTGTAAACACTAAGACATAAGGTTGAGCCATATATATAAAAAGTATTTAGATTTATAGATATGTAAGATTAAGGTTGTTAAACTTAAGGCAAGAAAATTAGTTCCCAGGAGCTAAAGAACTGCCACCAAATATGACCATTTAGAGCAGCGTCTACCACCATCAATTCATGCAGATGAATAAGAAAAGGAACAGCAAAGGTTTTTTCCACAAACTCCACACCCAGGTAGAGGTTGACTCAGTTTTGCCAACCTTATATCAAGGAAACGTATTAACGGTATCAAAGGTTAAACTTCAAAGTCAACACTTCAGGAGGGATTGGGGTGGGGTGGTAAACAGGGAGACACTTTGGTAGATGCACAGAAATCTCACCATGGGCAAGAACAAAGTCAGACGTTGAAGAGCCAGGTCACTGCCCTCCCTCCAATTAGTTGCTAAAAGGAGATCAAGGAACTGAATACATTTGTCTAGATAGGGAAGAAATCTCTAAGTTATATGAAGAAGAAGGCATGAAAATCACTAATGACAATGAAAAGTCACCTAGAGAAGTTAAGAAAGGGGACAAGTTTGTTTCTGGGGTTTTTTTTGTTTTTGGTTTTTTTTTTTTTTTTTTTTTTTTTTTTTTTTTTTTTTTTTTTTNTAGCAACTCCATGGGAAAAAAAATCTAGAAAAACTTGAAAAAAGATGAATGGAGAAGCAGTAATGCACAGACAACAAACCTAGTCTTTACTTTATAATATGGTATTGAAAAGTTTATGATGCAAATCTTTATCACACTGTGACTAAATCCCAAGTAGTTCAGGACACTGAAATGCAATAGACTACACACTCCTCTTAAGGGGGGAAAAAGGGAGATATTTCAGATTGGCAAACCCACGTTTGCTTAGAATACAACCTGGAGCAAGGCAAATTTGAACACAGAAAACAGTCTCAAAGAAAGCCTAAACCCAAATCTAATCCATGACCTAAGCCGCATTCTCCCGTACCAGCAAACGCAGCTGGTTCCTGGGTGACGGGAGAACTTGCAGAGCCTCGCTAGGCCCCAGGCAGGCATCATCTCCTCCCACTGGGACCCAATTCTACACCCCATTCCTACTGCTTCCCAGAGCTGCCCTGCTCCTGCGGACTCCTGACTTAACGTTTGCATCCCCCTGCATGCCAGAAACCTCCCCCAAGGCCTTTACCTTCCCCTGGGGCATTTGCCTCTATCAAGATGCAGTCAGTTCAGCATAACATAGGATACTCTAAAGAGACTGCACAAGTAACTTCTGTGTCTCTCGCACTTACACACCCACACAACTTGAACAAAACTAAGGTGAGATCTTTCTCATTTATTTCTATTTGTCCAAAATGCATGTGGGCACAATTTGTGATGGGCACAGCTACACCAGCAAACAACGCAGAGAACTTAGACACATCGGTTTTAGCTGAGCAGATTACAGGTTCAGCACATTACAGTTTTTGGTTTTGCTGCCACATTTTGCAAACATGCTGCACTCCTCAAAACTCTCTGCTGGAACAAATATACCGACACAGCATCCATGTGTGCCACCCAGCTTTCAGCATAAAAAGTTTGCCTTGCAAAAGTTCATAGAGGGAATGAAGAGTATATAAGAGAACTTTATGTTCTCTAACTCCTGTGATGCTTATCTGTGTAAAAAACATGTCACGCACCAACAAAACACAAGTTTTTGTCAGCTGCAGTGAGGTTGTACGTTAAAGCAATGGTTTATAAACTGTGCAGTGGAGAAGGCTACAAGAAGCAGGGCAGACCTGCCCATAGGGCCTTCTCAGCGCACAGAAATTAAACTATTTCTGGCATTCTGGCAGTGCTAAGCATGGTCTGAAGATGATGGTAAGTTTGGAATATCTTTCACACAGAAATTAAGGCAGATTCTTCTTTGGACAACGAAAGGGAGCTAGAGCTACAAACCGCTGAACAGCTCAGGCCAGGCAGACTCCAAGGGATCACACATCCATCCACCCCGGGAGGAAGCTGAGGCCAGGCAGATTCACACGCTCAGAGCGTGAGCACAGGGGTTCCCCCACATCACCTACAGCACGGAACTCCTCGGAAAGGCTGTTGGGCACGCCAGCAGTTTGGCTGGGACCAGGAAAGGCCTCGGCGAGTTCATGGAAAAGGCACTTGCCGCGGGCTGCAACACTCTGTAAAAGCTCCGTGCACCTTGCTCAACAAAAGCGTCGGTAAGCAAGTCAGCAAGGAGCTTTCGAACCTCCGCCTCTGCAAGCTGAGATATCGCAAGGGAAGTATTCCAACTGTTACAGAAGGTCCAGCTGAAAATAGCTAATAACCAAAACAGAAATCACAGTCCAAATTTGGTTTTATTTTGAAGCATTTGCCAGAAAAAAAGGAAAAACAAAACAAAACAAAAGCCCCCAAACTAGCAGTTTCTTTTCAGGAAGGCAAGAATGATTCGCTATATGCAAAGAGCTAACCAGCAGAAAAAGCGAGATTTCTCAAGCCACCACATTGCCTAATCTCATCTTCCGTCTGCTAAAAGCACAAACCAAGGCAGAACACTTAAAGACTGTCTTTCTAACACAGAAAAGTCATAGTTCTGCTCTTTAACCCTGCTTTCAATTTCTCTAAATATTACAGCTTAGATTTGGGTTACCCTACTGAAGCAAGAGCAAAGAGCTATTCCTGTAGGTGCTACTACAAGAGAAGAACCAATGACTCACTCCTATCAGTTTTAAGGTCACAAAGAGGTTGCAGCATTAATCTCAGAGGGGTATCATACCAATGAGTAGAGACTTCTATGCAGATTAAATATTAAATAACTAAATTGACTCAAAATAGGCTTAGATATGATAAAATCACCTCAAAAGCAAAGAATTCACAGTCTAAATTTTATAAATCAGGCATGAGATCTAAGCAAATGCTTCTCGTCTTAATCAATGCCCAGAGAATAAACTATATTCCACTTGAATCTGGTTATTTCTAAACTACAAAACCTTTTGAAGAAAAATCCTACAATAAAGTGAAAGACCAAGATAAACAGCCTACATGAACCACTTGGAACAGTCAGTACAGTTATTTCAGTTTTACTGCTGTTAAATATGTCACACACAAGATACCACTCAGTGTGAACTATTTTCTCTGCAGTGCCTGACTTCATGGGAATAAAATACTTGAGTATCAAGAAGTTTAAACTTCACTCCTAAATTCATGTCCCCGTATTTACAAGCTGCGTGGCACACTGCAACCCGAACAGCCCACGGCACCTTTTTACAAACCCATGCTCACCAGCAGGGCCAGAACGGCCAACATGCATGGCCAGAAGTCCAGTAGAGCCAACATTATATATAATTTCCCTCCTTGAGCCTGGGCAAGTTGGACTAGATCATCTCTAGAGGCCCCTTCCAAACTCAATCATTCTGTGATAACAACAGGGAAGAACAAAACGGTCAGACAGTTTATGCTATTTGGCTTACAGAAAACCAAGTCGGTTTTGGAAGTTAGCATCAGTAATAACGTTGTATGACCTACTTGATTATGTTCTTCTGGAATATTAAGCACTCCTTACTTATCTTTCAATATTCAGCAATGAAATTTAAAGGATTCATTTACTGCAGTGTAAAAATCTGAGTTTAGCACAGGGAAACAAGCATAGATTCACACAAACTGTTTAAGATGGTAAAATGTAGGAAAGTCTTAGTAAACAATGATAAAAGACATAGCAATTTAAATTTGATCATTACAAAATCATTCTTATTTTATCTTGACAACAGAGTTGGGTATTTGCATGTTTAACCTATGGTAGGGCAGCCAGGACAGTGTAACTTATGCAACACTAAACACAAAGTCTAACAGACCTTACATGTGGTAATTCACTCTCATATCACCATACAGTCACACAAACTACAGCACCCTATGTATGTGATTAAAAGAAAAATTAACATCGAATATATATATTTGGAAGTGATTATTACTGTGAACAATCTGGTGTAATATATCCCAGTGCTGTTTGTTTAATCCAGCATAGCAACATGGATTAAGAAATGAGTTCAAAGAAATGAGTTTAATAACAGCGTTTTGTGAATAGTTTCAATTTAGAGACTCAATGGAAATAAGTGGAGTTAGAAATTCAGAAATAAGTGGACAGAGGTCCTGAAGGAAAGAGAGAAGCATCAATTCATTGTGAGGGAAAAAAAGAAGGAAGAAAGATTCAGGGAACGTATGGCAACAGTAAGATTAAAATTTTATGCAGAATAACACAACTAAGCTTTCTTTTAAAAACACAAATGAGAAACTGATATAAACACAATTCAACAAAATTTGTTAGCTGACTACACAAGTTGCCTCAAATTTCTTTTAAAAATATTTAGGGCAGTGGCTTCATTTCAATGCATAATATTAAACGTTAACTCTTACGATATCATGATAAGAGGAATTAATTGATTTTAAACTCAGACGTAGTGGAAAACTTGCCACATCCTCATATGATTGCTCAAAATCTTCATGTTCACCATCTCTTTCCACACACCCCCAAAATTCAAAGTATGTCTAGAAACTAGCCAAGCCAAAATCTGCAACATTTCTACCACTACTCAAGGAATTCACATCGCAAGACTTAGGTCAATGTCAAATCAGGAAGTACGAAATGCTGGTCATAAGTAATGATGGAATTTCTTTAAAATGCCGAAACAGCAGCAATCACCTCCAAACCCACACAAACCACCAAAAAGCCATTTAAAAAAATATTTTTCAAAATTTCTTGCCAAGAGAGACTCCTAAGCCCACAATTAAGCACCTATGCACAAAACACAACAGGAACTTTGCACATAATCTTATGAATCAAGAAATACAAGTCATTTTACTGGACTTGGAAATAGGTATCCAACACAGGAAAGGAAAAGCCTCTGAGAAGAACCTACTCGTATTTAACTTGCAAAAGCTATGTTTTACATCCTAATTAGCTGAATACTATTATACGATAAGTACAGGTCATTACTGATACTCAGTGCAAACTATTAAATGTAAAGAAATATTTCAGAAGTCATAAAAAGAAAGAAAAAATATTAGGGATTAGGGAGAAAAGGGCTCACTTCTCAGGCACACTACATGCCAAGCTCTCCAACAACAGATTAAGCTTTCTTAGAGAAAAGAATGGAATACATCTAAACTGACATCATAAAGTCATTTGTCGTGAGGCTAAATCTTGAGACTCAAAATTTTTGAAGCAGGTTCTAAAAAATAAATGAGTAAGGAAAAGTTGGTCTTTTCTCTCAACACGAAGTTTAGTTTATTTTAAGTCATCTCACCCAGCAGAGTCTCAGTTTATTTCTTCCCCATTTCAATAAAATTACACACTGCAGTGTATATTAAAGTGAAAATTCAGCTGTTCAGTTTCATGTTTTTAATTGTTTACTTCATATGCTAAGTGATTTAGTTGTCCAAATATTCTTGAAATTCAAAATGCTATTCTTCATATGATTATTGTGGACTAATTTTAATAAGAGTAATAACTGTCCATGTCTTTCGGGCATTCTAAGCATGCAAAATAAGATTACCTAGCAGAAGTATCTCTATACATAAAAATATTAAACAATAGTTTAAAATTGAACACAATTTGATATCACTTAGCTTAAATTTCTCTGATATAAATAATTGAAAGATCACAAAACTTGTATTTAGTTTTGCTTACATTTTTATCATTATTTTAATGGAAAAACCACCACCCAAATTGCACAGTAAGTTGGCTATATCAAACTTTTACAAAGTCATGCTTACCTTTTCTGTTGATATGAACTGAGGCCAATCGTTGTCTCAGTCTGTAAAGGAAAAAAGCAAATTTAAGAGACTGCCAACATCATACTCCCATGAGGCTGGGGCAAGCAACAACTAATAAATTAGTAGATCAAATTTTGGAAAGACAGAAGGGTAATTCTGGTGTGGGACAGAATTCAAATCAGCTCTTCCCAATTATTTCCTTGAAGAAATTAAGCCATCAGCATGTCTTCTTAAGCCAAAGACTGTTTGGTCCTGGACAAGCACTGTGGTTAGATGCAGCACTAGGAATCACTCTGCACTATAAGACCAGCAGCAAGTCAAAGAGTGAGGGGAGGAAAAAATGTGTCGGACAGAGTAAAGTTGTAGAGAATAAAAAGAGGGAGAGTAAACATAAGAAATAGTCAAAGGAAAGCATATAAAGCAAGTAGCAATCAAGGGGCTTTGTCACCTGTGCAACTCAAACTCAAAAGCAAAGAGTATTATAATCTCCTTTTGATTAGGAGACTATCTCCTTCCTTGCCAGTGATGGTTTAGCCTCTACTATTCACACCTTTAGTGCCACTCTGCTGGACATTACACATCCGAATCTGAAAGCAAGGAGGTTAGAAGGTCGAGGAAATTCCAACTGCTTTAAAAAGGCTATGAAAGTCACCTTGAGGTAGCTAATATTACAGCATGTCAAACTTTACATTTCCAAAGCATGTGGGAATCAAACGCAGGATTCTAAACCTTTACTTAAAGGTATTTTATGGTCTTTTAGGAATTTACAGAATATTTGTCTTTTGGGAGTGGAAAGAAAGCTTATGAGTCTGTGATAAAGTCCATTGCTCACACCTTTACTCATCTGACACAGTTTATCTCCAGTAAAATGAAGTTTGTTTGCAAGGGAGATGGTAATTTTTCATATTCCATTCTGAGAAAAAACAAAAACAAAAAACTTGACTGGGCATTTCAGTGATTTGTATTTCAATGGCTAATCATATTTTCTGTCTTAGTCCTTCCTAAAACAAAGGTATTCCTTTCTATGAAAAAGAAAAAAGAAGTAAAACAAACTCTGAACTTCCTGTGCAAAAATTTCTGCAGTACCAGAACCTGTATTTTGTTTTGCCCTTTTCAGATATTTCTTCAAACTTTTAGAGTTGCTACTATTAAATCAGTCAGTCCATATATAATTTTGTCCATAAACATGTTTGATTCATGACAAAGGCCAATTCTAGACTGCAAAAGTAAATAGCACTTCCGTTTCAAAAACAAATTAATATGACCGTTTATCTGACTAAAGTCAGTCAGGAGTTTATTATGCAAATATTTTACAACAGAATCAGTCTGTTTGTAACTTGCCGATTTGTTTGCAATTTTAAATGTATAAGCAGAGCATCAATCAGCTTGTTTGTTTTAAAACCTCTGCAACAGAGGCAGGCTGCCTCGCTAAGCCTGGGGGAGGAAGCACGGGCAGGTTTCAAAAGCTGAGCTGAAGTTCCACAATCAGGGCAATTCTTCCTTACCGAAGAGAACCCTAAGGGCCAAGATAAATTGATTTATGTTGCCAAACTTATTGCAATTTAAAGATGGAGACAAGAGGTTTTCATTTCAGCTTACACGTTATCTGTATCTTACATTTTTTTTTACTCATGTTAGAAAGAAGAATAAAAACAATTGCTACCAATCAATTTCTCAACTTAAGGAGTAAATGAACAGGCAGTGAACAATTTTTTTTTTTTTTAAAAAAGCCAATTAAAGTTATTTCCCCTGAATCTTGTGCTGACAAAACCTGGTTTAGCACTTCAGGCAGGCACTTGTTCCCAACATCAAGCCCATGATTTCCTCCAGCTCACAGCAGCAGGATTTCAGAAGCTTTGCAGAAAGTACATACTGCCTGAACATTTTAAGAAATTATTGTAATAAGCTTTAGACAGCTACTAAAGAAGGAGCAATTTATGTATTTTCTTTTTACCGGCTTTTCTATCATAAATCCGACAACCATTAATCACGGTTTGCCTTCCCTTCCCAAAAGTGACTCTGAACAAGGCGAGCGTTGCCCACGCTCTCTCCAACGGCACCGCACGCTACTGCTGCTTCTGCGAAGCTCCCAGGCCGGCTGCAGCCGGGCCCTCTCCTGGGAGCAAGGGCAAAGAGCCTGAACTACTTGTCGGGGGCCTTTTTAACACCCTCAGCTGTTAATACAGACAGAACCCCCCCCCACACCCCAAACCCACTTGGAGGGTTTTCTCCATCAGTCACAATTATCTACTATCTGCACATCTCCCACTCTTCACCATAATGGAATCAACCTTCCATCTGGAAACTGATCTCTCTTTCGAATTGTAACTAGAACTTTAGCAGGTTATTCAAGTGCCAACAGCCACCCAGATTGCCAGTCAGATGACAGAAATCCTATGGAAAGCCCCTGAAACAGTTATCACCAGCACTGTCCCGTCCTTGCCGGTCAGCTTCGGCTCTAGTAAGAGCGCAGGCTTGTTGCCTGTAGTCCCGAGTATTTTAAATGGCAGCTAAGACCCTCAGTATTAGTCTTAGTCTAAGTCTACAATCCCACCAGGCCACCTTTTAGACAGGAGCCAGCACAGATTAGATCTGACGCCAGAAAATGAAGAGTAAACAGAAATGCACCTCATTTCTCAATAGCAGAACTGCTGCACAGCTACAGCTGTAGGAACTGCAGGGAGCTACCTCCTCCGGCTTAGCCTACACCCAGGTTTTCCCTCCTATGGTCCGAAGTCACCCATTTGCTGTGAAACGATTAGTTGATCAGCACATAACGTCTAAAGAGACAAATCCTTTTAGTAGGGCATCATTAGTCTGAAAGGCGTTTCACTAAGGTTCTAAGAAGCAAAAACTTCACAATCTGCACCTTTAATGAAAAGTCTGCTTTTTGTCTGCAGCATTCTGTTAAATACTAGCAGAAGGCCAAGTACCAATGATTTCTTTTTAATCAGGGTCAATTAAGAGCAAAGAAATGGCATACCAACTTCAACAGCTCACCAGCTTAACTGTAGCATCATGGAACTAAACCAAAAATAAATCTGATGTGGCAGTTTCTATAATTACCACTCTTTTTTATTATACCTCAATCTTTATAGAGTCACGCGGTAAACAACATGCAAATGGGGTTTGGTTACATGTTTTAAATCATTTGTATGGATCTTCTAGTAAATGTGGATTTGTTGTGTTGTAGCCTGACGTTTCCTGGGCACCACCAGCCCTGTCCAGCAGCTGTTAAATGTAAGGGACAGGAGCTAAGTGGGTGCCAGCTACTCCTTCCCAGCCCACCACTTATTTGAAGCGCAAGCTTTGTTGAATACTGCTGGCTTAGCAGCACTACAGAGAAATCTAAATTAAGCTCTCTGAGAAATACAACTTACTTATTTCTCGTGGAGAAGACACCTCTCTAGTAGAGCAACATTAGCAAAAGACAGTTTATAGGAAAGTGTACAGAGAAGACTTACTAACAGGAGGAGTACTATACGTAACAATGCTACCTTGCAATGACAAACATAGTACAGATCAGGTGGGAGGTTGCATGTGAACATTATTAATATTTCAAGAGACATAACAAGGTGAGTTATTGGAAAAGACTTTCAGATGGACCAATCTGTTGATCCAACTCACAACGTAACATCACCAAGTTCAGGCCAGCACTGGGGAGCAGCAGAAGTGTTCAAGGGAGAGAGACGAGGGAGTAGGAGGAAAGGTCACCCCTTTCACCATTACAGTGGGTTTATAATCCTTTCACCCAAAAGCCTATGTTCCAGGCTTGGAAAGAGATTTCCAACACTTGTTGTGGTTGTTTAAGGAGAGCACATGTATTTACGCAGTTGCTACTAGCACTTGCACACCTTAAGTTTGCTCTTATGTAGCCTCAGAAGGATTAAGCTGTAAACTCACAGGCTTTCAGAACAGAGATAATCTCGAGACAACCTGCATACGAGGGAGAAAATCTGAAGGTATTCTGCACTGTTTAAGACTTACCTCAAATCTGAACAGCAATTTATCTCCAGGGCCTCACACCTCCCAGAAATATGTACAGAGACTCCGCACCTGAAAGCAGAGCTGCAGGCTCTGTAACAGGTCTTGAACTATAGCAGAAAACTCACGTGGATACACAGAGAGTTAAAAAAATGGACTTTGATTGAAGACTCCCTCTAAAGATATAGCCATGCTTTTTAAAACTTTATCCAGGAGAAAGCGACAATGACAAAAAAATACCTTCCTTTGAATGACTCACCAGTTTGTTCTATCTATTCTTCAGTTCTTGGTAAAAGGTCACGTTAGCCAGTGCTACATTCAGGTCTCTAAACATAGGCGCCCGCTGCCACTTGAGCTGCATGTCCCAGGGCACGGTGCCTGGTCCCCAGCTGGCGGCACCGGCGGGGGCACCGCTGCTCCTGTGCCGCGGGCCGCCAGCAACACGCACACGTCCTGGGCTCTCGAGGGCAGCTCGAACAGCACCGGGTACCTATGCCACCCGGGCAACTGAACCGAAGGAAAAAGGAAAAAAGCTTTCACTTAAAAATCCGATTCTCAACTTCTATTCAACGTGAATTTCTAGACACAAAATAGGCCTTCTTTAGGGCTGTCAAAATTTTCACTAACTGACGTGTTCTGTATTCCAGCAAAACAGTACTTGCACTAAACTAAACCACTCTCCAAGTTTCAATTTTCTAGGGACATTTTACATATTTTATAGCAAGTCAAGCTCCTACTTGCACAAAAATTACTGAGTGCTTACAGCTAAAGCTTGAACAACTACAGAACTGATAAGTAGATGACAACTTAAGTCTTGATCACTGCATTCATGAGCTCTACGCCAATAAGTAGGATAATTAAAAGACACATAATTAATGATTAAAACCTTGCTTAAGGTAATAAAAAAAATGTTATAATCTGTGAGGTGGCTGGAAGTAGATTGAGAATGAGTCATTCTTGCCATGCTCTTTCATGACCTAAACTCACACAAGGAAACGAAAACATCAGTTGACTTGAGCTGATGCAACACACGCTATTGACACTGGCTCTGCAGCAATCACTCCTGGGTATCAATTCATTATTTTTAAATTGAAGCCTGGGGACGGTAATTTTTTGTGCGCAAGGAATTGCCTTTATGCTAGAAAGGATTTCCAGAGACCTTCTAGTCCATGCCCCTGCTCTGAGCAGGGCCAGCTAGAGGCGGCAGCTCAAGGTTTTGTGCAGTCCCAAACAGGGAGACTCTACAGCTTCCGTGAGTAACCTGGTTCAGTGTTTGACCTCCTCATGATCCTCATTGTGTGGTTTTTGTTTCCCCTTCCCGCCCCTCCCTTTTACATCAGCTTGAACTTTCCATGTTGCAAATTGGGCCCAAAGCCTCTCGTTCTTCCACTGTGCATGTTCAAAAGACTGACCCTGTCAGCTTCACAGTACCTTTCCCACTAACTGCAGGGCAAGAGGATCTCCCCAGAAAGACTTCTCTTGTAAAGGCTAAACAAGCATCTCCCCATAGGAGCCAGTATCTCATTTTAGAACTATTAAAACAAACGTCGTTACGCAGGGAAGCAACTACCTCACCCTTGCTCAACACCTCAGCCAGGGTATTAACATACAAATTAAGTACATAGTATATGTGCTTGATAAGTATATAGACAAATCAGAGTCCAGAAAATAAAGTTACATCACACTCTTAAAATTCCATATAGGAAAAGAAAGCAAAGTATAAGTTATAGGTTTCATATGAAATAGTCTTCATGAAATAGACAAAAATGAACTCCTCAATATACTTCAGAGGTAGATAAAGAATTCTAAAAAGCTTTAGATCTGAAACAAATACACTACTCGGAAAATCTGTGAGCATTTCCACCCTGAAGGTTTAAAGAACATGTATGATGAGCTGAGGACACTGGATCTACACGTAATTCTACCAGAAAAAAGTAGCAGGTGATGATCCTGATGTCTCTTCTCACAAACAATTCTGATTCTACACAACAGGGGCCAAGCAAGACTCACATAAACTATCTACTGCTGTAGAAAAGCCTGAGTGTGTAAGCTGGAAAAAAAAAAATCTCTCTCAGCAATAAGCAATTTGCATTAATACTCTTTTACTATGGATATGGGATCTAAGTAATTTACTTGAGTAGTTCAGAGAGTTGTAGAAACATAAAAGGATTGACTTATATAGAGAAGTTAGTAAATTCCTTGGTTAGATGTAATTTAATCCAAGGCCAGAAGTATATACATTTATTCAAATATAAATTCTAATTGACACATGCTAAAGAATCAAATTCTCAGTCTTGTTCTATGAAAACCAAGGGCAAAGCTACTCTGGTTTGGCACTAATTTCCAACTCACACACAAGAAGTCCACACACGAAAGTAGTCTCTACAGTTATCTGTTAGTATGCCCTATGACATTTCCACAGCTATTTTGTTTTTAATAAATGCAGTTTATTTCAATATTTAAATAATTATGCTCTATTAATAACCAATTTAATATATCTGTTCAAGTACAGCTTCACTATATACTTTTGAGAACAAAAAATCCCAAGATATGATTGTGCAAGTTGTTTCACAAGAGATGAGTGTGCCACTGGCAATATAAAGTCATGCTTATTATAAAAAATACAGTATCAAGATGAAGTAGGATCCCTAACAAATAAGTTACATAAGAGTTAGTATTTGATTTGCTTTCCTTGGAAAGCAATTGCTTATTTTGGATTGCAACATTTTCATTAACAGGTTTCATAGATCATTTTGAAGATACTGTATAGCAGATTCCACTACAGTATACATCTTCCTAACATGCTGGAAATTAATCTTATGCCTTCAAAATTCAGAAATAGATTAAAAAGCAATCCTTTCTGGTATGTACCTCAGATGTTTCCTAAATGACACTGACAGCAGCTCTCAGCCATTCAAACATTACAAATTTCTGGCAGCTTTTTTTGTCCATGTGCACCTGAGGGAGGGAAATGCAAGCACTGTCATCTGTCTTGGATCCATAAAATCATTCAAACGTACACCAGATAATTAGGTTGCCCATCAGTTTTCCCTTTGGACTGCCAAGCCCTGAGCAAGGTAGTAACACACTGAAACACATTGTTTGCACGTTATGAGTTATAATTTTAAACTTGTAACAAATTATTCCTGCATGACAACAATCATGATGCTAGTGTCAACGATAAAGATGAAGCAATGAAAAATAAGCTTAGAAACGTCAAAAACCCCCTCGTAAATCTGAAACAAGTAACCATATCATGAGCCTAGAATTGCATGGCTTTCATGCTGTCTGTAGACTCTCTGGGCCTAAAGATGTAGGAGTTGTAAAACAAGCACTACACTGGTAACTAATGCAGTAAAGCACAGTCACATAACACATGCTCTAATCATTTAAAGAACGAATTGTCCTCCTCTCTTACATTCTTAGCCCTGGTAATTGAGAAGAAAGAGTATTTTTAAAAAAAAATTATCACCAGCATAGGTAGAACCTACAAAATGCAAGTGTACAAAATTGTGGTCAAGAAAAGAATCCTGCTTCGACTACGCAGCTTGATCACGCAGCAGGCAGTAGAAAAAAAACAGAATTTAGACTGCCGACACTAAATTACAGAAAATCTGCAGTTCTTCCTCAAATATAGTGGAACCACTATACTTCAGAACTAAGTAACTCAAAGTATTATACAAAAATTGACCTGTTCATGTCTTTTATTCCAAGTATAAACACCAATATATTAAAGTCACGATTTAACTTGTTTTATCTTATGTTAAAATACAGCCATTTTTTATTGACAAGGCTGGCAACATTAGACCTGAAAAATACACACTTGCAGCTGCAGTTACCTCCCTGCTGCAGTAATTTGCTCTTTCCTGAAACCCAGTGGTGACTTACTCCTAAGGCTACTTCTAAGATCACAGAATTTCACAGCACAAGCCAGTTTCCCTAGCTGTGCTATTCAACCGTATTCCAACACCACATCACGGTAAGTCTCATTCACAAAGTAGTCACAATTTTTTTTTGGAAAAAAGTCGGAATAGGTTACATTGAACATGTCACAGAGTCCATGAAAGAGCAGGGAAACAGAACCCCAGTATATATTGCTGTAAAATATATTTTTGAAAGTAACTCTAGAAGGCCAAAAAGTTTAGACTTGCAGAAGCTCCATGGCTGCCTTTCTTCAAAAATCCACTCACCCACAAGTTTCAAAAAGCAGCCACCAAAAAGAAGGGAGATGAAGCACTGCTACTTGACATGACTTACTCTGGGACTACATACCTGCAATAGGTCTCCTTCATCGAAACGTAGCATTTCTATTATGCCATCCGACTGGATGAAAGCTGTGAAGCAAGAAAAAAAATAATGTTATTTACAGAAAAACAGTTTGGTACTCGAGCTGAAGTCCTAAATACGTTAAATCTGCTACTCCTATGACAACTCACCATAGCAGGGCAAAGCCTAATAGACCAGTGAAGTTCCACACAGCTTGTGATGTTAAGTATCCTCTAAGAGGTCTTGACCAAGATGCTGATATAAACATGCAACACACTTTGCAAATTAGTCCTTTGGCAAGAAAATATTTTCGAAGTGGAGAAGCTTTTTCCAGCTCGGCTATGTCAAGCTAATTCAGTATTTTGATCAATTTGATTGGTAATGTTCAAATGCAGAGATGTACACCTGAAAGTTTAATACACTTAAACTATACCATATTTCAACACTTAAAAAAATAGAACTTCCGATTAATTCTTGATAGCACTTGATAATATTACTGTAAACCTGGAAAGATTTATTTCATCAGCTACTCAGTTCTTATCATGACAAAACATCTCTCCACTTTGACAGCAGCATAATAAATTTGAAACATTTAAGATGGATGTACCAAGAAACCCCACATGAACTGGAAGGCTACTCAGCAAAAAGTTCACCAATCATACTCAGGACCCACAAATTAAGCTCCTCCAGCCATTTCCTTTAAAGGATCCAGAAATCAAGCTCCGCCAGCCATCTCCTTTAAGTGGTTGATCAAAGAAATGTCCTTCCTTACCCCTCAAAGGGCAGAGGATGCTACTTTCTTTTAAGGACAGAGATAAGGACTTCTGCCCATCCCCTACAGAAAAGCAATCAGTTCAAGAGCGAACATGCGTTAGAGAGGGAAAGAAAAGTTCAGAGAGATCTAAGTTCCACTTCCCAAAAGACTACTCACTTACTGAATAGATGAAAAAGTTTGCAGTAAAATGCAGAACATGCTCAAAACACAGAATGCTATATACATATATATAAAACTCATTCCCTTTTCTCCCTCCTTCTTGCATTTATTGTCTTTACATTAACTTGGATTAAGTTTGGAAGGCAAGAACACACACCCCTTGCTGCAAGAGATACAGCTTCAATTGGAAGACTTAGGGGTGTCACGGCCACAAAAACACACCGTGTCCTTCTCAAAGATCAAACCCGAACCTCCCTCTGAAAAAGGAGATTTGAATTCTCATTCCCGACTTTATAGGTCAATGTTATAAAAACCCAGTTCTTACAAGGTCACCAACACCACCCTGGTCTTTACGATATTTTAGGGGGAAGTGATGTGCTTTCTAGTTTCAAAGACCAAAAACAAGACAAAGCAATCTTTGCAATTCCTTTTCTGGATCCCTAACTCTCACCAAGTTTTATCACCTCCTAAAATGCACATGCTCCAGAACTTTACTTTTACTTCTATAATATGAAACATACTATAAAACATGGATTGCTGTTTTTTTCTCCATCAGAATTGATGGTCTCTGCTTCACAGGAAAAGGTTCATTTTGGTATGCAAACACCAGGACAAAAAAATGTAATTCAGATTTCTGAAATGTGGGAGCATAATAGTTGAACAATTCCAAGTGAGAACAGCCCAGCTCGCAGCGAAGTGTAAAAGTAACCACAAATAGAGAGGAGGGCTGAGATTGTAAGTGACAGACACATCCTGCAGTTCACTCACAGTGGCCAGCGGCAGTCGCTCCTGTCAGCAATACCTTTGAATTATTTGTGTGTATTTATTGTTATCACCTTAGTGATTCCCAAACTTTAAATGCAGAAGCTATCTGTAATCTAAGGACTGTTTTTTTTTTTTTTTTTTTTGTCACTCATTTACATTGAAGAACTATGCAGACCAAAACAAAATAAGTCTTCAAACAGCTGTATTAATATCAAGTCTTGAAGTTCACCAAGATTTGCGTTCTTAAAGCTTAAATGACTAAAGCAGAGCTGTCTTTCAAGTTCAATCCTAAAAGCGAAGAACAAGCTGACTCCTGACCACTTAAAAGGCGATGCATAAGACATTGCTTAATTTTGCTTTTAGAAGTATTCAAGAGTTTATACATGAATTTTGATTAAAAATAAGAGCTCTGAGATGTTAAAGAAATAAAGCATAGATTATTCTTCCCATGTCAGATAAGGGAGAAGTTGAGTATGAAATGCAGATTGCTAATATATCACGTGATTTAAAGCAAGTTGAACAAATGCCACTTGATAAACTAATTTGTGAATATGAACACTCAGTCCTAACAGTGAGGAGGAATCAAGCTCCTGTAATCACAGGCTCTTTGGGTTTTTTGTTTTGTTTCCCTAGAAGCAGAATACCTAAACATAGACATGATATGGGACACAAAAAAATCACTAAAGACGACAGCTTTTTATTTTTACAGTCTATCAAGAATCAGTAAAACGCAAAAGGATAAAATGTATTTCCAAACACATCTATTTTTTTACATCAAACTTCAAATTCTTAACTTCTTGGAGCTTTTTCCCCATTTTCAAGGTGGCACTGTGCAGATACAGAGAAAGTAGCAATAATTCCTCCATAAGTCTAAGAGATGCAGAAGCTCACAGACCCCAAGCAGCTCAAATGAGCCACCCTTCAGTAAAACTCCACAGCTTTCTCAGGTGTCCATAAGCAGCTTTCCCCTTCAGCATAGTTGAAGAACAAAGCGAGTGATGCTGCAGAACACGTTAAGTTGATGACAGTGTTAAACAGAAGCGCCCTTCAATGTTATATCCTTCAAGGAGAGTTTGCAGGGAGCGGATGGCAGTTAGTGCCAGGTGAAACCAGATGCACTCACAGCCCTTGGCTGCCAGCCACTTCACCCCGTTGCATCTCGGGGCAGGTGGAGGAAGCTTCTGCGGTTACACTTTCTACATGTCCTACCCTCGCTCCCGAGCCCTTGTTTCTGCTTTATCAGCGAGTTCATCAAGGCAAGGAAACGACAAGTAAACACCTCCACTTTCGTGAGAGCAAAGCTTGCATTTGCGACCAACTCCTCAGGCTCCACAGTCAGGATGAAGTAACAATTCACCTCAATCAAACAAGAANAAAAAAAAAAAAAAAAAAAAAAAAAAAAACCAAAACACCCCAGCAGCTCCTCACCAAAGTCTATGCTGATACCATCAATAATTGGTACAAAACATTAGCAACTTTCTTTAAACTTTCTTTAACACAGTAAACTAGGGACTGTTGAGCATGTTGCTTCAGCCCTCACCATTCCATGCTAAGAGACAGGCACAACATGTGCTTAGGCTAGGCAGCACTTTGGCTGTCACAGCACAACTTCCACTGCATGAAGCAGCAGCCCAGAAAGCAAATTGCACGCTGGGAGGATAATTTCTTCCTGATCTTACACTTAATTGAACTCCTGAAGCCTGAAGTCCAACCTTAACAGCTACTAGTCAAACTTTACATGTCCAGGGCCTCAGAAAGGTAAAGGATGAAAATTCAAATCCACAGGTTTCAAGGCTAGCAAAATCACCCCATGCCTTTTCCTCCTCTATTACTTTGAATAGAATAATTCAGTCTAAAGAGCACAAAGATTCCACTTAAACAAAGACTGGATCCTTCCAAGGACTCCCAAGAAGCAAATTTATCAAGTTCATGAGAACCCAACATCAGTCACTCACTGCTGGGCAACTGAGTGATTTTAGGGTTGAATTTCTTTAGCTTCTAGCCTATATATCCTGTTTTCCCCTTTCTAGACAGTACCTGCTGAAAGAAATGGGAAATAAGCAACCGCAAGTGCTGAAAATATGATAGGTTTCATTTTCTCATTATTTTCAATCTAAAACCTTTAAATGCAACTTCTTTGCTTCAGATAGCATGTATATGCTATATGCTACCAGAAAAAGGCTAAAGAATACAAGAATGTAAAATCACTCCCACCCATAGAGAGTATTTTCTAAGCCACTCCAAACTCTTTTTAAATACAACAATAAATGCAACAAAAAAGCCCACTATCACCCTCAAAACACAACTCCCTAGAACAACAAAACCTCTATACAGTCATTACCACCAGTAGATTCCAAAACGTTTTCTCTTGCCCTTTCCAGCAATAACAGTATTATTAACAGGCAAAAGGATGAGTAATAAACACCTATATAGTAATTTGAAACAATATCTAGTGGCCAAACAAGCACTGAATCCACCTGGACTTCCTCAAAGCTTAGGAAGTTTCTCTTCCACAAGCTCTTCCACAGCTAGAACTTTCATTTTGTTCAAACACATTCATGTCTTGGACAACACATGTCAACATGACAACACATGGTTCAAACACATCTTGTATCCAAGCATTCAGTATCTTAGCCTAAAACTACAGACCCGCAAAGCCTTAAATAACAAGAAGGAAATTTCTACTACTCTTCTCCAAAGGAAAAAGTAGTTTAATGTTGTAATTACTTTAGTCAACACCAATCTTTAGATATGCCCGAACTGGGCATAACAAAAAGAAGGCGGATAAGGGCAGATGCCTAAATATGACCACTATTTACTTGGTGCATGGTGAAAAAGAAAAAAAAAAAATCTCAATAGTTCATTGATATGAGACCTCTGGCTAATACAAAAATGATACATCCGTAAGTTTTTCATTAATTGAGGTACTGAACATTCCTTCATTTCAACAGAGATGTACAAACGCTACTCTGAACTATGTTAACTTAGTTCCAAAACTGCTACTCCGAATACTGTGCCTTCACTTATTTTTATGTTGATCATAATCACACACGTTCTTACACACTTGCACAAAGTATTTTCTCCCCTAAGCCATATCTAAAACAATTTACTAATTTTCCTAGGAGTTTTATTTTTAGAGAAAAATTTAAGAGTGGATCATACCAGACTCTAAATACTAGGAATAGCTTCACAGTTTACTAAAATAGAGACAGATTAATAAGTTAAACTAGGAGAGATTTAAATTAAGCTTTTTAAAAGTCCAATTTCTAGCCCTTTGTCTGAATGACTAAGCTCCCTTCAAGCTAGCTATAACCACATGAACCGGTTACAATGAGCTGCATGTCATTCACTTCTGACTAGGTAATTGTAATTACAGCATTTGTATCACTACCGGTTAAATAGTACAACTAAAACTGGATAAGTTGGTTTCAGAGCTTTGACTGTGCACTTAACTGCTTATGCACAATCACATAATTAAGGTCATCCTGAATACTGGAAAATTGAACAGCATGTGAAATACTCATGGACGGGTGAGTATATAATGATAAAATAACATTATTATGAAAGGGAACTCGCATAGTTCAGGAAAAAAAAAAGAAACACCACACACAAAACACTTAAATTGTAATCCAGATAGCCATTTTCACTGCTTTCAAGACTACAAAAGGCTGGTGAGCTTCAGGAAACATTTCCCAGCCCAGCACTGAGCACAATTAGAGCTGCTCACCAAAAGGCCGGTGCTCCAAGATGGGAAAGTCAGCTTGGCTCTCAGGCTGGCTTTCGGCCTGCTTCCTAATAAGTCACTGTTCGCTGGAAACACAGATAACCCTTTTCTTTTGGCCCAAGGAGAAACAGGTATGAGGCTCAGGGAAAGAATCACTGATCAGGAAAGAATCCTTTCCAAGTAAATCCTACTGCAGTTACCCAGCCCACTGGCTTATTCCTTTTCCAGCGGCCCATAAGAAAGGGAAATGGATCATATTTCCAAAACAGTCCAGGAAGAAACGCCACAGCCAAGACAGTAAACATGCACAAAGCTGTGAAGACCACATGTAAAACGCAATTCTCCTCTAACTCTGTTCAAACAAGAACACATTCGTTCTTTTCTGTAATAAAGACTGTAACTACCAGCCCTACAAAAAAGCCAACTTGCTAAGTTTATTATCTGTTTAGCTAGTAGGCAGTAGAAATAGAAGCATTCCTAACTATGCATTTTAATCATCATGTAAAACCAAAAAGCAAATACTTCAAAACAGAAAAAGGGTAAAATTTTCAATAAAAACACCATTTTGCACAACCAATTATAAGTTTTTATGGCTTCAAGCAATATGCACTCCAGTAAGTTAATACACACAGGCATATGACCAAGTTAATACAAGATAAACAGAGATTTACAGTGGATCACTTACACTGCAACACCCAAGCACACGACCCATATTCCAATTTGGGTGTGTGTAGGGGGGCCAGAAGGCTCAAATTTATATTTTAATGCACAACAGCAGCCACTTGAGTTTATACACTTTTCCCAATTAAGCACAACCTTTTTCTGTCTTTACATACATATAGAAGACAAGCTGTAAGCTAGTGTTGTTTATATAGCAAACCTCTTTCCTAGAAAAATAAAGATACCCATCATGTTACAAACAATTCATCCACTCATCTCTTTCCTCCTTAGTTAAGGTTTTTACGTCTCCACTCTCTTTTTTAGTAATGCAGTTATCAATTCAGATTTAAAACACCAGCCACAAAACAGAAAGTGATAACATAATTATGATTCATAACACAGGCCACAGACAACAGAGAGTGAGGCTAGGGCTTAGTTCAAGAAGAGATGCAGACTGTCTTAATTCATACCCTTAATTCACATTTCTTGAAGATGCAGCTGCATAAAGGTTTACTTTAAAGGGAGAAGCGTGCCTAGCGCGCTGTTGTAAGACACACTGCGCCTGAATTCTTCCCAGAGATGCCTGAGCTGCCAGACCTTCACATTGCTTCATTGTTTATTTATAAGAGAAAAGTTACTTTACATAGAATTTCTGCTATTTAACGACAACAAAAAAATGCACATTATTGAAATAACTTTCTTTTCAGATGCTTCTTCTATAGTAGCCTATATTCCTACTGCAGAGGAAATTACACCTGCACTCACTTCAGTTAGGGTAACTTTAATTGTCCTCTCAGGATAAGTTATTTGCCATTTATCAAAACGGTCAATCTTCAGTGACAGACCTAAATCCCATAGTGTTTTCTTTCTTAATCAAAAGGTACCTTAAAAGATGTAGATGCTTTAAAATACTTACTAAAAACATATTCATCAAGGTGGTGTTTCACTTTTAAACATTTCAATACTTTTCCTCCACAAATATTTAACTGCTCCAAAATGCTTCTCAAGAACTTGTATATGACTTTTTTTCATGAAGATATCTTGAAAGGACACTTGATTAGAAAGATAAATAAAAAGGATGAATAATTCTCAAAATGCCTCAGGGGAAAAAATGGATGATATTCTTTTGAAATTAAAGAAACAACACTTTTTGACACCAATGGAAACTTTTCCTAAATCATTAAACATGAGAGGAAAAAGTCAGAGAGAAGTAAAAGGAGAAACCTAACATCTGAGAACAGTCTCTTCTCTTTGGTTTTGGGCCATTGAAATTGATGGTGACTTTTTAGTCTTTTTAATGGTGGTGAATTTATATGCTAAGTCAGCATTCATGTTCTCTATATAAGTCTGTGTGAGCTCAGTAGAGCTGGAAATAAAATTAATTTGAACAATGACCAAAACAAGATAATTCTTCCTGCAGTGAAAAAGGGGAAAAGCTCCTACAGGATATGTTTAGTGTTCATCACATTTTCTTGCTGGCTTCAAGTTCTCAAATTTTGGACCAAAACCCTTCAATTGTTGTTATAAGCTTTACTGCTCATAGAGCACTGCGAATTTATTTTTTGCGCAGAGAATTTGGATCTATTGGAATTTTAATCTTTTCAGCATGCTAGAACAGCTAATATTTACTTTACAAGAAATGACAGCCAGTTTATAGCTTCTGCAGCTGCCAGAGAACAAAGCATTATCTGACAATAATTCTAAGTCTCACCATTAATGTCAGCCTCCCAAGCTCGCAACCTGATGAAGTTAGATAAAGAACAGAGCTAGGAAACCCACTTATTCAAAAAAGGGATTGTGCCCACACAGTGCAAAGAGCAGCACAAACGAGAATCCAGGTTGATTAATGACCACAGTAAAACTATACAAAGATCAAGAATTGTTCTCTGCTCTGTAGAAAATGAGGAGGAGGATGGGATTTTCCAGAAAAAAAAAAAAAAAACAACAAAACAGGACAGGGAGAAGCTCACAGCACCATAGTGACCATGCTGAAGCATCTCAACATCTAAACAGTGCCTATCTGGCATGGGAATGCGATCAGGTAAAAGTTATAGCTCTGCCTTAACCCCCCTACTCTGAAACTGCTATAAAAATGCTCTGTGGTACTAAACACAACCAACACTTAACAGTGCAACAAGGGCCTATCGAGTAATAGCATTTTGTCCCCTTACTCAACACTTATTTCATGGGATCGCTTCCCACAGTGGAAGTGTATCCATTTATAGAACACCACTGGACATAGACAATATATTATTTTTTGCTGCATGACACGTGCAAATTGTCTAAATGACAAATGGAGGAAAGCCTCATCAGGCAGGAGCACAGCCTCTCCACCCTGTCTGCGCTCCTGTAGCTACTCAAAGGCCTGCTCAAGGGAAACTACTTTTAGCCTGGAGGACATGGAAAAGAAGAGCAAGATCAAGTTTTTCCTGCTACAATGCAAAGCTTGGAAATATAATCACAAGTCAAGAAAAGGTAGGAAAAGGTCTTAATAACAATGCTGGGGCATTAACAATTCCATATTAATTGTTTAGCAAAAGTTTGATGAGTTGTAATGTGGGAACACAGGCCAAGAGGAAAAAGCAGGCGGCAATGCCTGATAAAGCCAGGAAAAAAAAATGGGTGGAGAAGGACAACTGCAGCAAGCTTTAAAAAAAGGTAAAAGACAAAGTGAGAGGAGTGAAAACAAGAGAACGCTAGTCTTTGAAAAGAAAACAAATAATTAATAAGAAATTAAAGGAGCAAGAAAGAATTTGGAAATGAAAAGCTGAAGTGTATTAAACTGAAGAAATTCAGTTCACTACTCAAAATACTTGGGAAGTAGTTATCCCTCCGAATTAAACACACAGTCTCCTCTGGTCAAACTCTTTCAGAAACTGCTGTGATGACCTGGCCTGACACTCTGCATAACACAAATCACTGAACTTCACCCCATAATTCTAAGTTCTTAGACTAAGGCACATACCATCTTTTCAGGAGACACCTAACTCTACTTGAAAGATGACAAGTACCAGAGAATCTCTATATCATTAAGTTGCTCCAAGAGTTAATCATCTTCACTCAGAAATACCCCTTGTTTACAAGCAGACAGGCCTAGCACCAGTACTCAACTTAAACATGCACACCTTTGCAATATTTAGTAGTCCCTTCATCATTAGATTTTCTTTTTGTCTGACATAGGTACTTTTAAAACATGATTAAATCAACCCTTATTTCTGTATCTCATTTCTAAGTTCCTTCCTCTAAGGTTTCTTTCCCTAGGAAATTCAATTTAATCAAAGGAAGAATTCATGGGGCTCATCAAGTACTAGAACTCTGATCAAATTTTCCCTTGATGAACTCAAAATTTATTTCAGCCTTCCTCCACCAGATAATGATATTCAGTACTACTAATTGAAGAGTAACTTCATACACAAAGATCCAATCTGCTGTTGAAAAAGATCTGTCAGCCTCAAACATAACCAGATTTCCCCAAAAGCAAGATCATCATCATTTTGCAAGATAAATTTAGGTAAAGTTATTCTGCCAAACCAAGAGCTGGTTAAGCTATAGAAATGGCAACTAACAAGCTATGCGCAAAACTGCTTCCAACCCCATGCTCCTCAGTGCTGTTTTTTCCTCTTCTCCACATCTTTGCTCCCATTGGGCAGGTAGCAGCAGCAATTCAGGGGGCAAGAAGAGCATCAGTGCTTCCCATCACCTCTGACAGTGCTGAGCAGCAGGGCAGTCAGAGTGAGGGGCTCCCTCAGTGCTGATACCTCTGGCCTGCCCGCTGGTGGCTCCACAGACAGCAGCTGTGGACAGTTCAGAACACCAAGCAAATGTCTGAAAAGGAAGCGGATTTCAGGATGATCAAGCAATCCACATCGCTTGCTGCGAGAAACAGCCAAGCTTGGCAACACTTATTGCGCAGACCTCTCAGATACACGAGTAGCAAAGATCATTTGTTAAGTATTATCTTAATACACCTTTAAATTAGTATATTAACATGACAACCATAATCCAATTTATTGTCATATTCCCAGCAGCTGACAAAAATGGAAACCAGAGGCTATATTTTTCTTCATATTCCTGGTGGGATACCAATATTCCTGCTGGAACAATTTTTTCAAGAAGAAAAATAAAAGCAATAGGAGACATAAACCCTACTTTTTTAGTTTCCATAATTACATACTCTGATTCTGGCTAAGTTATATATGAATTACTTTTACTACAGAACTGATTTCAACACAGAGTTATATGGCAATGTAGAATTCTGCTGTCTTACAGATATAGGAATATCAGGTGCAATCTGCTTTTTTGCCCTTGAGCACATTGACTGCTCTCCAAACTATGGTGCACTCCAGCCCCAGATCAACCACCGTGACACTAAGCAGGACACGTCCCTTGATAAAGTCCTGATAAGCTCCATCCCCAGGTAGAACATGAACCATCACTGGGAATAAACCAAAAACAGATACCCCAGAGTTATCAAGTCATCTGGACAATTTTTATCATTATCTACAAATTCTACCTGCAATGATTTGCACAGTATTTTGGCGCAAACTGCCATATCATATATTGGTCTTTTTCTGTCTTGCTGGATGTTCTCATATTTCATTATTTACAAACTTCAGATAAACAGCTTTTAAATCCATTTAACCTACAACATCAAAAACTCAAACTGGAGATGCAGAACTCCCCTAGTGGAAGCAAAAGCCATAAAAAATAGCCCATTTCTTCACATCATCTCAATATCAGTATCTCCTATCATCTTCAATCAGAGCCAGAAATTTTCAGTCTGCAACTTATCTATTACAAATATAAAGTTATTTTGTAAGCCAGTCACATAAAACCATGCTGAAACCATCCAATTTCACACTAAGACTACTTGAAGATGTTTCCAGCAGAGACAACCTGCAAAGGAAAGGAGAAAGCTTTCAAACCTTGTAAAAGCTAAAATATAGTTTTAAAAACTTTTTTAAAATTATTAAAATATTTTTTAAATTTTTAAAAACTTTGGGAACTTCTCATCTATTTTTTTCCATTCACCTACACTCTCCTCCTCTATTTTCTTCAAATCTATGTGTTCAAAAAGCAAGGTTAATAAACAGTGGGTACATAAAAGATTCTATTGAAACATAAGATTTTCAAATGATTTTATCAGCACTTCTTCTCGTACCAGCTTAAAACTTTGTCTCCTGTTCTATCATTGTTCCCTCAAAGAGGGATTTAATCTGCTTAATGCTGTTGTTACTTGTTTCTTCTTGATTTAAGTAACTTTTTAAAGAAAGATTTGATTTTTTGATGTTTAAATAACCTTTTAAAAAGGCTATGCCTGTTCTATTAAATACCAAAACTAAGTCCAAGGCAGATCCAGATGTTCAACCAAAAAGAACACTCAAAGAGCTTTAAGGCCAATTATCATTATGAAGACAGATCATTTTTTGAAGAAAATGTAATTGATACATTGGTCAAATAATTTCACCTTTAAAAATCTAAGCATCCTGTATTAGTGAGCCAAAAGAGTAATTTCAAACAGCATTTTGTAATTTCATACAGTACATGGAAAAAAAAAAGTCATAGGTACACAGTTTCACTCCCTGTATACAGTCTTCTGTTAAATCTCATCCAGGTACCCTTAAACTCATTTCAACAGCTACAGGAGAACTCGGAATTGTTCTCAGATGATTAACTGCAGGGCATATCAGACATTAAGAGAGAGATGTATGAAAAGCATCTCTATGACACTCTTAGTGAGAAGATAGATTTGGTAAGTTGAGCAGGAAAATCTCATCTCAAAGTTTTGTATCTTGAAAAACTCATATTTCAGCATATTTGATTCTTAACACCAACAATTTTATTTTTCCAAAAACAGAGAAAAAAAAAAAAACTTTATTGTAAAATATAATTTGGAGACAACCAGAGGAACAAATGGAATCAGTTGCTTCTCTAGTAAGTGTCCAATGTGTTAACCTTTTGGAACTGCAAAACCCTGCAGGCTGAAGCAGACCTTTAGAGGCCATCCAGCCAAAACCTCCTGGACAGAGCAGACCCACATACAGCAGGTTGCTCAAGGCCTGGTGCAGTCCAGCCAAGTACTTTTAGTACTTTATCACCATGAATTATCATTAATTATTCCTCAAACTGTCCTTAAATAAATAAATCTCAGTTGACAGTTCACCATACACCTAGTTAATTTTATGCTATACAGACTGAGAAAAGTCAGAAGCTCCATAAAAGGGAGCAGATAATAGGGGAAAAAAAAAGGTATCTTTATTGACTTTCATTTGCTGAACCCACAAACATGAACAAACCAAACTAGTTCTAGCTTGTACCTCAGTCACAGAACTCATACTGCTGGATTTGCACTAACTGCAATGTCATTCATTCACTTTCAAATTCCCAGGTGACTCAACAAGTTTACAGTTTCAAAGATTATTTATACTTGTGAAATCAAGAGATACCACCATTGAATCATAATAAGTTTAGTTTTAAGTGGAACCAGAGTTGGCTAGGTTTTGAGATACAAATGATACTTGGCAAATGTCCAAGCTTACTGCAAACTGCTGAAATCTCAGCATATGCAAATACACCCAATACAGCAGTATTGGTAATCAGTCACAACAGGAACAGCTGAAAGATTTACCTAAAGAAATGTCTATAGACTTCTGCAAAGTACAGTTCTGCCCGAAAGGCCCACCAGGGTCTCAACTCATATTTAAACTCAAAGCACAAAGATCCGACAAACAAGTACTTTTATCCAAGCATGTGGTTAATATTTATCACTCTTGAGAGCAGAAAGACATAGTACAAGCTAATCAACTCTCCCATACATAGTTTCAAGAACACAGCAAAACAGCACAGCAAACTTTTATTCTCACTGCATTTTCCTCACATTGTTCAAGATTTCGATGTGTTACTTTGGCTGTAAGAGTGTTTTCAGTTTAATTGAGGTTATTCTTTCTGATCCTGTTTTGATTTAATAGCAATAAATTCAATGGTAGCATGCTTTACATAAGTTTTGACAGCAGGATATGAGAAAGGCGCAGTAAATGTGAAGAGATTTTTATAATCTTATTTTAAGACGATAAGTTTTTCCCCCCACATCACCTTCTAATCACTAGTTTGTTTGTGACACTCTTAGGAAGTAGGTTGGACTGCCACTTTAGATGCTAGCAAAAAGTAAAAATAATAGAGTGACTTGCACAGGGTTAGACTGAAGGGCAAAAATAAAACCAGATCTCCAGCATCCCAGTGTACTGTTTTAATGATGAGACCACCCTCCAACTCTTCACGATTACTGTAGCTACCACTTACACCCAGCATATGTCTCAGTTTCTAGGATGTCAGTAGAGAATCTGACAAGCTTTCGGGGAGAAAAAAAACTAATATTAATCACTACCTATTAAACCTATCAGAAAAAATAACTTTTTTTTCCTAGATCCAGCATATGTTGCAACTCGAAAGGCAAGGGACGGAATCTAGTCTAGAACAGTCTTGTTCTGCGCCAGCCTTGGATATGGGATCTACTGAAACAGTCTCAACTAGCTTTTAGTTAGCTGTCCAAGTAAAAAGCAGCAGTGTTTAAAAAATTGCTGTTGTTTAACATGAAGAATGCTTTTCAGCAGTTATACATGGAGCATGAAGAGGGCAACAGAAACAATTCTTGAAGGTAAAAAGATATGCCAATAACTACATGAAAATTATTCCTTATCCATTAGGAACAGGAGACCAATCTAAACCAGACATGTTCTGACTTCAGCTTAAATATATTCCTGACAGACATTCTGAAGGAAGCCTGCTATGGCTTCCTTCACTGAGAAGCCTAGAATGCTGGTGTCCAAAAAGCCCTCAAGAACAAACAGAAAACTGTCCCAATCCATGTGGGAATACAGAACGTGACAACTATGCTAAGAAAGGACATGCCTGCAAAAAGCCCCTAAATCAATGTGTATTTGCAAAGGAAATTCTTACATTATATTTCTGCCCCACTTAAGTGGCAAGAAGCTTTTCAAGAGTGAATACACAGTTTTCTTCCTGTTATTTACCACCTTTGCCACAGGTTCACTAACTTCACAAGTCAAATGATTTAAAAACTTTCAGCCTTACTCATGGCTCAGTAATACAGGTGCTCTAAGGGCCCAGCTTGGGGGACAGGAAGAAGTCACATCAGTGTTTAGTCTGAAACTGATGCTTAAGGTGTTTTCTCTTTTTTCTTTTCCTTCACTGTCTGCACACAGTTTTTTCTGTTTTCATGTTTAAGAAACGAGACACTTCAAGTTCTATTTCTCTAACCAGACACAGCACACACCAATAGCACTTTTACCCCTAGGCAGGTGGGGAGGAGAATAACAGGAAAAAAATTTACTGTGAAGATTGGAGCCCAGAAGTAGTCATGGGAATCTGGAGTTCTCCAGATTCATTTCTCTTCCTATGTGTGATAGCTCCATATAAGCTCCTGCTTGCCTCCCCAAAGCAGCATGCAGCAAGAATTAGCCTACATCTCTTCCCCACATACCTGCGAGGTGGGAGGAAAACGATGCCCTTCACCTTCATTTTTCTCTTTCCTGTGTGACATTTGTTCCCCTCTTGCTCCTTGCACATACATCAGTGTCTGCTCTGAGCATTTCCTGAAAAGACCCTGAGCTAGGTCCCACCACAGTCACCTCACGCTCAGCACTAAGGAAAGAAGGCAGCAGCTGTGCAGAGGACTATTCCTAAGGGACGGAAAGGATACTCCTTACCACATCCTTACTCCCAGAACTTTCATTATGGTGTTTTACTGTGTCTGACTTGACTACATCTGGCAGAAACCACGATGCTGCAGGACAGGGCGAGATATACCCTCCTTCTTTCCTGGCCACCATTTCACTTGGAGGTCCTCTAAAGGCATACCATCCAAACCAATCCTGCCCTCCTATGCTCCTCTACCGCCCCTTGCAGAATGGCACTTGAAATTGTAATTAAGATCAGTGGAACCTCAGAAGTCACTATTTGAAAAATTTTCTTTAAAACTTCACTGTCTTTTTGCTTGGGGCTATACACAGACACTACACTCAACCAAAGGAGGACTCAGTTTTCTGATTATGATCCTCAGATGCAGGCTGACAAGCAATTCTTCTAGGGATCCATGAAAGAAAAAATAAATCACAAACAGTCAAAGCAAGACTTATTAGTAAGTTCAAAGGTACTGCTCAAGGTCTCTGTCCAAGCAGCTAAAAACAGAGGAAAAAAAAATAAAGAGTGTCACAAGCCAGAAGAGACTGAAAGAAATCGGTGTTCATATAGGAATCAAATTCACCTCGTGAAAATGACAGAAAAGTGTCTAAGATGAAATTCCAAGGACTTCAAATTGCATAAATAAAAGGAAATACTATCAACATAAACCACATCATCTTCCCAAAGGGCTTCATTTACATCCATCCACACTTTGTGAGTCCAAAACTGCCTCTGTTTGTCTCTGAATGCCCAGAGTGGAAAGGAAAAGCAGCACCTTATCTATAAATCAACAAAGTCAGGCCATGGTAGGACATGAATCAGTTCCAACACACCGGTATATGACATCACTGACAAACTTCATATAAGCCTCCAAGCTACGACATACATGAAGGAACACAATCAGATTTAAAAATACCTGTCAAGTGCATTTCAGCACTAGCACAAGGCAGCAAAGACTGAACTGAAAGACTTAGAAATTTCTATCACTCCAAGAACACCGAATCATCTCAATGTTTGTAAAGGCTGGTGTTAAATTCTCTGAAGACAACATGAATAAGAGGGATTGCTACTTAGAATCCATTGTTTCTATTACTGACTTAATATCATCAGATTGGTAAAAACAAGTTGCTAGCCAGCTACTCAAGTGGAAAACTGGAAGGCTTCTCTACCTTTATTTTGATATGTGTCCTTTGGATCCATCTCTGCCCTAGGTTTGGTCTAGAAACACAACCTCTGCCTCCTCTCCAAACTTGTACCCGCTGCCATTCTCATTCCCTTCACATTTATTCCATTCCATCCTGCCAGGCCCCATCCGAGGCGACACGTTTCCGTCCCCTCCAAGCACACTCTGCTGTGATGCGAGGACCTGCCTGGAACAGCAGCTCGGGAGCGGGCAGGAGCGGAGCCGCCCCGCAGGCGCGGCGCTCCCCCGCCGCGGCCACCATGAGTCTGCAGCTCGGGCCGCTCGCGGCAGCGCTGCCCAGGCCGCCGCGCTGCCTCGCCCGCGGCTCTTCTGCCGCTCGGGCGCGGCGAGCGGGGAGACGCCGCGACACGAAGCGCGCCCGCCGGAGCCGGCGCCGCCGCCGAGCCTGGCGCCACTCTCAGGGGGCCCGGCGCGACTCCCCGCGTGCCGGGAAGCCTCGGCCGGGCCTCCGGCCGGCAGCGCGGCCGAGGGAGGGAGTCGCTCCCGCCGCCGTCTCGGCTCCATCCCCGCCGCTGCCGAGCGGGCCCGAGCGCCAGCGACCACCCGCCCCGCAAGGGCCCCGCGCAACGGCCGCGACCCGCGGCGGGGGGAGGCGGGAAGGCTGCCGGGGAACGGCGGCTCTCACCTTCCTTCTCGGCCTGCGCCGCGTGCAGCAGCAGCGCGAGCGCGAGGCGCAGCGCCACGGCGCTCCACGCAGCCCCGCCGGCCGCGCGGGCCGCTCCCGCCGCCGCCGCCTCCCGCCGCGCCGCCATCGCGCTGCTGCTGCTGCTGCCGCCGCTGCCGCCGCTACGGATCCGCCGTCCCCGCCTCCCGCGGCGGGCCCGGCGCGCGCGGGGCACCTCGGCGAGGGGCGGCGCCTCACGCGGCCCTCGCTCGCTCGCGGCACCGCAGGGGAGGGGCGGTGGCGGCGGTGGCGGCGGTGGCGGGCGCGCGCGCGCGGGGACGTGACGGCGGCGGGCGCGCGCGCGGCGCGTACCTGCCCACGCGGCGCCCGGCGCCCCGCCCCCCGCCCCTGCGACGGGCGGCGGCCATGTTGAGTATGGGCAAGCCGCCCCCTCCCCTGCTGGGGAGAACGTTCGTGATAGTAGAGCTTTTTATTTTTATTATTATTTTTAATAGCTTGACTTCACGTCTTGTGCAGGCTCCAGCTCCTGGCGGCGGGGTCATGTCGCCTCTCGCGCTACTCTTCTGTTCCTCTCCCCTTCCTTTCCAGGCTTGGCGTCGCTCCCTTTGTTTCCTTTGCCCTCGCTCAAGATGGCGGCGCGGGTGACACGCCGCTCGTTGGCCGCGGTGGCGGGGGAGGGCCGGGGCGGGTGGCTGGGGGCACCTCGCAGCCGTTGGGGTCCTGCCCGAGGAGATGGGAACGGCCTCCCCGGAGGGACCTGCCCCCTCGGCTGGAAAGAGCTTTGATCCCACAGGCACACGGTTTTTATTTCTTAAGAGTTAAAAAGTGTCACGCAGGTGGAAAAACAAACAGGAGCCGCAACTTCTTGTTAGCCATAGTAGCCCCTGTGTGGTCTTTACCCTGCCTTCCTAACTAGGCTTTTACGGTACGTGTTATTTTCTGGAAAAGAAGTCAGCTATTTTCAACTTCTCATATTTTAATTCCAGTGTTGCTCAATTGAGCTGCCTGACTCTCTCGCTGTCGTTCATACTGCAGAGCATCCTATCAATTAAAACGAATGGGACCACCAATGAAACTAAGATGTAAGGATGGCAAAATCTGCCTCACAGTAAAAACGGAAATGCCGACAATGTGTTATTAAAGAAGGGAAAAAAAGCCTATGAAGTAAATAAATAAGAGAACAACCGTGAGTCTTAGCATTATGGAATGCATCTTAAACATATCTTATAAAAATAAGGGCAGTTTTAAAATGTTCTATATCCAGAATGTCTTTCTCAGAATATATTATTAGATGTGTAGAAAACAAATAGCTCACAGTGCATATTCTTCCTTTCATCTTTGTCCAGGACTCCCACTGTTTTCAGTCAAGAGTTCTGTGCAACAAAAAACAATACAATATGGCTCAGTGTCTGTAAATGATAAAGCAAAAAGCATTCTGTTAATTTATTACTGAACGAATCTGGATTATATTATTTCATGAGTGTTTGAGGCTCTGCAAGTTGTTGGTTTATTACTAGCTTATTATTATTATTATCTGGTTGGCAGTGGGTGTAAATATCAACATTTGGATCTTGCAGTATTATGTTCTAAATGCACTATTGCTATCCTATTACCTTTTTTTCCCTTAAAGCACAATTCTTGTACTGCAAAGAATAATTTCCTATAATATATTGTAATGGGACATTGGATATAGTTCTTGAGGAAATGTTCTTATGTTGATGAAAAGAAATTGGGTGAATACTTAGCCAAAAAAGTTCAGTAACTGATTGATTCTAGTGGAGGATGTGATGCAAAAACTTTAAGATGGGCAAGTATCCTCCTAATTCAGCAGCGATCATCAGCCTTGTTAGCACGATTGTTAAAAAATAATGAATTGCACACCAGAAGAGATTTGGTCTTCTGTTAGTTGGCCACCTTCAGTGAAAAGGTGTATACTTGAAGACTGCAGTATTTACTGAGCTATGGCAGCTAAAAGTATTCCTCCAGTACGAGCAGTGGCAGCTTCCAGCTGTTGTGGAAGTGATCCTTATTGACAGCTTAAACTGTTTTGCTGGGCAGGGAACCAGAGCAGCTAAAATAGAAATGTGTGGTTTCTGTCCTGCCATCTCCGCTTCAGAGGTTGGAACTTCTGGAAGAAAGGCAGAGCTGTTAGTTAGAAGCTGTCACCTCTTAAATACCTCTTAAATTCATTAGGGGTTATATGTCAGATTCCTAAAGCCATTATCAGATGTGAAAATCGCTTATGTCTCTTACAGAGAGTTGCCTCTTCTGTAGGGGACCAACCCAACCCAGATGACTGCGCTGAAATCGGTGAGAGACGGTCCTGGAGAGGATTCTCACTGCGGAAAGCCAGGAGCAGCAACTTACAGCCTCTTAAACTGACTTTGAGACTTCTGTAGAGAATGTTCCCCGGGTGACTCTTCTTTTAGTGAAGTTATAAAGGGTTGGTTGGTTCTTTAAATCTCACTGCCATGAAAATAAGCCAAGGAAAGAAAGAAGTGGGGAACAAGGAACTTGTTACATCACCCAATCAACTTTCCTGCCAGTACAGCCTTAATCTTGGTAGTTTATCTATTAGTACTTTTTTTCAAGTTCTGTTTTAAATGACTTAACCATAAGAATTCCCACCACTTCCTTTGAAAAATTTTCACAAGCCCTGCACTTCATTGCCAAGAAGATTTTCTGATACTCAGTCTTCCCCCACCCTCTTTCCATTACTCCTACTTATTCCCATATGTATAAACCTAAATATTTCCTTCCCATCCTTAAGCTTTGCATTACTTAAGTATTTGCTGATTGGAGACATGCCTCCATCTACCCCTGCTTTAACAAACTGGATGCATTTAACTCTTTTAACCTTTTCTATAAAGCAACTCTTCCGGATAATTCTTGCTGCTTTTCCTTAAATTGCCTCATTGGCCTTGACGTTGTGATGAATTGCACAGAAACGTAGCACATACCAGCCTTGAGTCTGCTAGGGAAAACCTGGCCTTCCCTACCAAAATGAGTTTGCATGACTTTGATGCTTTATATCACAGGGCTGCATTTTTGAGCTGGTGCTAGGCACCCTAAAGCTGGGCTTAGTGCCCTGTGGAGCTGTGGCCTGTCGTTCGCTTGTGGCTGCTCTGCAGCTTCAGGTGCTGGCTTGACCTGTGTGCTGAGGGCAAGTGTCTGGGTGTTACAGCCTACATCACTCTCCGTGCCAGCTTCAAGTCACTGAAATGCTTTGTTTCCAGCCTTTTAGTTATGGCGTTGTGAAAGTGGGACCTGAAGAAAAGAGTAGTTACGATATATGGGGGTTTTCATATGCAAAATTGTCTTTGACATTTATTTTCAGTGAATCACCATTGCTTTTGGCTTCCTTCTGTTATTCTCCAGATAAATAGTGGTAAATTTGCTTCTTTTAATTATTTTTATTTTCTGTTTAGCTAATCAGACACATGATCATACACATAAGGTAAAATCCAAGATGTGTTAGACAGTTTTTGTTGAACCCAGTGATTAAAAAATGATTGCTTTATTTAAGAATGTTGTGTTTCATGAGCTAAATGCAATGATCTATAAATCATTTTCTCAGAGAAAAAGAGATCAATTCCTAAGCAGTCTGGTCATCGACTGGACATGCGTGCCATGTGAGAGCCTCCTTTTGGCTTCGTCACCACCAAAACTATGATTTTGGCTCGCCACTTTCCTCTAATCAAAGGAATTGCCCAGTGTGTTAATGGCAATGTTCTTAGCTATAGTAGCACTGCTGTGATCCAGGCTGAGGATTGTTGCTATAGATACATATCTGGGAAGCAGTTTGCAGAAAGCACCGGCTTCATTCATCTGCCTTCATGTTTCCCCGCCCTGTGCCATCTCTGTATCACAACTGCACCATTGCTGTGTTGCGAGATGCTGCACTGCAGGCTCGGTCCTGCCAGAGTCCAGTGTGGTGAAAGACTGCACTGCCAGCTGAGCCCTGTGCATTAGCATTTACATGTAATAAATTCTACAGTTTTACATCTAGTTATATAGTTTTAGATAGTTATCAGTTTAGCTTTAGTGCCAGTAAAGGGAGCTACTCTTGTTTGACCATGTGTTTGCTAAGCATTTTGTTAAAATGCCCCAGACTTTCTAGACTTAGTTCTCTTTTGATGCCAGCATAGTGGTATTGCCTCCTCAGTGTTTGGCAACCTGACAAAATTTATCTTCTGCTGGAGTAGCTGTATCTGCCATAGGTGTTTTCATGTCACAGCAGTGTCAGCAAGGTTTTTGATTTTTATTATCCCCATCCTCCGCACAAATATTGCAGAGCTGGAATTTTGTAACAAGGAGCTCCTCTCACAGATACTCTGAGTCTTTGCTGACCTATAGAGCAGAAAAGACTGCTGATATGGTATCATAGAGCAAAATCAACATAGAGAATTCAGCACATTTATTATCCAGCTAGCATGGTGGATAGTAAATGTGCTGAATTCTGTAGGTTGATTTTCTAATGGAAGAGGAGATACCTAGAGCAAAAGTACCTTTCAGTGCAAAAGCAGTCTACTGATGCATCACAAAGAGAAGTAAAAGAGGAACAAAAAGAAAAAGTAATGGACTTGAACTGAGTGCTGACCTGGCAAATATTCCATTCAGTTCAGAGATAAGAGGCTACATTTTTAAGTTCCAAAACTTTTCTGAGTTCTGAAACCTCATTAAAATCTATTCTTTCTGTTAAATGGGATGTCATACTCAGCTATGTGCATCTTTTCTGATAAGCATATTGTACTGATAAGCAACATTGTAGTGATGTCCCATTGCCAGGGGATAATAATCATGATGCTAGTTAATACCCAGAATAGGAAAATGCACATGGTTTTACTGGGAATTTGAAAATGAGAACACACTCTATCATTTATCTACTTGTATTTCACATGTTAGAAGTTCAGTTGCAGACACCTCCATTTGAAATTCTGGGCCTGAGTTTATTCAGTGCCAGATAACTTTTCAATGCACATGAAACCCAGATATCCATAAGCATTTTGAGGTGCAGTTAATTGCAATTCCTGAGCTCAACAGTGCTATAGATTAAATGTGCATAGAGGGTGCATATTAGAGGTAGTGTCACTGCTGGATTCTGGTTGCTCTCCGGGTCCCTGATCCTCAGAGGAGGAGGCTCTGTGAAGTCATTAACATCTGCACATGGAGACAGGGTTGCGGAGTGCGTCAAGATGAAACTAATGGTAGAATTTCATTTAATGGCTTAAAATTTGAAATTTGCTGAATCAGTTCCTCTGTTTTCTGCTTGCAATATCTCTTTTGCAAATCTTTGTCCTGTAGAAGCTTGAAGGGTTTGATGACCAGCTGCTTCTCTTCTAACCCAAGAAGCCTCTAGATGTTCTCTCCCTCTTGAGTGAGTCACTAGCTGCATGATATGAAGACTGAGTAGGTGGATGTCTGGATTTTCCTGTCCTTTCAGGTAACCTATCTTATCATTAGAACTGGTATTCTGGGTATAGGCTTTGGGTGTGCACTTCTTCTTTTTGGTCTTCTGCTGTCTCTTTCATTTCTGTTTCTGGGTTGGATTGTATAAATGATGGTTCTTCACTGTTGGCTGACTTCCCCTTTGCTGCTGTGGGTAGGCATCTCTTTCAGTTCTGTGTGTTAAAATAGGAGAAAAAAAAAAAAAAAGATGAGATCTTAAGTTAGGGCAGGCTCATGTGGTGCAGCTCTGTAGCTTTAGAAAGACCTTCCTGGATATTTTATTGCAGCAGATTGATTGACATCACTTTAACCATGTCTCCAAGTGCTTATTATCTCATCTGTCACTCTGGGGAATGAAGGTTCCCAAGAAGCAATACAGACATATTTATGGGTGACAGCTAGCCCCAAGGCTAATATATAGTCTTGACTAGTACTGTAGTCTATTCCATCATCTTCCATGTGTATCTGTGACCTCCTCAGGTTCTTTTAAATTATGTTTTGCTGTCACTTCTGTGCTGTAGGCTCTGGGGGAAAGAGTGGAGTCTGTGGAGCTGAAGCTAAAGGTAGGGAGCAATGAGTGTTGTCTTGTCCCCTTCACCCTTCAGCAGAGATGCCAGGCCTGCCAGGGCAGAAAAAGAAGTGTTGCCAGCTGAGGTGAGTGGGAGTAACAGTGCTTCTGGCAAAGAAGGCACTAACAGTGTGGGGCTGAGTACTCTGCAAATGGGATGTGCCAGATGGTTCAGGAATTGGCAGCAGTTCTCGCACCTGGCTCAGCCTACCTAGGTTAGCAGGCATTACTGTGTTGCAAAGCTGTATCTCGTGCCTATCAAATCCCAAATCTGCACAATCCAAGATGTGTATTGGTGGGTATGAGGCATCCTAGTTTCTTTTTTTTTTTGATGTAGCAGAGTACAGAGGGATTCAAAAGGTGTAGTGCTCACATGGATAAGGAGCTGTGGTGGGTGACAGGACCAAGAAAGCCTCTACTGGGCTTGGGAATAAGTAGCCGATTTTCTTGAAGAATTTTGTTTTGAACATGAGATAGCTGTTTTTTGTCCAAATGCTGCTGTCCAAACAGCAACAGGAGAGCTGTCAGGCCTGCCATGCAAGCTGAAGGAAAAGTATCTGGGCACAGAGCAGGTGGAGGTAGGGTTTCATTTACCAGAATGAACAAGGAAAAGGAATTGAGAGCCCTGAGAAGACAGAGTACTGATGTTTTCTCTAGAATATTAAAGAAGCCTATGCCTACTTCTTGGACTGTGTTTACCTGGATGAGTGTGGAGAGATGCTTGTTCGCTCTTACCCTTGAGCTGCCAGAAGCTACCAGCTCTGATCTGAGCCAGCTCTGATACAAAAGCTGTGCAAGTGCAGTGGTGTGACCCTGTGCTTGTGCTTTCCATAACTGCTCTCTCAGCAGGGCTTATCAACACAGTTCTCATCATTTGCTTAATGCAGCTACCTGATTTCCAGACCAGTCTGGCTCACATCCAGTCAGCGCAGACCACAAGCAACTGCATGCATTTCTCTGCACAGACACATTATCCTCTCTTGCATTTTTGGTGAGTTACAGTAATCAGCTATCATAATGACTTCTACAGCAGCCATACATAGACAAAGAGCAAGTTGGCAGTTATTGTAAGAGTTGAATCGAACTGCTCTTGTGACAACATTTCTCTTAGGATATAATTTCAGCCCTTTTGCACTGCTCAAGTAAAAAGTAAACATGAAAATATACTGAAACCAAACAGGGAAAAAAAAGAAAAAAGAAAACCAGAACCGCTCTAAAATATTATATATTCAAAATGGCTTTAAAGTTAAATTTTTTTAAAAATGAATTGGTTTCTTGTGGTTCCAATACAAACAGAGAGCTACAAAATCCAGACTTACTTGTGCAGAAGTGATTTAGAGGGGCAGTGAGGAGGAGATGGTCCTAGAGGATTGAGCTGAATAAAGTACGTTTCAAATTCTGAAAACAACATGCAAGCGGGAGTCCTGCAGAAAATCAATAAACTGACTACGACTCTACTTGGTCTAGATAAGATTTCAGAGGAGATTAAATGATAAACTGCTCATCTTCATTGCTGTGATAGAAAAGAAGGTAGTAAATGGTCCTGTAAGCGGCTTGATCATAGTTTGTAAAGGCCTTTCTGTCTCCAGCATTCCTTCTCTTTTTATTTTATCTTGCTACTTGCTACCTGAGTAGTTGTACTTAGGCACAGCAAGAGCTTAAGGAAAAAATTCTTGACAATGAGGGTGACAGAGCCCTGGAACAGACTGCTCAGTGAGGCTGTGGAGTCTCCTTCTCTGGAGACCTTCAAAACCTGCCTAGATGCCACCCTGTGCCACATGCTCTAGGTGGCCCTGCGTGTGCAGGGAGATTGGACCAGATGATCTCATGGTGGACATCATGGTGGCGTCATGGTGGACGACAAGTTGACCATGAGGCAGCAGTGTGCCCTCGTGGCCAAGAAGGCCAATGGGATCCTGGGGTGCATTAAGCAGAGCGTCTCCAGCAGGTCGAGGGAGGTGATTCTGCCCCTCTCCTCAGCCCTGGTGAGGCCGCACCTCGAGTACTGTGTGCAGTTCTGGGCTCCCCAGTGCAGGAGGGATGTGGAGCTGCTAGAGAGAGTCCAGCGCAGGGACACGAAGATGATTAGGGGCCTGGAACATCTGCCCTATGAGCAAAGACTGAGAGAGCTGGGCCTCTTCAGCCTGGAGAAGAGAAGGCTGAGACGGGACCTGATTAATGTATATAAATATCTCAAGACAGGGAGTGAGGAGGATGGGGCTGGCCTCTTCTCAGTGGTGGCCAGTGATAGAACTAGAGGAAACGGCCACAAATTGAGGCACCAAAAGTTCCACAGGAACTTGAGGAAGAATTTCTTAACAGTGAGGGTGACAGAGCCCTGGAACAGGCTGCCCAGAGAGGTGGTGGAGTCTCCTTCTCTGGAGATCTTCAAAACCCGCCTGGACACCACCCTGTGCCACATGCTCTAGGGGACCCTGCGTGTGCAGGGGGGTTGGACTAGATGACCTCTACAAGTCCCTTCCAACCCTAGCCATTCTATGATTCTATGATTCTATGATTCTATGATCTCTGAAGGTCCTTAATGATTCTACGATTGCATGTGTGTTTCAAGTGAACTCAATAGCTCTTCCAGGCCGAGACTCAGCTCTTCACAGGCTCTTAAAGGTAGACAGGCCAAAAGAAAGGTCTAGGTCTGGGTGAAAAGCAGCCAGTGGCGCTTGCCAGCTGAGGACAATGCAGCAGGCCACAAGCCTGCTTTCAGAAAAACACTGGTGAGAGAAGTGTCCCAAGAGAACCATTCCATCACACAACGATGTGGATAGATCTGGGGAGTCTTGCATCTCCTTTGAGCAATGTCTGCTGGTGTTAGAAGTATTCAGAAGGTGACCCTCAAAATGAAAAAAGCAAATCTACATGAAGGGAAAGAGCAAACCAAGATAACCAGAGAACTGCTGAAGTTACGTCCTTGTCACAATAATCTACATTTTAACAATAAAGCTGCCTGAAAGTTTCATGACATTTGCAGCCATACAAGATTGAGGGCAGATATTGGTCAGGATCGTAATCAAGCACCCGAGTCCTACTGCCTCAGCTCCTGTCCAGAACTTGGAGATACTAAACTTGTGATTCTGACTGAATCATGGGATTTGCCATCCCTTCCAAATTACCTGCGTGTCTCTCCTAAAATATGAGGAATGCAAAACACTTAAAAATATTGGTAAGCTTCATTAGATTCCTATGTAGCTAGCAAGTAAAGATCGGAAAACAAACACAAAGCGGTTACACTAACAGAAAGTCAGAAAGAGGGAAAACCTAGGCTTTTTAATGCAGTTATTTGTATAGAAGAGCTATCAATTTACAAGAAAAGTGTATTTTTAAATCTACCATCCCTAAGACAGAAGTCATACCACTGTCACTTTTTGTCACTGCAGAATTGTCAAACTTGCTACTAGATTAACCCCGTAGTTGGTAAATAAATTGGTACTTATAAAGTACCAATAAAGTGGTAAAGTGATAAATAAAGTGGCTACCTATACACAAAGCTTTATAAATCTCTAAAGCAACAGTGAAAACTGAATTATAGATAGTCTAACATTTTATTTCTTTTCAAGCATCACATCTTTGAATCAGTGTCATTTTTAGCTTCTGAAGTGTCCTCAGGATGCAAGTTTATTTCTTTTTTTGTAAAACTATATATTTTTAAGGAAGATGTTTAAGGAGAGTGCTGGCAACTTTGTATTTCTAAATTTTAGTGTTCTGGTTTAAATCTAAATAAGGGAAGTAGGATTTGCAGTTGAAAACTAAGTTGGTAAACTATGTGGAAAAAGGAATACACAAATGTATCTGTGTGAAAACTACATCATAATGCATGCTGCAGCAGGGTTCTTGCCGATGCGTTGCAGCAAACCGCAGAGTAGCAGTTTAAAAGCAGAGGAATTAGCGATTCCAGCAGGGCAGAGCCCTGTGAATCACACTGGGAAGCACAGAGCCAATCTTCTTATGTAAACATGGTGCAGGGCTGGCCGCCGTTCCCCCGGCACCCTCGGAGCGCTGCTGATGTGGCATTCCCCAAGCGCGCGCTCGCTTTGCGCAACGGCGGGCAGCCGGCCCCGGGCACGGCGAGTGCGAGCGGGAGCGCTCGCCTCCTCTGCTGCTTACCTCCTCGGGGCAGGCGTGGGGCGGCCACCTCACCCGCCTCTTGTGGTCACTGCCCACCCCGGGACAGGACACTCTCCCGCCCCGTGGACCAGTTTCAAGAGCTAGGCCGTGTCCTGCTGGATCCGTGTCATGCCGGGGCTCCAGAACGATGCCTTTGAGGTCACCTGAGATTTCCTGGCAGGCTTTCTGCTTCAATGCAGAGCTGAGGATCCATCTCCGGTTTCACACCAATGTTTAGTTTGCTGAATCAGGACTCCGTGAACTGATTCAGACCCAATTTCTGGTGACTAACGCCAGGCACTCCCTTCCTCCTAGGCAACAGTAGGTCCTCAGTGCTCCTGAGCCCTCCTCGGCCAGGCAGCTGCAGGGCTGGAGACCAGATGCTGCTTTCACCCACACGAACACATGGCGAGGGATGAAGGCCTCACACCCAGCTGGTACTCCAACAATTGTGTCAACTATTAGCCTCAATGTCATCTCTTTTTCCTTTTTTTTTAATGGTTTATGGGTTTTGTGCTATTTTTGTTATTGTTTTTTATGGTTTATGATCGTAAAGTGTAATTCCTGAAGGCACAGAGCTGAAATGCTATAGCTTTCAGGGGTGGTGTTCTCAAAGAGAGTCTGGGTGCAGTGCTGTGAAACCCCCGTTGTTGCCATTCTCAGTCACCTGGGATAAGATGTAGAGTAAAGCAAATCTCTTGGGGACATTTTTAGCAGTGAAGGTTGCATGAGGGACATAATTCTATCTGTTAAAGCTGTCTTTTACCATGTCTAATACCATTCATTCACACCGAAATCTAAGATTTGCAGGAGCATTCTGAGTAACCACCCTGGCTAATCTTCCATTTGCCTTTCCTTACCCATCAGGAATAAAACCCTTGGTGTAACACAAACACGTTTTCACAGTGTGACAATCATATCACATCCCTCTTATTGGAGGTGCTCTATATACGTCTTAGTGCAACGTCTGCCTGTTTTGTTTAGCAGAGGTTTGAAGACGTTAGCAGGTTGATCATTGCTATCATGTCCAAGGTTCCTGGAAGTCCACCAGTCCTTGCAGGCTCCTCTATGCGACTGCTGGTTCATATCCTGTTGTCAGTCTGGGTGCTACCTACGTTCTTGAGTCGAGCTTATCAATGAGTCTAAAACACTTGTTTTGCATGACTAGGCCTGTATATTAAATGCAATATATATCCTGAAGGCTTCAGTGCTGATGCCAGCAACATACCAGTTAGTTCAACTCTCTTAACTAATCTTCTAAAAAAACTTAAACAAAAATTCATTCAGCTCGCGCCAGATCTTCCTTTTGTGATTTGCTAGGGAAACTAAACAAGTCAGATGAGTGTTCTTAGATGTTGTCAGTTTTCATCTCTTGAATTAGATAATTTATCCTCCCTTGAAATACCTTCAGCATGCCCCTGAATGTGAAAAGTGCTTTGCAGAACTTGCGGTGGTTTGTGCTTTGTCTTAATTTGTCAGTGTTGCTGTAGTTGGATGGCCCAGCCTCCAAACCAAAAACAGTAAATATTTTGCTCTTGACTGTAGGAAAGTGGGCCACTATTTTGAATTACATTTCTAGTAGTTATAGAGTTTTTACTCAGTTGATGGGAAGGGTTTTGTTCTTTTTCTTCTTTTGGTACTTAACAGTATGGGAATTTCAAGGTAATGTAGATGAAATCAGGCCATTTTCTACCACACAAGGTTATCTCTCTCTGTTACCCACTGTGATAAGAAGAAAAAAAGGAAAAAAGTGCACATTGTGGTGTATCACTTGGTATTATATCCAGTTGCATTGCTCAAGACTTGCAAATTTAATGAAAGCAGGTTAGTTTTGAACATCAGCTCCCATTCTTTGTCTTCTGTTCCCAAGTGGGGTGTTTTACGCTTCCTTGCCACAACACGACACGTGAGCGCTCTGGGCCTCGCCCCCCTGCTCCGGTTTGTCAGCCCCGTATTTCGCTCTTCCTTCAAAGTCGCCGGTTCGGTGCCACTGTGAGGCACAGCTGTGACAATGAGGAGACCTGGCTGCCCAGCTGTGGTTTCGAATGCTCCAACAGGTTCACCTAGGACCACTATTGTGCAATGACCTAGTTTAGAGCTATCACGGGGAGCAATTAGTCTTTGCCAGTTGATACCCATTCTAGAAACCCGCAGAGCTCCCTGGAGCTCTTCCTGCCCACTCTCTGCGGGGTCAGTGCTGTTCCAGGGCATACGTATTCTATTGAGCAGCCCAGAACTCCTCCTGGGCCCTCATGTGAAAGCTACTCCCGCCACCCAGCAGTGGAAGCACGGGTGGCACAGCAGCTGCAGCAGCCTTTGAGTCTCCACCGGCCACAGATTTAACAGGAGATGAATTTCTCTTGCTTTCTGCGTCAGCCAGCCATTACTAGTTCCCGGGGCTACTCTGGCAGTACATTTTCTTCCTCTTTGGTACTAAGTGTTTTTTGTGGATCATGTTTTTATCAAATTGCACCCCCACAGCACTGGGCCTTTTCCACTGTTAATTCCTGCAAAGAGCAGCAGGTGCCTGGACAGCCCTTCACACACATTGGTATCTGAGTGTGGCCAACGTCTGCAGCTCCTGCTTTCCCAGCTGAGGCTTCCCTCTCTTTGGGCAGCTCCGTCTCCTTTGGCCTTTGACTCCACATCATCTGCAAACACCATCTGGCCTGGGGCTCCCTTAAGAAGCAGCTCCTTTCATCCGACCCATGGGATGCCTTTGAATACATGGCACTTGGGCTTCCTCCAACTCTTTAGTCACTTCACTAGAAATGATTCCTTGAAATGTTGCATCTGGTGTAAATGACTCACCCCGAGGCTGGGAATTCACAGCTGATACCTTTAAAAAAAACACCCTAAATTTCTGTCTCTGCTTATAGCTCATCCCATAGTCTGTCCATTGCATTATCAGTTACATTACCATCCTTAGCCACCTAACTATACATTGCCTTTATCAAAGTTTTTATAAACTAAATGTCAATACAAGAGTTTCAGATGGTCTCCCCCCGGGCACACCATCTCTGGGTATTACTCATTCTGAATCCAGTTGAGTGAGTTCTGCCTCGCTTAACCCATCTTCTGACCCAGAAGGTACAGGGAAACCCCAGGCAAAAACTTCCTCAATGCAAATGACTGTGTGTGTACAGCCTTGCTGCCTTTTGGGTGGCTGTTTATTTGGTATTTCCAGGGAGCCATGTTTCTGCTTTTTGCCTTCCTGCACTTCAAGAAAGTTTTGCAGCATCTGCTTTGCAAGATGCTGGCAAAAGGCTTGCTATCCAAAAGCTGAGACAGGAAAGCATTCACAGGTACTTGTCACAGCTAACAAATTTCTTCTCAGTTACACTGAGTTCCTGCTATTTTCAGGCCACTACCACAAGTCATGGTACAAGTTAGTTAGGTACAAAACCGCATAGCTTGTCATTGGTAAAATATAGCACTGCCTTTTGGAGGAGGTGCTGTCTGGAGCAATCATTTAAACCTGATAATTCCCTCTCCTCCTTGGAGCGAATAGGGGTTGTTGGCTGCAGCTGGGAGGCAACTGAGGGGAAAGAACTGCCAGAAAGCTCATGGTGGGGTTTAAAGCTGTGCAGGGTTTCTCTGTTTAAGTCAAGGCAATCAAAAGAGATCTGTGTAGCTTTCTGAGCTTAAGTCTCAGCCTGGAGGTTGGGCCCATGGACTGCTGCTTTTAGGTGACTGGGCTTGCTGCTAATGTGCTTTTCTCATTACACTAGCAGCAATAAGGCAGTTTGCCCAACCATCTTGCTCTTATTGTATGAGTGAAAGAATATTGACTCCTACCTCTGCCAGCTTGGTTTATGGTTGCTGTGTGGTCAAAGATTAGTAGGGGAAATAATTGAAGGCATGGATCCAGGTGAGTTACCAATCCCTTGGCAATAAGGCGTTTAGATAGACTTTGTCTCATGCAGAATAGACATTCTTATGAAGATTAACATTGGAGTTGTACTTGGTGATTTTTGTTTTCTTTGTATTCTTCTTCATGGAAAATAAAGGCCCAGAAGAGTTTCCTGCTGTGGTGGTACAGTCTTATTTAACTATACAGGCTCTGTAATGTATATTAAGCTTTCATAGAGCGTAACAGCTGACATAAAGATAAACATTATTTTATCATTTCTGTGACTCACTTGGTAGCAGTCCACGTTTAGTCAGTGTTTGAAGAGCATATCAATAGGCAGGGAAATGTCTTTTATTTACCAAACAAATGAATATTTAAATTATTTTCATATAAGGTATATGTTTAGGGGGAAAAGCCCTTTCTTAGATCTGTGGCCTGTGATCTCAGATTAGTAGGCAGCAGAGCTGATGTGCAATATGAATGCCTCAGTCCTTATCTTACTGCCTTTGAAAAAGACACAGGCTGGTTGAAGTAGCAGGGAAATGGCTTTTTAGGCAGCGAAGCAAATGTTTTAATGCCCATATGATTATTTCCCCTGCATCAATTCAGTCTGCCCTTCACTGCCCATCAAATTATTCTTGTTGGGAACATGTACATGTAGCTATAGTTATTGCTAGATCAAGGAATGTACCTGAATATGTTTAGAGTCACTCTTAATATTTGCCTTGCAACACCTGTGATGTTTTTAGATATATGGGGGTGCTTGAACTAGCCTGGAAAACTGTTCCATAGAAACCTTCTGCCAGTGGTGATGGCAGTGGGATGGCGTGTGATTGAGGGACTGAATATTTAGCTTTCATCTGGAACAAAGGATCAATTTGAGTCCTGAAATAAAAACGTGAATATAAATTCCTGCAGGAGAAAAGACAGCTTTTAAATTAATTTATATATGTGAGGGAAATGGAGGCAGTAGTTCTAGTAATGGAATTGCTGCTGACTATTATTTCATGCCACTTACTGATCACAGCGAGGGCCAGCGCCTCACGGCCTGGTTGTTCTCTGCCCTCCCGAACTTGAACAGCCATCGCTGGGATAGCTGCGGCCGTTCGAAGTCCTTCTTGCTCTTCCAGTGTATCTGATGGCTCTCAGGAGTGAATGCGGTTTAATAGCTCCTGCGCAGAAGGCTTGGCCTCGTTTCTCCGTTCCCCGATTAGAGAATGGCTCCATGAGCCGGGCTCCAGGGCTCCCAGTAGCAGTGGTAGGTGTGGGGCTGGGACCGCCTGCCTGTGCCTGGCTGCCCCCGAGGGAGGGCCGGCCTCCCTCCCCTTCCCCTCGTGGAGGGTGGATCTTTTTGCTGCCCTTCTGGCCTTGAGAACTGTCACCACAGACACCCGAGGTCTGCAGAGCCACCTGCTCTTCCCCTGGGACCCATCTCCAAGTCCCCCCGCTGCGATGCTGCCCCTTCCTATCCCTGCTGTGTAAATCCAGGGCTCCACGGAGGCGGGAGAGGCCGGCCCTGTGCCCTGTCCTTTGGCAGCCTCCAGCCCTAATCCTGTCCCACCTGGCAATCCAAGTGCCTCCAGCTCGCCCAGTGTACTGCAAGCTTTTTCTTATCACTAAGTGATGAAAGAGGAACCCAGAGGGTTATGTGAAGGGGGAAAAAAATAACAAACACAACCATAAAAGCACACGTCTTCTAAGGTAATCAAAAGATCAGTCATAGATTGTTCCTTTTATTCTTTCTTCCAGCTATTAGACACTTCTACTAAATGTACTATATAAGCCCAACAACCAGCTAAATGATTCATGTTGCTGAAGCCCTGACTTATGTGTGTTTCAATTCTTCACTCCCTACCATTGCTACAGAGTTGGGAATGAAGAACAAAACCAGCTCTATTTTAAAAGTACTAAAAGAAATCACTTAAACATGGCCGTGTGAAGTGGAGGGAATGATATGAGCTGCAACTGGAAGATCAACTTATGGCTTATGCTAAGCAGCCTCTGCTAATACCCGAGGCAATTAGCATTTCTGAGATACACCATCGACCACAACATCAGGCTTTCCTTACGTGTAAATTGGAAAGCAAAGCTGGCCTTTCTGCTCATCTTCCTTTAACAATTTTCCATATCTCTGTTGCCCTACTGCTTTTTGTGTCTGTCTGTTGAACAGCTTTTGGCTACAGACTTTTTTTCTTTTTTCTTTTTTTTTTTTTTTTTTTAAACTAAGCAGATGCAGCTGATGTTTTCATGCTGCTTGGCTTCTTTATTTGAAAAAGACTCAAGGCAAATATGAGAGGCCACCAGACCTCTTTCTGTCATCAGTGAATAACTTTCAAAGACTACAAAGAATGTTCTCGACATGCAGAGTTTTCAATAATCTCTAAAGGAGAAATGGGAAAACCCTCGTATAAATATCAAGCAGTATGTGTTACTCTCCTCGAAGGTCATTAAGCCAATTAAATCAAAAACATGCTCTTCAGTAGAAACTTTAACTGGATGATTTCTTTGCAAAACAGTGCCGTATTCACCAAAGTGTAGGCACCCACATGTAAGGTGACCTCTGGCCATCTGTTTTAGCAGGAAAGCATTCACCTGGATGCCACCCTGTGCCATGTAGGGGTCCCTGCTGGAGCAGGGGCGTTGGACTAAATGACCTCTATAGGTCCCTTCCAACCTCAACCATTCTGTGATTCTGTGAAAAAGAAAATGTATCATCATGTGCTGAAAATTCTCTGAATTATCCCAGCAAGCCAGAATGATCCTTCCTCCCACCCACCACCCTTGACTCCACATGGAGTAAATTAATGTGGAGCAGGAGGAACACTTGCTCACCCTGCTGCTTGTGAAGGCTGAGCTTTGTGCTTAAAAATGGCAGTCACTGGCTCCATGTGAACTTAAAAAAATAATTCAGTCATTCTGAGTGAACTGATAGAAATTATATCCGTTAAAATCCTGAGGGGTATTTCCAGGAAAAAGTCCAGAGAAATGTGTACAGTAATGACAATAAAGACTGCTTCAGTAAAGATCATGTGGCTTTGAACCTATGATACATAGATAATGGCACGAATGCTACATGTAAGCAATTATATAGTTTATGAGATTTTACAACATAGCCCATTCATTGGTGGAAATAATTATATCAGTAATTAAAGATATATCTTACGTCTAGATCCTAGGATCAACAGCTGTGGGAAACCACACTAGGTTGACTACTGGGTCTGGTATCCAGACTGTAAAAGAAAGAATCATGAGCTATAGATACTCCGTGCTATAAGCAAGGCCTTCAGCTGGCGTTTCAGGATGCTATTATAAGCAGCACTATCCTAGCAGATAATTTTGAAGCTGTTTATAATATCACAAAAGTAATTACATTTCCATCCAATTTTATCCAGGAAATGAGGTACCTGGAGACAGCCACCCTTTTCCTGCGTGCAACCAGATTGCTTGCAGACAAAAAAATGCCTTCTGTTTCTGAGCATCACTTGGCTCTCTGCACAACTCTGGAAGTGGCAAAGGTGCAGTAGGAGATTAAATTTGTGGCATAACAGCTCAAAGGGAAAAGGGAAAAGAGTAATTCCAGAGGTAGATCCGGTAGTCCTGAATGTGGTGGAGAATCCATCTTAAACTCCACAAAGGTTGAGTATTTCAGTGCTGGCATCTCTAATTAAAATGACACCATTTTCTACAGTTGGTTTATAATGTGGGCTATAATTTCTTTGGGGATTAGATTAATGCTGAGTTTCCAAGGAGAAGTCCTCTGCATCTCTCCTGTCCCCTACCCTGGTTCCAAAATATGAAACAAGGAACTCAAATTCATTTAAGGTTTATAGATTTATCTGGAAACTATTTTACTATAGGCAATTACAGGCTTGAAAAGAAAAAGTGCTTAGTTTTTTTAAATCTTGCAATTCTTGTGACAAATCCAAACTTCTTGGAAACTGTTCAGGGCATCTTTCAGATGTATGATTTGGATTTCGACAGTGATCATATGATTGCTCAGATTTAGATGGAGTGTTCCAAATTTCATCTTACAAGAAGTTTTTTGGAGTTGACTGAGAAACATTTCAGTTCACTCAGCCAAACAGAATATAAGATATACTCTGAAATAGAGAAACTCCTATAAAATCGATTTAATTATTTTAGCTAAGATAAAATTATAAATAAATGAAGATAACAATTTATTATTCCAATGTTGAACATAGCTCAGTGCAATGTCCAGTCAGTGCTCGATGTTGTGTTTAGACATGGCTTTGATCCACGGTGGAAAAGTCATGGCTCAAGCATGTATTGCACATACGTGAGCACCATGCGGATGACTTACAGCTTACAGATGTTGCAGAGGAGCACATTTCAAGGAGGCCAGCGCCGTAGATCATTGCCTGGAATCTCTTCAGTTGTGTAAGCCGTTCTTTCGGGGATCAGATTTCAGACAGGAATGCTGTCATGTGCAGTTTTATACCATGACTAAAAGTGCTGACTTTCAGGCAGCGTGATTAATCTTCCATTCCAGTCTTAGTGCTCCTTTATTTACTATCCCGATCCCTAATCATCACGTGGTGGCAGAGCAGGGGTAAAGACTCTCCTTCAGATCTACCGTGTTTGGAGGTGGAGGTTTTTCTCCCAGGTTCTTCAAGGCCTTGCGAGTATATGTGCGAGCTGACAAAGCCCCACTCAGCTCCCCAGCATCACTCTCATGTCCAAGGTGGTCTCACCTGCAGTCAGGGAACTATCACAAGACACGAACTGGGATGGTCAACTTTGATCTTCGCCAAAATATGGTCAAGAGCATAGAGTTTCCCAGGCCGCAGTATATCTTCTGTTACCTTCTCCATGATGGAAGCAAGGATCTGGACAGGGTCCAGCGTAGAGGCAAGAGCTCCTGGAAGGCTCTATGCCCATGGGCTTCTACTACCATCAGGTTGTCAGGAGGTGGATTAAGGTCAAATCCCACAAAACATACCTCTACTTGGAAAGAGGTGGCAGCAGTGGGACCACCAGCCAGCGTTTACAGGAACAAACTTGTAATTGCACCAAAATACTATTTTTGGTGAAATGGTTATTACTCTGTGAAAGATTAATCATTTTTAAATAAGGATAATTTCATAACCTCATACTAACCCTAAGTTTCTTATAAGCTGCCTTTTTGTAGTAGCATAAGTGTACTTCAAAACATGAAAGTTCAAAATGGGGAACAACCAAATGTTACTGTTAACATTTAATAATGTTAGTTAATAAATGTTAAATGAGGCCCTTCACTCTTCTCCTTCTTTTCCTTTTAAAAGGCACTATTGGCATCCGGTGTGCAACTCTTTGAGACGGTAGTTTCCCTAAAGTCTGAAAAAAGAGAAAGCAAACAAACCCACCTTTTATGTGTATATAAATACATACACATACCCCTATATACCCAAATACATATGTAGCGTGTATGGGTGCGTCCATGTGTAAATAAGTATCTTTACATGTGTGCGTGAATATATATAGTATGTATGTGTGTTTATAGGAAGAGAGAGGAGAGAAAGATTCTCCCTTCCTATAAACACAGGATTTCTAAGGCAATCTCGTGATCTTTGTGATGGCGTGGATTTCAATGTTTGGAACTGGCAATTGGACTGGCAGTGTCAGACCTCTCGAAAAGGATTAAGGAGAATTTGGAGGTACGCAGCCAGCCTGGAAAAGAGTCAGCGTGCTGCCAGCCAAGGCACTTTATGGGACATCCCACTGACGGCTAGACCTTGCAAGCACTTGTTCAGGGCAAGCAGCTTTTCATGTGGAGCTGGCTAGTCCCGCTGGTGTGAGTATTCACAGGAAAACGTAAGCTACTTGTAACAGAATAGAAAAGCTGGGCCTGCTCCAGTGAAGGATTCCAGCACCCTGATATGGCAGAGGCTTTTGGAGGCTCTTATTTTTCCCACTTGTGGTAGTAAAGTTGGCCTCGTGTTTTATGAGGTCAGAAGCTAAGGATTCAAAAATTATCTTCCTCATGAGTAAGCTTTCGTATGATCTAGCATTACTCATCGGGTTAAAGGGCTGTAAGGCCAAGTCATTTATGAAAACACACTTCTAAATATTGGCCAGGTTTTCTGAGACAGAAATTTTGGTATAAAAAGTGTGAAGAACTGCATGCAAAAGCATTAAATATTTAAACATGCCTTTGTCAAGATTTATAACTCCATTTACTGTAGAGTTTCTTGTTTGTCTTGCTTTTTTTTTCTATAGGTCCCCAAAAAAAAGCTTTAAAGGAAAAAACATGTATAAGTGTCAGCAAGTATTCCAACATCCAGTGTATTCAGACTTATTTAATTAACCTGTCAGGCTTGCTTTTTATCAGACTCCTTTTGTGGCTATGACAAATTATATCTTCCAGATGTGATTATTCATTAAATGTCTAATGTGAATATCAGGTTCTCTAATGCCTAAAATACAATGCATGTTTAATAGGATTAAGCAATAAAATATGTTTCTTAATTTTCTTTAATTTACATCTTAAAATTATGGAATTTAAATTTAAAGGATGCAACAGAACACATCAATTAACTGAACTGAGTTAATTAACTTTTGTAACTTTTTTTGACTGCAGCACATAATTTTTCAGAACTGCAAGAAACTACCAGCCTGTTTATTACTGAGGTTAATTTAAAGGTTTAGCTTGATTTCAGGAGTGATTTCATTTTAATTCACTTCTGGAACAAATAATGAAGGGCTGAATACTTGCTGCAGTTTTCAGAAAGATTCAGCGATGAAACTAAGCATTCTTTTAGAGCACTGTTCCCCACTGATTCCCACTCTTTCCTGGGTAGCATAAGAAGGTGTTTCAAAGGTCACTGCAATACTTTAAAGACGTGAACATCTCGCTTCTGTGCTACAGCAAACTATAGGAATTTTGCTACCGTATGGCAAGGGATCGGGATTAGAATTTAGATTCTTGGGAGCTGCTGCTCCGAAGCCATAGAGCCTGACCTGGTCCACACTGAAGTCTACAGGGAGATTCCCACAGATTCCTAGAGGTTTGGGATTAGCTTTGAGTTGCCTAAATTGCATTTTGTACCTTATTTTCATGTGCCTTCTTTATGAAGGAAGTAATTTTATCCTTTGTGTAATGGAGATTATGTAACACATCTTTTTTTTACTTCCGTGTTTTAAATGAACTATTGCTACTATAGATGTCTCTTTTCTACACTGAAAGCTCTGAGAGCACTGCAAGCACAAACTTATATAAAATTTGCATGAGAAATTATTTGAAGCATACAGCCAGCCATTGCTTAATTACACTTACAGGAAACCCCCTTCCCTCTCAGCAAAACAAAACTTTAAAAATAGGACTGAGCATTCAGAACCTGATGTTATCGCTACTGTCTTCATCAGCTGCAGCCTTGTCATTTCTGACAGCTGAGTAGTTTGCACAGCACAAGCCTTTAAAAGGCTGAGAATACACTGAGAGAAATATAATGCTTTCAAAATTGCCATTAGGGTAATCAGTAAGAAGGAGGCCTCGGTATGAAAAATAAAGTTTAAGGACAGTGCAAGCATCCCAGACTCATCCTAGTAAATCTTTTAAGCTGCCTTACCTGGGAAGGCAAATAGCCCCGGGACAATTTGCCAAAGAATGCTTCTCCCTTGGAAGTTATTTTAAAACCCAAGTGGATTATTTTCCCCCAAAGTGTGCTCTACTTCAGCCGCAGCTCCTGGGCTGGAGAGTGCATTACTTTAAGCAAGTGCCTTGTGTTAAGAAGACCTTGCTGACTCTTTCAAATGTGAGAATCATTGTGTCTTACTAGGCAAACATGTGCCAGGAAGGTTAAGATTTCATTCTGCGGCAGGAATAAGTCAGACTTCTTCCAGCCCTTTTATCAATGGTATCTGTGATCCCTCCGTGCAACTCTAACCTGTTGTCCATAGCATCTCCTGTATGGAAGAAGCTTCCTGAGTTAGCCCCATCTTTCTGCAATGCGTTTTCAAGTTCTTCTTCTGCTGCGATGTCTTTAAGTAAACACCTGCTATTTAATAACGTGAGGGAGGGAGGGAGTTAAACTGCTGTTTAAAGCTTTACATTAAAAGTGTAAGGAAAAGTGTAATACACTGTTTTATATAGGTTTGATGGCCTTCCCATCTCCAAAACCTGCATGGTGCTTGTTTTCATAGATTCTAATCAGCGAAGGACAATTCAAGTATGACCGCAGCATTAAGAACCTGTGGGAGCTACCAGAAGATAAACATTAATTAAATATTTAAAAATAATGACATGTACACCCAGCCCCGGTTCCCCGAGGCTGGTTACATAACCAGGCAGCATCTTGCCGTTTTGATGCCGATTGACTTCTTTGCTTGGCAAAAATAGCTGGTCCTCGGCCACTGTTTGGATTTGCAGAACGCGCTGGGGCAGCTGCCAGCCTCAGATGGCCACGTGTGTCAGATGTTGGGTAGCTCCGTTTCAGTTTTATGATCTGAGGTGGAGAGGCCCAGCTGAGGTTGCAGTGAGCTGTCAAGCCCTGCCAGACAAGACAGACTTCCCTGAGGGAATACTCAGCCTTCATCAGCGCTGGGACAAAGGGGCTCCGTTTTAGGCACTGTCTGGCTTTCGTTGAGCTCCGTGAAAATTTTGCCATTGAATTTATGAGGAAACAATATGGGGATGTTCTAATTAGGATAAGCCAAAAAAAAAAGAAAGAAAGAAACACCCAACTCTTTCTGCATTCTCCCTCTGGCCCTGCCCTGGTGACTTGTGTGGCTCTACAGGCCCTTCGCCTCCTGCGAGAGGAGATAAGACGGAGCTCCCCGCGGCACCGGGAGATTAACCTCGCGCCTGCCGAGTGCTTGGGAGCGACAGGGCGCCGCTCAGCCCCCGGGTGCCCTCCCTGCTAGTTAGCATCCCGGGGGTCCTTCCCAGCCCGTCCGTGCGGCTGCGGCAGGAGGGAGCCCGGGCCGGGAGCTGCTTCCGAGCAGCAGCACCCAGCACGTAGAAATGGAAGAGAGCGATTCCCTGATTAATGATTAATGAAAAGTGATTAATGATAAATGATTAATTTCTCAGGCATCCTTGTCTGGCTTCTTTGGGAGCTGTGTCTCTTTCTTGTGTTTTGTTTTGGTTTGATTTTTTAGCATGCATACATTCCTCTGTGGGAAGGGGGCTTATTCAATGCAAACTAAGGGATCCCCTGGCCAAGGCAGGGTAACTTAGGCAGTACTGCAGGTGTGTGAAGGCGCTGAGCTGTAACCTGGGCGTACTGAGAGGGTAAACCTCTGCTCTACACAGCGTTACCACCTCACGCAGTGACTGCCAAGAGCTCTTTAGCACCATGTCATTGTAAGAATAAAATCCATTAAATATCTGCATCCCGGTCCCTTTCGTCAGCCCTTTCTGTCAGGCCTCGTTAGTGCTCGCCTCAGGAATGAGCACAGTTCATACAGCACCACTTCCCTGCCACTAAAGGTGATACTGCAGTAATTTTGGACAGAGAATAAATGCTCCTCACAGTTTTACTAAGTGGACCTTCTAGAGTGCTCCTTAAAGTTTTGCCTCAGAAGTGCTTTTATGGGGCCTTAGTTATGGGTATTAATTCCCAGAACCGTGCAATTTTATGTTAGCTTCACCAAGTATGTGGGGATGAAAGAAATGGCATATGAAAACCATTAACATTCTCCCAGTGGAACAGGAAATAATAACAAACAAGAAATACTGTTTTCACGCCTCTACAGAAATATTACAAATGAGAGAGAACATGAAGATCTATACCAAAGTGCTTTATAGCCATTTAATTATGAATGTAAAATTTGACAAATAGTTTTCAAGAAGTCTGCTGCTGATGTGGGAACGAATAAATAAAAGAAATACTATCCCACAGCTCCCTAGTCTTGCTCATTCCATCTCATTTTCCTTTGCAAATATTAATTGGAGAGTAAATCTGGCAGCGACCTGAGATGCACGTAAATGTCCATGTTTCATTCCGTGTTAGTGGGAGGGAGAGAGAACTCAGGAGATACTGGGGGTGCTCTCAACAGAAGTGGGCTGATTCTCATCTTTTCCTTCCTATGCAATGTCAACAACAACTAACTGAAGAAATGGATTGCACCTGTGTGCACGTCACGTGTTTTGTCTCTGTGCTATTTTTTCTCAACAGCAGCACCAGACATGGCATATGCCAGGCCATGCATACAGTGCTTTTTTTTAAATAAGCAGAAGCGTGAAGTAATACCCTGTTTTTCTATTATATTTTAAACTGACACATGCTTATGTATTTAGCAATCACCTCTCTGAGAAAGAATGAAAGAGATCAGAGTTAGTAGGGGTACCAACGTTATAATGTACACAGCCTTCCCAACAAAGAATATTTTCTTCTTGCGGAGGAAAATAATCCTTAGCTTCAGGAAGAGTAAAGTCAGCATTCACATACAATAATAACTGCTGAATTTTATGTTGCATGTTTTCAGAAATTTCAAAGCTATTTCTCTCAGGAAAGAAAACAGCTTATGAGTGAGTTAATCTTCAACTAGGAAAAGAACATGCTTTCTTTCAGTAAGAGTTTGGCTTCTTTTTGCATGCGTAGAACGAATGCTCCCAGTTAGCAGTTGACCTCCAGTAGGTAAATTACAAAAAGTGCAATTTTTATCTTTTTTATATCATTGTTTATCTTTTATTACCAACTAAGCTACAAAGTTGATTATTTTTGACTAGTATTAGTATTAATTTTGACTAGTATTAACAAGTTGCACATTTTTGTCTTCTGCAGTGTAGACAAGACACCAGGATTTAAAAAAATACAGTAGAGAGTTAAAAATACAGTGCAGAAAGCCTGAGTTCCTTTCTCAGTCAACGACATCCTTATCGTTGCTATAGACTCTATTTTTGAACTATCTAAATGTCACCTATGGAACTGAAGTGATTTTTTCTTCCTGCCACAGGCCTATTTAAGAATAGTCCACTGCTCTTAAGAAAGCTCTTATATATGCACTTAAATGATTATATATACACATAAAGTGAAGTGTATGCTTAGTTTTTTCTTTTTTATTACAAAAAACAAAACCTGAATAACAAGCAAAAACAGGGAGAAATGAAATGTTCCCTTCTCAGAATCAAAACAGTGAAGTACCTGAAGATTTTAACAAGTTGGGCTGTTTTATTTTTCTCTTTGTCAAAAACATTCACTCCCCTTTGTGAGCTGCCTAATTCTCTTTCTTTCCCAGACAATTTCTGTGATATAGGAATTCATATGTCAAATACAAAATTAATTAGAGTGCTGAAAATTACAGGACATGCTAGAACAAAGCAAATGGCGTATAAAAATAATCCAATGGGAAGACCCTGTAGGAGCTTTGCAAAATAATTCTATTTTATTTGCTGCACATGCAGATCCATCAAAGTAGGTAGACTGCAAAGGCAGTGGAAAGTGTTTGTATTTTGCTACAGATTCTTAGGCTGGTCTCATTCAGCCAAGCAAGAGTGATCGCTTGGTTTATGTGTTTAACCAATACTCAAGACTGGCTCTTTCTGGTTTCTGGTTTCCAGGACATGGATAATATTTACCAAAACCAGATATTTTGTGCCAGGTTTTGATGCCTCTCGTTTATATTTTATGTCCAAACTTGGAGCAGGCGCTGTTACGGCAGTGCGACTGTGCTGCTTCTTTGAACCTCACCTGGGCAGTCCTGAAAGGAGCAGGTTGGCGAAGTCTCCAGGAGAACTCTGAGAGGCGCAGACCAGGCGAGCACCGGGGCTGCTGTAGCAGCTCACTCTTGTTGCTTGTTGCCGTTGGAGGCAACACCATTTTCTCTGTTTACTGTTGTCACATGACGACAGTATCAGACACAAAAAGGCACAAATCAGACACAACTCCAAAGTTGTGGGGTTGTCCCTGTGTGCTTTTCTAACTACTGGTAAAAGTGAATGATTCAGCAGAGAGAATGTGATGGGTGAGTGCCCAAAATATTTTGCTCATTGGCAACATCTTAACCTGCTTTTAGTGCTCTTTTCTATTGCAGCAGTTTAAAACTTCCGTGGGGTTGAGACCTGTGATATCATTGGCACCATGCCCTAGCTGCACAACACAGTGTGCAGTAACAGCTCTGTATAAATATTCATTGCAAGACCACTGTGAGTTAGACGGGGCAAGCTTTGTTGCATCTGAAGCCAGCGTAGCTAGCCACAGGCAAGGCAGTCTGATGTGATTAATGTTTGCAGATGTACTGTGCTGCACACTCTGGGGATCACTCCATGGCACAGCTTTCCTTGTTGAAGTAGATCCTTGGTGTAGGATTCACAGCTTTTAGTTACAAGGTGGTGGAAGGGCTCATTACAGAATTTCCTCAAGCAAAGCAGAATAGAAAGAGAAATCTATTGCCTCTCTGTAGAAAAATAAACATCGTGGGCTTAAGCACAATCTTTCAGACAGACTCTTTTGTTTTTCTTAAGTATCTTCCACATAGTGCTATGTTTTACACTGATGATAAACTTTCATAAATTAAGACACAGGCACATAAAATTATAACATTAATTTTATGGATGAGTAACAGCTGAATCACAGCTGAGACTTGAATTGGCAGAATATTAGAATCTCCATTCCAAGTGAAATTCCAGCATAAAGAGTCATTCCAGAACAAAAACATAAACGTTGCGATTTCCCATGGAAGGAGATTTTCAGATTTTTTCCAAGGCAACGCTCTGAATGACATATTTGTTTGTTCTCTACAAATTCTTTTTCAAGAGTGTGGAGCTCTGGCTCTTTACCATGCTGTGACTTGGGAAGCTCAAGTGCAAGGAAGCTGAAAAACCTTGTTTCCTGAGATGTTTGGACTGCTGAGGAACCCCAGTCTTGGGTGTCCTGTAAAAACCTTCATGTGAGCATCAGTTATGGAACCTGGAGGTGGGTTATTGTGGGATAATTCATACGAGGACCTCGGCTAATCACGAGGGCCTTGTCATTTAAACACTCCAATTACTTTTTTGTTGTAACAGCTTGTGCTCTTCCCCGCATCCCCACAATGCATTCCTGGGCTACCGTGTTAATTGGAAGTATATTCCTGTGCGTGAAATGGACTTTAATGAGCACCTAAGGGCCACATTCAGGTGTCCTGACTCATGTGCAACTGGGTACTTCAGAAGAGCCTCAGTGTGGACTATGGGACATCTCAAGAACAAAGATACTGCCTGGCCTGGCAAAGGTGTTGGAGTCTGGTTGGGATGCTCCGAGCCACACATATGGGACAAGAGGCTCCACTGACTCTCCAGCGTGTAATGCCTGGGGCCTTATAAAACAATAGCTACATCAACTCTTCAAATTATTTCACTTGACTAATGAGTAATATGAATGCCTCTAGATTTGAAGTGTGTGAGCAATGTGGGAACACTCTTAAAATTGGGATTGTAGGCAATCGGCAATTTTGTAATAAATTAATAATGCTGACTATTAGTGAGTCATCTGAAAATGAACCCTGAGTTATGAACACATACACCAACTGTGGGGGGTATTATGGAAAATTAAAACTAATGCGACATAGTACTGGCTCAATTGCAATAGAAGAACCGCAGCTGGAAATGCAGTTTCCTTGGGAAACGATGGGAAAGATGGGAGGGGCATAACCCTGCCGCTCAGCGTAATGACCTCCCCACGCCTGCTTTGCTTCCCCAAGGGAGGGAGGGTGCGGGCTGGTCTCCGCACGGCATGGGCTCCTCTGGCAGCCGCGCAGCGCCGTGGCGCGGAGACGGCGTCCTGGCTCCGGCCCTGCCGGCGGGAAGCTGGCAGCTCCACTGGGGGAATAAAGAATAATTCTCTCCCCCGTCAGTTCTTAGGCTCCCTCCTCACCCTAAATCCACGCTCTGATCCTCCTCCTCTGAAGGATGCTGGGTGCATCCTAAATCTAGCTGCTTTGGTGACGACTGCGGAATATATGATAAATGGCACTGGCTTTGTCACAAAATGCAAATCCCACCTGCTACAGGTGAAATCCTGTATGGTAATTTGAGGAGGAGGAACCAGGCCCAAGTTAGAAATCACCTGGACCGTGTCCCAGTTGTGTTATCTTTAAGAGATGCGTCCTGCCCACAGTGACAACTTGACATTAAAATGTCAGCAAATACTTCATGAAAGTTGTTATCTATGAATTGTTTCATGACTCAGAAGATCATTTACTGAAATATTTTATGAAGAGATCACTGTTATCTTAATTGTGCTTGGACTGGAGAAATAGCGATGATGCTCTGAGGCTACTGATCCTGCCTGAGTGAGCTCAGGGGAAGTAAAATTTCCAAAAAAATGCTTTAACACGAGGATAGCCTAGAGTTATTTAGACACACTTCAGACCTAGAAAAGTCATGCTTGGAAATATTTTAAGTAACATGTCCATGTAAACAGTAGTATAGACATACATGAAAACTGAAATGTGAAAATTGTTATGTTTTAATTGCTTAAAGCATTTTTTATTCCACATTATCAAAATGTTGTACAGGATTTATTCAATACTAGACCTATTTTATATTGTTAAAAGAAAATATAACATTTTAAAATATAGCATTAATAGGTTTACTATCTCCAGTAGAATCTGATGTAACTCTTTAAATGTGAAAGGACTCTGTATACGTCAATGAAGAACAAACCAAACCTTAAATATTCTTTTGCATTTCAGGTCATACATAGATATCTCTTCTGTTCTGATATCTGAAATAAATGTTCAGTATAGATCCTACTGGGTAAAGAGTTGCCATCTATGCTATACTCCTTTTGGCTAGATAACCTTTAGAACAAATTAATGTAGAAAACTTGCAGAGGATCATGAAGGTGTCTCCATCCTGTCTGGTGGTTGGAGCCTGCTCGTGTGATTAGACCTACTGGTTATTCACCTTGCTCACAAGCAGCTCAGCTTTCCAAAGGTGGAGAAGCAGCAAATGTTTCCTGTGCAGCTGAGATGCAAGCCTGCATACTCCACCTGGCAGACAGAGAGTACTTGGGAGTGGGGAAACAGTTACCGATCTCTCTCCATTGACTTTTCAAGGAAGCCAAGGGACTATCTTCTATTAATCACCTATTTTATGGATGACTGAAATTACATCAGGCAGTTCTGCCCTTTTCTAGGCTTAAACTAACAGCAGGATGGCACCTGGAGCTCTGATACCCAACTTTAATTTTTGGTAACTTCAGGATACTATACTGTGCATGAAAACCAGTAATGCTCTTCAACTTAAATGATTTTTCAAGCCGTATATTTACTGGCCAAAAAGCCAGATTAACTTTACCTTGAATGGGAGAAGTTGCTTTCACAACTGTCTATAAAGTTGAGGATGAACTTGTTTAAAACCCCCAAATGGCCTATTCTGGAGCAACTTTCTGATGTAAGCTTTCAATTTGTACATTGTGGAGTGCTGGATTTATTGTTATATGATACTATATATTGTATTGCATTGTAGCAGGACATTTTGGGACACCCTCCTGCAGTCCTGCCCTCTGGATTCCTGTCCTCAGTCTCATAGCATTTCTTCTGCAGCTGCCTCGAGCTCAGGCTCCACCTCCAGCAACCTGCACTTCAGGCATTTGGATTTATTTGCCTCAGATGGTGCCTCCCTTGTCCCACCCTTGCTAGAGTTCTGGCATGAATACAGTAACATGCAAGATTTGTCTAGACTTGATTAGAAATCTTTGCATATCTGCTTTGATTTGTTGTTGCAGTGAACACATGCTGTTATCTGCTCTGTAAAACAGACAACTTAAAAAATATTTAACAATTAATGGTCTCTTTTCTGGTATTCCCAGGCTAAGAGCAATGACTGAGGTATCTGTAACATGCTGGCAAGTACGTAAGGGAAAAAAAGCAATGCTATAACTCCCTCTGCATATATATCTCATTTGCTGTGACTATTAATGGCAGGTCATGGCACAGCCAGATTACTATGGATGCAGAGTGGCTCTAGATATTTATAAATAAAACAACCTGGCTTTCAGAAAGGCTGTTTCCACTACAAATTAATGTCCTTTGAATTGGATTCGGTCTCCATATATTTTCAGAAAATTATTACCTCCAGCCTGGCTGGAATCCCAGGAACTCTGAAGTATCTTGATGACTTTGTCATACACGACCTCGCTGCACCCTTTCACAACAGATGCTGCTAGTAAAGCTTCGTGTTGTTCGATGGCACTCACTTCATTTGCACAATTGTTATTTATTTAGGCCTAAAATTGCATCTGTTGATTCCCATAAATCACTGCTCGACTATAGCTTTTGCTCTCTGAGCCAAACCGTTTTGTCCAGCAGAGAAGCATTCACTTCCCGCTCACCTCAGAATAATAAACTTCGAGCTTTGGCTTATTCTTGTGTGTTCGGTTTGCTACGTTGTCCACTGGCTTTTGAATGTTTCTGCAGAATGTTTCTTACATTTTCAACCTCCTTTGGCACCCAAGAAATCCCCTTCAGTATAAACTTCTGTCAGCATGTGTATGTGAGCTCACATGTCCCTCCACATCCAGTGTTTCTAGACTGATATAAAAGGAATGTCTGAATTCAAATTAAATTGTAATGTATACTTTGTACAAATTGTACTTTGCTCTTATTCCATCTCCTCCATTTCCCTTGCAATGCAATCAATTTACTGCATTCATTCACTCCCTCACTCCTCCTTTGTTTGCATCCCTTTTAATTTTATATCTTGCATTCATCATTGTTGCACGCCTACCCTAAAAAGGCATACTGTTGTGGAACTTTCTAATCATGTTAACTAGAATCACCCTGTGAAGGAAAGACAGAGATGGGAGATGGTCCATGGCTTTTCCAGTTCCGCAGTGGAATCAGAAAACAATTCCACTTTTTGTGCTTCCCTCTCAAAAGGGATCCTTCCTTCTAGAACGTGATACAAACAAGAGTGACCTCAGAGAGGCAAAGGGACCAAAGGCATTGACAAGGGACCTAAGGGAAGAACAAGAATTGTGAATGTCTTTCTATATTTGATGAGGGAGGCAGGAAGCACCTCCATGCACCTCATGCTCATTACTCCTTTCCATACAGTGTTCCCAGTGTGGGCACGGTGCCCGCAAGCCGGCCTCCGTGCTTGTGCAAGCAGGCTACCTGGAAGGAAACATGTGTGGGACAGCTAGGGCACTACCACCCTATGGCAATGAGGAATCAGCAGTGTTTTAGAAGGCATAAACTAGTGCGTGGGTACCACAGTGCGGCAGATCGAGGGGTGCAAGTGCCATTAAACACAGAGGTCATGGGACACTGCTATCTTATTCTTTATTATTATTATCATTATTATTATCAAATTCTCATTGACCATGTACTCACCATTCCTTGCAGCATGGCCTCTTCAGTGACAACTCAGCTCAGTGAGCCCCTGGTCACAAATGGAAGACATAAATTTGCAAGGAAGGAGAAGATTCTGTTTCCTGCAAGTTTGGAAGCCCTTCTAGGTAAGTACAGATCTAAAGAAAGGAAGAAATTGTGAAATGATATGTGCATCTTCAGCAGCCCTCCTCTTGCGGATTCCGTATTGGAAGCAGTGTGCTATGATTGTGTAAAGGATGGGCAACTCAAAAAGATGGGTGGACTGGTAAGGCTGCGCCTTACCGACTCCTGGCTTCCATGGGAAGCTCTTTCCTCGAGGAAAAGGACTTCAAACATGGGCACTAAGCATATGCATGTGATGTAAGGAATATGAAAAAACTTGACGTGCTTCTCTAGTTAAGTTTACAGGATACAATCCAATGCCATCCGGAGATGACTGAGCTTCCAGTAAATCTGGTGGCTCTTTTGCCTAGTGCTATATCCTGGCTCTTTACCTGACTTCTAGGCAGGAACAGGTAAAATCCCTCCTTGTTATCAGGGTCAGCTCACTTAGGGCTAGCTCATTTACCTCTGACTTGCCCAGACATACCTTGAGGGCATTTCTTTTTTTAGAAGGCTCGTGATGAGTGAGAATGATGTCCGGATGTGTGATGTAAGGAGTGTCTTATCTATTGCACTTGCTTAGCTTTTAGGCTTTTATATTCTGCCTGTGCTGGCTAAGATGTATCTTAGGAGGGTCTTAGGGTCACTGTAAATGATCACAGTCAATGAAGTGCACAGTGAGGACAGCATCCTTTCAAACTGCTTTTGTTTTCTTCCTTGTCCCTGGTTCCTGCCTCTCTGTCTATGAGAGGGAGTCAACAGGAAGTGTGACAGTGCTGGGCAGGATGTGTGACAGCCCTAAACTTCCTGCGAGGCTCCATTCTTCACAAGTACCACAAGTCTCAGGACACGAAATTTTATGATACAAGAGTCCATCTCGTTGTGTGTAAAACGGCAATTACATCAGGTGCACCATGTGCAATGTTTTGCATGGATGGAGAGCTTTTTAGGGAACAGAAGGAAAAATGCTAAACAGCTTTGTGCCTTTTTTTCCCCCTTAATACTGGGAGGCAGAACAGGAATGCATTATTTTTTGGCTGTGGTTGAAAAAGAGTTGCCATAAAAATATCAAACAATTCCTTGTTGTAAGTGCTAATAAAAAGGCAATGCAGTCAATGGGGTTTTTTTTTCCACATGAAAAAAATGGTAAAGTGCATTTATTGATAGTTAGAACATTCTAAAGTCTGGACAAAATTGTACTTCTTAACACAATTTCAGCACCGCTCTTCATAGCATCACAAAACATTCTCTGACAAATTACATAGCCACATGCTTTTCACCCCTCAATATCCCTTCATCATCCAGATTAAAGGTCCGATGACAGAATGGCTCAAGACACAGTTCACCCTCCCTATGCAAGGAGTGAATTCCCGCTTCCCAGTTACTTGGATCACTGCCTCTTTATTATTCAGTTGTGCCTCATTCAGCAGGCAGCCCCTGGAGAACTCATTCCTCATTTCCAGCATCAGCTCAACGGTGTGCAGCGAGAGAGGCAAGGCTTCCCTGCAAAGAAGAAACTGTGTTTACCTCATGCACAGGGAACATCTGGTTTTCTGGTCTGGAAGGATTTTACCTAGGAAACAACAGCCAGAATCTCCCACAGGATCATGCAACCTGTGGGAGCTGGATGTAGCTCTGCATTTGCCAATCTTTGCCCCCGGGTCTTGTGAGACTGTTGCACAAGCGCTGTGATTCAAAGCGCCGCAGTGAATGTTTTCTTGCAACTGTTTAGCATAGCCAAGCCTAGAGTGAGGACTTTTGGCAGACTCTTTGATAGAAAAATATAACTCATATAATCAGAAACTCGTTTTCTTTCTTTTTTTTTTAACCCCATAATTGCTACATTTACAGATACTTAGATTTGAGGATAGATAACCTCATTCTGTACACTTCAGAAAAAGCTTCTTTAGGTCTTCGTTTTAGGTGTTTAAAACCTTAGATTGCTGGGAGTAACAAAACAAATCAGGAGGTTGACTAGCCTGGTTTTGGAGGCTCTCCTGTAAGAGGCTCCAAATCTTATAAACTGATTGCACCTGCAATTGCAAGAGAAATTTTAAAAGTACCTCAATGATAATACGGGTCACTGGAAAAACTTGCACTACGGCCGTCACAGTGTCCTAACAAATCCAGAGAACATTCAGTACCTACTATTTTTAATAATATAATGGGAAACTATTTCACGGCTGAGGAATAAATGCCGTTTCTCTACCTCGGGGGAATAGTTGCGTAATCAGGAATGACTTATCATGTCTACACTCGTCTTTAAGCCCATGGTTCCGACGGAATGAGAAGCTGGAGCAGCGTTTCCAGCCAGAGAGCCGCGTATGCATCCAAACCGGATGACTTATAAGGAGCTCCTCTCTTCCAGCTTTGTTTACTGAACCCTCTCAGCCTTCTCAGAAAGCCCAAGCGAAAGCTTTGGCCGACGCAGAGAGGGCACGGGCATGGACATGGGCATGGGCACGGGCATGGACATGGACATGGGCATGAGCATGGGCACAGGCATGGGCACGGGCATGGGCATGGGTATGGGTATGGGCACGAGCACGGGCATGGGCACGGGCATGGGCACGGGCATGGGTATGGGCACGGACATGGGCATGGGCACGGGCATGGGCATGGGTATGGGCACGAGCATGGGCATGGGCACGGGCACGGACATGGGCATGGACATGGGCATGAGCATGGGCACAGGCATGGGCACGGGCATGGGCATGGGTATGGGCACGAGCACGGGCACGGGCATGGGCA